>JAAGEH010000109.1:1809118-1916422 GCA_011751065.1 Lasiurus cinereus
TCTATGTGAGAGAGAGAGATGTCAATTAGCCACTGCCCTGACTGGGAATCAAACTGGAGACTTTTCAGTCTTTGGGATGATGCTCCAACCAACCAAGCCACAGCAGCTAGGACTTTTTTTTTTTTAATTTGAAGGAATAGTATGATAATAGTATATACTCTTTTTCTTCACTGTGATTTACCAACTGTTAGCATTGTTGTTACATGCTCCCTCTATCTCTCTCTTTCTCTCCCTCTCTCTCTCTCTATTTTTATTTTGCTGAACCATGTAAAAGCAAGTTTCAGACACTTTACCCCGGTCTTCACCCCAGATGCTTCCGCTGCCTTTCCTGAGAACAAGGGCGTTCTCCTCCTTAATTCCCAGGCCATTCTATCACAATCGAGAGATTTAACACTAATACAATCATATCGTGCCTCAGAGCGCGGATATTAATTCAACAGCACCATCCACCATTCAAATACTTATTTAATTTTCCTCAAATGCCCCAAGAATGACTTTCATAACTTAAAAAAAAAAAAAAAGTCTAGGCCCCGATGTGTTACATTTGATTGCTCTCTCCCTCCCTTTTTATGTCCTCCTGCCTGACTGTTTCTGAGGAAAAACAGACCGCGTGTCTGGTGGAATGGCCCGCATTCCGGATTTGTTTGTGGGTTTCCTCCTGGCTGTAGTAAAATGGAACACGGTTGGCAGGAATACCACAGGTGCTGCTGTGTGCTGCGACCGCATCCCACTGGGGACGCATCAAGTCTGGCCGGCCCACAGTCGGAGATGCTCAGTTTGATCCTTTGGCTAAAAAGGCAGTGACCACAAGATCTCACTCTTACAGACACATTTTCCCTTTGCGGCTAGCAAGGGATGGGTGATCCTTCGAGAGCATGCGAATACCCTGTTCCCCCCATGCAATCTCTCCCCCAGAAATCTTAGCATCTGTGGATGATCCTTACCGGAGTCGTTGTTATAATGAAGATGGCAAAATGCTGATTTTCTAATTCTATTGTTCTTCCCCGTTGCCGTCCAGAAAACTGGGTTGATTACTTATTCTCGTTTAGTTTTATCCTACTTACCTGTAGAAAGAACATAATAAGAGAGGGCTGATGATCTAAGGATTAGTCTCGATAATGAATAGGAAAGAACCTTGTCTGACACGTTTGGTAACTGAAAGGAATGACTGTTATTTTACATTCTGGAGGGGGGGGCCTCACCTAAGACAGACAAACTCATCCAAGTTGGTGGTTTCCGAAAGAAAATGAATCGGTAAGACGCACAGAAACAATTCCGTTCAGCAAATATTCATAGGCTCCCGCTGTGCGCCTGACCCAGTGCTAGGCTCGGAGAGAAATAGCTCAAAGCGCCGAATTAATGCAGTGCCAACGGGGAGAGAAGAGGTATAAAACAGAGATCATTGGGAGAAAAATTAATCTGTTCATCTATTAGCTGATGCATTCATTCCTTTATTCACTCCATAAACATTGGGTGAGGAGCCAGAGATACTCAATCAAATCACCTGGGGTCCCTGTCCAGCTTCTCCCTGGGGCACCCCCAGAACTCAGCTCAGGTCTGCCTGCCTCTCGGCCCGGCCCCTTTGCACTACACCAGGGAGAGAAAGATGGGGCCCAGCTGTGTTGGCCTCTCCAGAGCGTTTCTGCATAATCATTGCTGGAATGTGGCTAGGGCGTGAGTTCCAAGCCAGCCCACTCCTGAACCCCGTGTCCTCCGGGAACCCAGCAAACTGGGCTGCCAGGAGCGGTCCCCTGAGAGCCTGGCATCGCCTCCTGCAGGGGCAGGCCTGAGCAGGACTTGCAGGTGCGCCCACGGGATTTGTTCTCAGCTGACACCCTATTGGGAGCTGGGACCCCTCCCCGCACGGCCCCTTGCCCATTGGCATGGTGTTGGCCCCAGTCGGTGCGGTTCCGTGCTTGCCTGACCAGACAGGCTGCGTGTTGCTCTCTTCCCTCAGCTCACAGAGAAAGGGATGTTGGCAGGAGCGGCCCTGGCTATAATCTTTGTACCAGGAGAGTGTGGTAACCATGGAGGTTGTGAGGTGAAAGCCTGTCTGGGTCGATGAAAACTTGGTGGAGCCCTAACCGGTTTGGCTCAGTGGATAGAGCATCAGCCTGCGGATTGAAAGGTCCCAGGTTTGATTCTGGTCAAGGGCATGTACCTTGGTTGTGGGCACATCCCCAGTGGGAGGTGTGCAGGAGGCAGCTGATTGATGTTTCTCTCTCATCGATGTTTCTAGCTCTCTATCCCTCTCCCTTCCTCTCTGTAAAAAAAATCAATAAAATATATTAAAAAAAAAACTTGGTGGAGAAGGAAAGGATTTAAAATGCATCTGAAGTCCACTAAGACAAGTTATTTACACACCTCCCTTTCCTTTCCTTTTTGGATCTGAGATATAAGAGAGAGTTCAATGATTCATACTCATAAGTTGATGCAGGTATCATCATCATCGATGTAAGGCTCTTTTGTTTTAGCTCTTACTTTTTCTCTCTTCATCTGTGATCTCCACACCCTTCTGAGGTGTTTAACACATGCCCTCAAACAGTTACCGTATTTTCCGGTGTATAAGATGACCCCCAACTTTTCCAGTTAAAATATAGAGTTTGGGATATACTCGCCCTATAAGATGACACTCGGCATATAAGACGACCCCCAACTTTTGAGAAGATTTTCCTGGGTTAAAAAGTCGTCTTATACGCCGGAAAAGACGGAATATGTCTATAGGCCATGCATGTTATTATGTGTGTGTATTTACGGCGGAGCCTGTGCTGTTCTGACTGTTTCCTCCCATGTCCTCACCGTGGTGAGAAGACCTGTCCATGTTGTTGGCTTTCCATCTCGCTTATTGCTTCTAACAGCTGCAGAGTTGTAGCGATCAACGGAGGCTGAGTGATGCCGCGGTAACACCACCACCATCCTAATGGCGTAACATAATACAAAGTTGACTGATGGGCCATACTACCTGTCAGGTCCCTGGGCGCTTTGCTTCCCATCTCAGTCAGGGCCTTCGGCGGATGGAGCCTCCGCCATGGCGGGAGAGGAGAGAGTGGCAAACCTCCCATGGGTTCATAATCGGTTCTGTGGCAAACAAATAGCAAACAGAAGCAGCCAACACCAATCACATGGCCATTCCCACCGCCACAAGAGGTGGCAACTGCCATCTATCATGAACCTAGAAGGGGGAAAGTTGGAAGTAATTGGTGAATGGTGTTAACGACTCTCACATCACAAATATCCACTATATTTTACATTTCTTCATTCTCTAGTGGTAGGCAACTAGTTGATTCCAGTTCCCCGCTACCACAAACAGTGCCGTCATGAATATCCTTGCACTTGACTTTGTGGACCTCTACAAGTACAGTGGTACCTCGAGATACGAGTGCCCTAACATACGAGATTTATGAGATACAAGCAGTTGAGCAAGCGATTTTTGCTTTGAAATATGAGCAACATTTGAGATAGGAGTCATCGCGCGGATCGGCAGGCTGCACACAACCCACCAGTTCACTGCAACTCGAGCGTCTCATAGTTTCCCACACCTCAAGGTTACGGAACGAATTAAACTCGTATCTCGAAGTACCACTGTATCTCTCTGGGTTCTGTCCCCAAGCGTGGGTTTGCCGGGTCATAGGGTTTGCACGTCCTTGGTTTCCATAATCACCAGATAAGTCTCTAGAACTGACTCCCACCAGCTGTGTGTGGGGGTTCCCATTTACCCACATCTCCTACCACATCCAGTATTACACAAGAGTCTGATTTTTCCAATGTTGAGTGTAGCGTGGAACCTCATTGTTTCATTTTCATTTCTCTCATTACAAGTGATTTTTTGAATTTCGTCATATATCTGTTGACTATGCTAGCGTTCTAGTTTTCACATTTGTGAAAACTGCCCACTCACATTCACAAACCATTTTTCTGTTGTTTTTCCTCCCCCCCACCCCACATTTGTCTGTCTTTCTTGGGTAGCTAGATGTTAATTTGTTGGGTTTAGGCATTGCAAATGTCTTTTTCCACTGTGCCACTTCTCTGTTAACTTTGTCTAGAGCATCTTCCGTTGGACAGAAGCCCTTAATTTTTTTAAAAATATATTTTATTGATTTTTCACAGAGAGGAAGGGAGAGGGATAGAGAGCTAGAAACATGGATGAGAGAGAGAGAGAGACCTCGATCAGCCGCCTCCTGCATGCCCCTTTCTGGGGATGCACCCGCAACCAGGATACATGCCCCTGACTGGAATTGAACCTGAGACTCTCCAGTCCGCAGGCCGACGCTCCATCCACTGAGCCAAACCGGTCTCGGCAGAAGCCCTTAATTTTGATGTCACTGAAGCAATCGATTTTTTTCCTGGTTTGTACTTTGGGACTCTTATTAAAGAGGCCCTTCTTCCTCCTGTTAGCTTTATAGTTTTCTTTACACATTTAGGTTTTTCATTCATTTGGAGTCTGCCTTTCTAAATGGTGAATGGAAGGGACCCAAATTCATTTAGTGAGCCAGCTTTCTCAACATTATGAAGGAATCACTTTTTTTTTTTTCCCCTCTCCATTGATCTGTGGTGCAGCCTTTATCATAAATCAAGTTCTTCTGTGCTCGGGTTTGTTTCTGAGTTTGTTATTTTATTATGAGCTCTCCGAACCGTACCATTCAAAAACGGAAGCAGAATGAGGTTTTGCTTTGGGGGAATTTGCGTGGTGTGTTCTGACAGGGGAGCCCTATGGTTTCCCATAATGCCACGAGGGGAGGCATAGTGAAACCAACACACACCTTGGGATCTGATGAACCTGACCTCAGTCCTGGTTCCGCCTCTTCTCAGCTGTGTGACCTTGAGCCACTTCCTCAGCCCTCCTGAGCCTCTGTTTCTTCATCTGAAAAACAGGGGTAATACCACGTACCTCCTGGGATTGTCTTGAGAAAGAAATGCTGTCATACATGTAAATGCAGAGCACTCAATATTAATACTGTTTGTCCTGTGATCATCGTCATCATCAGACAAATGACTTCAGTGATTCTTTAAGTCATCTCCCCAGGTCTCACCCAAGTGTGGCTATTCGTGGGGAACATGTTACTCCTAATTGCACA
Organism: Lasiurus cinereus; assembly: GCA_011751065.1. NCBI lineage: Eukaryota > Metazoa > Chordata > Mammalia > Chiroptera > Vespertilionidae > Lasiurus > Lasiurus cinereus. The sequence continues at coordinate 1,814,194 of JAAGEH010000109.1, forward strand.
AATGTCATTGCCTCCTGTTCGTACCTGCTAATCCACGACACCCACTCAGTTATTTCTGGGCCTGTCGCCGTGTCCCATGAGGGCTCATGAAAGCTTCCTATTGGTCTACCCTCCGGCACAGCCTGCCTTCCTATTGGTGCCCATGGAAATCTTCATGGACCACTTGCATCGTCCCACCCCGCGAGGCTCAGAGAGACAGGGGCCCAGCACATGGTAGACGCTTAGCTAGGAATGTTGAACGAACCTTCAGAAGCTGGTCTTGCCTGGCCATGTCTGCACCTGAACTTCAGAAAGGCGTTGCATTCCTGCTTGGCTCCCCTCTCCCTCTCCCAGCTCTTTCTTTTGAAATGAAAATAAAAGGAACAACCACAGGAAGCCAGGTCGCTGGGCCACGGGATTGAGGAGCGCTTCACAGCCAGGCGGTGCCAGGCTGGGCAGCCCGGGCTCTGGGCAGAGCTTGCTAAAGGCCACCCGAGGCTGGCGCCGTGAAGGCACGTTTTCTGTTTGCCTTTCCAAAAAGGACTTTTTTTTTTTACTTTTGTGATCTAAGCTTTTGATCCCTTACGTGTGGCTCTGTATTTTCCTGAAGGTCTGTCAGTCTGGGAGGGAGGACAGAGCGCTTGACTCAGCACATGGCCAACAGGGTCCCTCCTCCCTCCTCCCAGTGGGGTGCTGTCCTAGGCTGCCTCTGGGGGACCCACCTGACCCACTTTCTGATTGTTTGTGTGCTGAAGTATTGCTGGCACAGCAAATCCAGAACACTCTTTTCCCCCTCCTCCCCACCTCCACTTTGTGATATTAATAAAGCAATTTCATCTCTCTCTGGGTCCTGAGACCTTGGGCTCAATCCCAGGCTGACTTAGCAAGTGGACGATCATTCTGGAGGTTGGTTGTGCGGGAATGGAACTCAGTCTCATTTCTGGGTTGCTTACGCCCTGGTACAAACGGGCTGCGGACAGGGTCCCCGGGAAAGCAGACCCACACCTGTTGCTGGACAGCCTCGGGAAGGACGGGGCAGTGACAGAAGGACATGTTGCATGGCCGTCCGGCCCCTGGAAAGGAAGGATTTGACTGGCAAATCCAGTTCGAGGAAGAGATTTCCCTGCTCTCCTGCCAGAGGGTTTTCTGTGGAACTCTCGGGGGAGCAGCCAGCTACCCCCTGATTTTAAGTTGCACTTTTATAGTTATAGTTACTCGTCTGAGCCTTTTATAGTTATTCACTTAATAGCACAGAATTCCTTATTCTTTCTTTTTTTTTTCTTCTTAAATACTCCTGGAGTTGAGGTGATAAATAAAGGAACACTCGACATTATGAAACTGAGTTGTATACCCCTCCGTTTTCACTTTAATAGTATAGCATACTTATTATATTTATGTATTAAGTGTGAAAAGCAAGGACACGATGCACTTTTCAAACTACGCTTCCACTTATTTGGTCTCCACTTAAGCTTGGATGGCAAAGATGCTGGGGACACTTGCCACCTGACATCTCTGTTGATGGCCGACACAGTCATGGAGCATGGCACCTTCTGACAGAGTTCATGGGGGACCTCAGAATCCTTCTCAACGCTGCCCTAGGCACCCACTCGAGATAGAGTTGGCATGTGAGATGAAAGCTGTATGCTGTCCTGCCTTTTAAGTACTTGTCGATTCTTATTAGTGGTTCTTTGTTCATTCTCTTCAGTTGATACTGTGCCTTATATTATTAACTAGAGGCCTGGTGCACGAATTCGTGCCTGGGTGGGGTCCTACAGGCCTGCCCGATCTGGATGGAGGGTGGGGCAATGGAGGGGCTGTGGGCAGTTAGCAGGCTGCCCTGTCCCTAATCGGGGTGGGGAGGCAATTGGAGGAAGGGCCGGCCAGGGGGAGGGACCACAGGTGGTTGGACGGCCGGCCTCCGCCCCTGGTCAAACTCTGGTTGAGAGGACAATTTGCATATTAGCCTTTTATTATATAGGATTAGCTGTATGTCTTAACTTTCCTACTACCCCATACATTGCTTGCAAAAGAATTTGTGCTTGATTTGTGTTTGCATCATCCCAGCTCTGCGCTGTGGTTAACTTTAAATAACAACTGTTGGATCAATGAAGACTATGTCTTCTCATCAAGACTCAAAGAAGAGGCTAAAATTCTATTCAGAATCAGCTCTGGGTCTTGCTACCCCTTTCTCAGCGATAAGTTTCATTCTATACTTACTCTCTCTCCTGAAATGATTGAATGCCAACCAACAACTCTAAAATAAAAGCTGTCAGCACATTTGAATCCACTGCCTTCAGCCAGAACAAAGCGGGGACAGTTTGTCTCGTGTAAATTTCCTAATTCAGGAAGCTGTCTGACCTGAGCCAGTGTACAGTTCAACTTGGCATCTTCCTCAGCCTCATTCCGGCAAGTGTGTGGCACCGGGAGGTTGCACACAAGGGCAGGACCCACATCCTCCAGACGTGTACCACTCTGGGGGCCGTACAGCATCCCCAAAACTAACGGAATTGTCCTGGTAACTTTGTGACTTCATTCCCAACCACCCGCTCTAGCTTGCTGTGCACCAGCTGCACAGACCTTCTGCTGCACCTGAGGGTGTACCTGCGCCCGGCCCAGGGCCTTCGCCCATCAATCAGGCAGCCACAGATGCACCCCTTACTTCTCTCCGTCTCTTTTCCAATGTCCCATTATGTTCCCTGTGACCTCATTACACTCTTCCCTCATGTCCTACTTTATTTTTCTCTTTAACGCTTAGTACCAGCAAACCTCTACCCATTTATCGGTTAGCTGTTCATTGTCTGTCTGTCCATTGTCCTGGGATGTGGGCTCTGGGGACTCTGTGGGCTACACTCTGCATCCCCAGGGCCAGAGCTGGGTGTCTCTGCCTCAGCATCCTGACGATTTTGACCAGAGAACTCATGATGGTGGGGACTGTCCTGTGCATTGAAAGATGTTGAGTGGCACCCCGGGCCTTTCCCACTGGGTGCCAGCAGCCCCACCCCTCCTCCAAGTTGTGACAATCCAGAATGTCCCCAGGAGAGATCAACCGAAGGACTTGTATGCATGCATATAAGCATAACCAATGGACACAGACTCTGAGGGGTTAGGGTATGCATGGTAGTGGAGAAGGGGGACAATGGGAAGATATGTATACATGTAATACATTAATAAAAAAATTTAAAGCCGAAACCGGTTTGGCTCAGTGGATAGAGCGTCGGCCTGCGGACTGAAGGGTCCCAGGTTCGATTCCGGTCAAGGGCATGTATCCTGGTTGTGGGCACATCCCCTGTAGGGGGCGTGCAGGAGGCAGCTGATCGATGTCTCTCTCTCATCGATGTTTCTAACTCTCTATCGCTCTCCCTTCCTCTCTGTAAAACATCAATAAAATATGTTTAAAAAAATTTTTTTTAAAAAGAATGTCCCCAGGCACTACTAACTGTCCCTGGGGGAGGGGCAAAATCACCTCTGCTTGAGAACCACCGGCCTAGACATATAGGACACCGTCAATGCAGATGTGTGTCAGAAAACGAATACTCAACATTTACTTATGCTCGTACTGTGTGCCAGGCACCGAGCAGACCTCTCCCTCGTGTACTATCACATCTGTGGGCAGAGAGCGTTCCCACCTCTTGGGGTGATTATAGGCACAGGAGCAGCATCCATAAAGCATCTAAACCGCTCCCACACACGGAGTGGTAGGTGCTTACTAAAGGGCTGTGACATTATGCGGAGACCCTGACCTGACCCCGCTTGCCCTTCTGGCCTCCTCACCCCACACCCCCATCCTCACGCCCCTCTGTGTTACCGATGGAGGACCGAAATGAAGACAGATGGAGGAATTTGCCCAAGGTCACACTGCGGGGGAGCAGACTTGGGCTGGTGCATCCCTGGCTGTACCACCCGGCGCTTCTTCTCCCTCCAGTTCTTGAGAGAGGGCTGACCTCCTCGCTCAGCATCCCTCCCAGCCGCCAGCCCAGGGCCCTCTGAGTGCTCCATGGATATTTGTGGAGGAATTCAGCGCCCAGCCCAGCAAATAAAAGCCAGACAGGACAGATGCGGAGTGGAGTCCACGCAGGAGTGCAGGGCTCTAGGGAGGGAGACCCCGGTGTGGTGGGGAGGACTTGGAGGGGGATTACAGCCAGTGCCCTGGGCAGTGGTCCAGATGAGCCAGGGGCCCGCCGCAGGTCTCCCTGGAGGGAGGGATGCTCAGCCCCTGTATCACTTAGGCCTGAGTCTGACGAGGAGGGGGGTGGGGGGGAGACAGGGACAGGGGCGGGGGCAGCTGGCAGCCCTGCCTCTCCTCAGCCTGCCCCCAGCACCCTCCCTCCGCGTCCTCAGAGCGACTCCGTTTTCCTCCTCTTCTGCTCCTTTTCCCCAGCTGAGGTGTCGCCACCCTCTTGATCTGTTGTCTTTGCCGTTTCCTCTCTCACACAGCCCCTGTCTGACTTCCCCACGGGCACCGGGTTCAGAACTGCCCCAGATGCTAACCTACATTTCCTTCCCCGCTGTGGCCGCCCTGCCGGCAGGCCCTCCTGGAGCTGATTTCCCCCGCCCCAGGGGAAGGGTTTCAAGGCCTTGCTCATCTCTCCCTTCCTCACCTCCCGGGCGGGGACCCCACACCAAGCCCCAGATCGCTGCCCTTTGAGGGGTCAGGGGGGACTTTCCTCCAGGTTCTCATTCTCCTCAGACTCTTCAGAACCAGCTGTGTGCTTTGCTCCGCCCAGCCTGCTGGGACAGGGACTCCGGGCCGCCTGCCCGCAGGTGATGTTTCATGTACATCTGGGGGACCCAGGAGAGCGTTTGCTTTCTGGGCCTTGTCGGGAGACCATGGCCTCAAGCGTGTGGCCCGGGGTCTTCTCCTGCCTGTGCTGCAGGCACCACCCAGCTCCATGCTCTGGGTCCAAACTCACTGAGAGTTGAACTGGTTTCCCTCTCGGGCGCTGACGGACTGCTTCGGACAGAGGGGTGCCGGGGAAAGGCGAAATCTCTGCCGCGTGGTGTGTGGACCAGACAGAGACTGGTCAGAGGACACAGAGTTAAACTGACACCTTCACTGCTGTGACTCAGGAACTTCCTGAACTGTCTCTATGTCTCATCCCTATTCTATCCATTATCTATCTATCTATCTATCTATCTATCTATCTATCTATCTATCATCTGTCTATCTATCCATTATCTATCTATCTATTTATCTATCTATCATCTATCTATCATCTGTCTATCTATCCATTATCTATCTATCTATCTATCTATCCATTATCTATCTATCTATCATCTATCTACCCATTATCTATCTATCTATCTATCTATCATCTATCATCTGTCTATTATCTATCTATCATCTATCATCTATCTATCTATCTATCTATCTATCTATCTATCTATCTATCTACCTACCTACCTACCTATCTCCCTCCCTATCTGTCTACAGTCCCATTAGTGTGTTCGCCTTAAAAATAACAGCAGTGAATACTAGCGCCCTCCTCAGTATGGGCTACTGAAGCACCTCCCCAGGAGGAGACCAGGTCCCCACCCCCCTCCCTCTGCTCCTCAGTGGCTGTGGAACCCTCCGCAGGTCTCTCAGAGTCCTCACCCCCCACGTGGCGACATTAACCCCCCAATTGCTGAAGGCAAGAGGCTGGGCCAGACGCTCCGTTGATTCCTTGCTGTCCTGGGATCTAGGACCCGTTTCCATCCTCCTTCGCCGACCAGCTCTCAGCTGGTGACTTTCACCACTGGTTCTTTCAACTCAGAACCTGTGCATCCCCGCAGCATCCCTCTCTGGCTCAAAACCCACCAGGAGCCCGGCGGTGTAGCTCAGTGGTTGACCTATGAACCAGGCATCGACCTCTGAACCAGGAGGTGACAGGTCAATTCCAGATCAGGGCACATGCCCAAGTTGTGGGCTGGATCCCTACTGGGGGGCATGCAGAGAGTGGCCGATCAATGATTCTTTCTCATCAGGGATGTTTCTCTCTCTCCCTCTCCCTTTCTCTCTGAAATCAATAAAAATACCTCCCAGCACCTTCGGAGGAGGACACAGAGTTCTTGCCGGGCCTGAGGCTCTGTGTGGTCCAGCCTGGCTGCCTCTTCAGCCCTGTTTCCCCCTCCTCCTTCCCCTCTCCCATCCTTACTCATGGCTCTTCTCATCCCCCGGTCCTTTCTGCTATTCCCAGAATATAATGAGCAGCCTTTGACCTGGAGATTCCCTCTGCCAAGATGGCACCCCCCACACTCTCCTGTCCTCACTTCGGTCTGGAGTGCGCTCACCTCCTCAGAGATGCTTCCTTGCTCGGTCTGTCTAGAAGAGTCGCTCCCCGCCCCTGACCTCTCCCCTCTGTCCCCAGCCAGCCCTCTGTCCTCTTTCCCAGCTATATGCTTCTTCACGGGCCTGTGTCTCAGACACAGTCACACCGCTGCATTCCCGGGACCTCCACCTGGTCCTGGTATATAGTTGTGGGCCCTGAATAAATACTGGCATTCGTGCCTCTGACCCTAGGAGACTGAAACAGAAACACTGGCCTGAAATGTAGTTCCTTTCTTCCTCTGGCCTGGGTTTTATTGAGTGATTACTGCATGCCAGGCACCTGTGTTCTTTTATCCAACTCCATGACAGCTGAATGCCTGAGAGACTATGAGCTCCCCTTTAACAGGTGAGGGTCTCAGAGGTATAGACAGGTTGACAGGTTGTCCAGTGGAGCTCTGACCTGTCTGACTCCAGAGCCCAGCCTCTCAATCACTGCCCTGTGTCTTCCCGCTCTTCCGTGGGGAAGAGTCCGTGGCCACATCATGGACAGTCCCGGACACAGAGATGCACTGGTGAAAGCCACTCGTCACCATCAGGATGCTGCTGGTACAGCCCACAGTTCCTGGTCCTATTTGGAAATTGTCTCTCTTTTTTTTTTTAAATATATCTTTATTGATTTCAGAGAGGAAGGGAGAAGTTCAAGATAAATAGAAACATGAATGATAAGAGAGAATTATTGATTGGCAGCCTCCTGCATGTCCCCTACTGGGGATCGAGTCCATAACCCAGGCATGTGCCCTTGACCGGAATTAAACCTGGGACCCTTCAATTCACAGGCCAACCCTCTTTAAAAGAGGATATCTGGGCAGAAGTCACACACCCCTCCCCGCCCCCGTCCCCCCAGGCAGTCGGCCCTCAATGACCAGTTGACTGAGATGGGAGCATGAAAACCGGATTCCCACTCACCAACTCCGGATGGCTCTGAAGGGTTATCCCAGCTTCTGAGCACACTTAGGGCGAGGCTGAGGCTTCCGTTGAAGCCAAATCTCAGCCCAACTTCTCCCTCTGCCCGGTCCGGTTCTCACCTTCCCTACACAGAGGTCAAGCCCAAGAGCACACCTTAGTGCCTCTCTGTGTAGAAGCCCTACATCTACACCTCATCATGCTCATCTTCATCTGCTCTCCAGCTTCTCAGGGAACCCAACCTGCCACGTGGACTGCCCCCGGCATGTCCTCAGAAGTGTCTTGGGTCTGAGAGGGCCAGCATGTGCTGATTGAAGACTTGGAACTGTTCATGCGTAGCAATGGCCAGAAGGAGGCCCTCTGTCCCCCAAGCGTCAGACTTAGCATGGTTCCTCATGGAGGTTCTGAGTTGTGATGTCTCACTGGAGAGATGAAGAGCCCTTTGCAGAGCTGCTGTAAGCCCCTTTCACAGTTTTCAGGGAAAGGCTTGTGAGGACTGGGTGTTTGGGAATAAGAAAGGCTGCAAGAGGATTGCCCTTTAAGATTTATGCACAGAGTGGACAGACAAAGAACGACCCTGTTTTGGGTAGGCAGTGGGATGTGGCCAAGTGGAATATGTAGTTCACACTCTGGTTGTTCAATGCGTATGTCTGGTTGCTTGCATCACAGCCCTGCTCTGACTCCTTTTAATGCCCTGCTAGTGTCCGGAAGGACCATGACTTTCAGTAGATGCTCAAGAGGCGTGGGAAGAGGAGAAATGAATCGGCAGGGCGGGAAATGAAAGGGATTCTAGCAGAGGGAGAGAGAATGTGGGGAATATAATCTCATTATAGACTTCGGGAGACTCAGCCACTTGTTCATTTTTCTGACGTTAGTGGAGAGCCCACTCTGTGCAAAGTCGATGCCAGGGGCTGGGCTGCCAGATGATTCAGCCACCGTGGCTGCCAGAGAACACTGTGACTCAGCCTCGGGCACGTCACCGGACGGCTCTCTTTGGCTTGGCTGCCTTCAGACACGGTCTGTTAACCTCACGTCACTTACAAGATTTGGGGTGATGTGACCGCACCCTCCTTACATCTTCCCTCCCCCTGCCTCCGCCTCCCCTGACTTGACACATCAGTTATCCTGACCGGACCGGCACCGCCCATCACTGTTGCTAATTGAGCGCTTCCCATGTACCAGGCCTTGTGCTCAGAGCAATTTATATGCACTGTTTTCTTTAATCTGATACCAACTCTATATGGTAGGTACTATTTTATACACACACACACACACACACACACACACACACATATATATTTTTTTTTTTGCAGAGAGGAAAGGAGAGAGATAGAGAGTTATAAACATCGATGAGAGAGAAACATCGATCAGCTGCCTCCTGCACGCCCCCTACTGGGGATGTGCCCACAACCAAGGTACATGTCCTTGACTGGAATCGAACCTGGGACCTTTCAGTCCGCAGGCTGATACTCTATCCACTGAGTCAAACTGGTTTCGGCAATACTCTTCTTGTTAGTCTCCTGTTATAGATGAGGACTGCAGGCTGTGGGAGGGTAAGTAATTTGTCCCAGGTCCCACAGGAGGAAATGGGGGAGCCAGGGCTACCTGGCAATGCTGCCCATTCTGTTGGTGCTTTGCACCCAGAGATGCCCACCCTCCCACTTTTTGGGCTCCCACCTTGACACCTTGACATGTCCCCTTCCCAGGCCCTCATTCCCTTGAGCTTGCTCCTTCCACCTCTACACACCGGCCCGTCTCTCCCTTTCTCCTCCCGGTCCTGACTGTTCATGCCCACATTTACAGCTGCGCGGGCTCCTTCTGCCTGTGGGAAGGAGGATGGATGTCCGTCACTTGGGAAAATGGCCTCTCACCGAGCGTTGGCTGCAGGCCCTGCCCTGGGGACAGGTGTCAGGTTCCTTAAGGAGGCTGTCACCTGGGAGTCACCGAGGAGCTGTCTCCCTCTGATTGAGAGCTATCCCCCGCTCTTACCACTCAGCGTAGCAGAAGGTGCTGGAAAGATTTAAGAAGTCTGATTTCTCCTTCCTGTGGCAGGCAGGATGGGGAGACGGTGAAGCACCTACATGCTGGGTGACCTTGGGCAAGTTACCAGACCTCTCTGAGCCTCCATGTCCCCCTCTGTACGAGGGGCACGGCCGCAGTGCCCTCCCTGTAGGCTGCTGGAAGAGGAGATGAGACATGGCATGCAAAACACTGGCCCTGCCAGCTGGCGCAATGAAGGGCTCTGTAAATAAACGGTCTTTGTTGTTAGCATTGTTCTCAGTATCGGCAGAGAAGCCATAAACTGAATTCCTCCGTTTCCTCTCCCTCCGTTCCCTCCCCCCTCCCTCCTTTCTGCCTTCCTCGGTGTTAGTCACCACCCGCTACCCGCCAAGTCTCACGCCGGGGGGAGTGGGAGACAGAAGACAAAGACCAACCCAGGCTTGAGAAGCTCACGGAGCCTTCCAGAAAAAGGAGGCAGCGGATCAGGCTGCAGGGAGGCGTGGCTCCACGCCTAGCGGCGTTAACTCTGGGACAAGTTGGTTTCCATGAGCCTCAGCTTCCTCGCACCCACCCTGCCCCGCCACAGGGCAGTGTCTGGCTGCAGTCCGGAGCGGAAGCAAACTGCCACCGTCTAGGTGCCTTGCAGCCACAGCATCCCTTGCAGCCCTGGCATTGCAGGATGTTGACAGGCACCGGTGACCCTGAAAGTACCTGCCACAGAACCACAGAGCGAGTCCTCCCGGCTGGGGAACGGGCCAGGGACCGAGCGCTGGTAAACGGGCCTGGGATTTATGAATGGGTGTCACCGGCCCGCTGTTCTGCGTTTTATCACCAAAGATTATGGGAGATTGGGATCTCTTATTTCAGCGAATGCTTTATGGTTTTCATTACTCTCCTGAAATCTCTGCATAATTTGCTGGGGTGAGAGAGAGAGCGCCTTTGTTTCTTGGCGGGTGTTTCTCCCTTCCGTGTAAACCAGTGAACATCAATAAAAGGGCAGCGAATGGACGCCCCTGCCCACCCCAGTCCGTGGCCGCAGGTCCCCGTACCATGGAGGGGCCGCTTCTAGGTCAGGGGACAGTGGTGTGGCTCGGGGCTGAGTGACCTTGACCTTGGGTCTCTGTGCCGGTGTAGACTCGGCCCCCTTGGGATATAGACCCCGCCCTCTGTTTACAGAGGAGGAAACTGAGACCAACCGTTCGGAAGTGACCTGCTGGAGGCTGGCTTACCTAGCATCACCTGAACCCCAGCTTCTGAGTCACGTGGCAAATTATTGGCAGGCGCCTGCGGTGGGTAATTAGCGAGGATCAGGGAGTGACCTTGTGTCTATGTTTGTATTTTTCCTTTTTAACACTAAAGCGAGATGACATTCTGGCACAGTAGCCTTTGAATACAGGTACATAGGCGAGTGTGCCGGACAGCGCACCAGGAGGCCAGAAGAACGTTCTAGAACATCTCTTCCTAATAATTGTTTCTCATCCTTTCTGCGCTTCTACATTTTGTATAAATTTTATAGTGAATTATAGCAGTGATTCGATATGTCTATAATTAAGTTTGTATTCATATACTGGGAGTATCCTCAAGAATTATAGGGGTATTGATAAAAAAAAATTGAAGACCATTGGATTAATGAATGCACAGCCATCCCGATCACTCTGTCTAAAGATCACCCGTTGATCTTTCCCTCTCATTTGCCTCTGTCTCCATCATGCCCGCACCCAAAGGCTACGTCTGGGGTGAGGAGAAGTGTGGGGTGCTATGGGGTACCCTTGGAGAGGCCTCCTATGCGGAACCCTGAGCTGGAACCTGAAGAGTAAGAAAGGAGCTGGTCAAGAAAGGCAAGAGCTCCAGGTGGAGAACAGCAAAGGCAAATGAAGGGGACAAGAGAGGCAGGACCTTCCAGAAGGTTCCGTGGCCCTGGAACTTAGCGTGTGCGTCAGGGAACGGCGAGAGATGAGACTAGAAAGGAAATTAGGTCTCATCATAAAGGCTTCCTCATTGTTTTAGGGCCTGGGTTGCGAACCTTTTATTCTGCCAACAGCTATTTGGATATTTATAACATCATTCTCTGGCCATACAAAATTATTAACTTAAAAATGAGCCTGCTGTAGCTGGTCAACCATTTAATGAACTCACACCTCATCTCTTGGCAAGGCCAGACCAAATAATTTCGAGGGCCTTATAAGGCCCCGGGGTCCGACATTCCCACCCTGTTTTAAGGAGTTGAGGCTGTATGTAGAGAGCAGCGAGAACCACTGGCGATGATGTATGGAGCTAGAACCTCGCAGCTGATGGCCTGGACTCACATCCCTGCTCTGTCATTTGGGCAAGTGAATGAACCCCTGCTGCCTCCTCCCTTCTCTGTAAAATGGGGGTGGTGATAGGATCGGCCTTGGCGGGCTGCTGTGAGGAGCTAAATCACAGACATCATCCCTGACGTCTTAGAGTGCCATTATGAATGTGCATCCCACTGTTCTCCAGACTGGGGATACACCATGAATCGTACACAAACCACCCTAGTATGGAGCGTGCATTCTAATTAGGGGAGGAAAATAAGAAATGAGTAAATGAACAGGAGCAAATCATAAGAGAATTAGAGTAGGGACGTATCGAGGTACCTGGGGTTCCCTCAGGCTAGGCATCTGGGAGTGTGACTCATCTTCAGTGAGACTGGGTGTGGCGTTTGGGATGTGGTGGGAAGAGGAGGGAGGCCAGGCCCTGGTCTGTCCAGGTAAGAGTCCAGGTGGAAAGGCTCTGGAGGGCGAGGGTGGTGATGGGATTTGGCACCTTTTAAAAAGATGATTGTGGCTGAAACCGGTTTGGCTCAGTGGATAGAGCATCAGCCTGGACTGAAAGGTCTCAGGTTCGATACCAGTCAAGGGCATCTACCTTGGTTGCGGGCACCTCTCCAGTGTGGGGTATGCAGGAGGCAGCTGATGGATGTCTCTCTCTCATTGATGTTCCTAACTGTCTATCCCTCTTCCTTCCTCTCTGTAAAAAAATCAATAAAATATATTAAAAAAATAAAATAAAAAGATGATTGTGGCTGCTGCCCGGACTCTTTGTAGAAAGGAAGGACAAGACGAGATGGAGAAAAATGTGGGCTTGTCCCTGTCCCTGTTCTGAGTCCCTTCATCCCCCCCCCCCCCCCACCTCCACCTTGCTGGCACCTTTGCCTGTCCTTGCAGTGTTATCTCCCGTGTCTTATTCTGGTAGTCATCCAGGGGAAGGTCCAAATTCCTTGTTGGCTCTTGGTTTAGGGGTGAGATCAACCAGCAAGTGAATGCCACATTTGGGGAGCAGACCCACTCCTGAAGGCAGGGCCTGCAGGCCTCCCCCATTCGCCCTGCACATCTATCTGGCCTGAGACTTTGACCATCGCTGAGATGCCTCCCACCCATAGCTCTGACGTTTGCAGTGGCCCCTGGTGACCTGTTGATTCCTGAGTTCTGGGAGCAAGATGATGTAGGGGTGAGGTAGGCCCCAGAGGCTGGCTGCCTCAGAGGGGTGGGGTCCTGCTTCCATTCCTGCTGACCCTGGGCAAGTTCCTGTCTGGATTCTAGTTTCCTCCTCTGTAAAACGAGGAAGACAATAGAAACTGCCTCATCGGGTTATAAGAAGTTAATATTGATAAAGCCCTTGAAATAGGGCCCGGCCCAGAATAGGTGGCCAGTAAGTATTCATTGTTCCTATCAGTATTATTTCCCGCTCTCTGCCTACCTCTCAGAGATGGCGGTAGGATTAACGAGATAATGATTGTGGACTGCTTGGAGTTTTGCAGAACAAAGACACTGCATAAATTCACATCATCATTGTCATCTGGGTGCTTTGCGGGGCGGGCCTGGTGTGTGGTTAGTTGATTTATGGAAATGACCTGTCTCTAGTTGATCTGAATTAATGATAAGCAAATTTCAGACAATCCAGATAACAGTATCTTCCAGCTGTTCCGGGTCTTTCATTCTGAAAGTTTCTGAAGGGGTGCAGGAGGGGGAATAGCAAGAGAGCCCTCATCTAGGCATTGCCCCAGTGTCCAGGCATCACCCGAGCATACAGGTACGCGTCCATCTACCCACCCAGCGGTGATTAGCATCAGGCCCAGGCGCTGCTGGGCTCTCTGAGCTGCAGACCTGCACACCCACGGTTTCTACAGAGAGAAGACCGACGTGCACCTTGTAAAACTGTCAGCAGCTGGGAGCTAACGTGTCTGCAGCACCTGTAGAGCCTGGTCCCTTGCTGAAGATTCGTGTGTATCCACATGTGCGATCCTCAGTGTCCTGTGAGGTTGAATTCTATTTTCAAAGGGGGAAGCAGAAGAGACTTGCTCAGCGTCATGTAGCCGGGTTGGGTGACGCTGGGATTCTATCTCAGGCCAGCCTGGCTCCAGAATGAACAATGCCCTTAACCAGCACCTGGCCATTTCTGGCCAGAAATAAGACCCCCACTCCCCCACCCATCTCAGATGGTGAAGAAACAGGTTGGCTGGGATCCGGTTGCACTGGCCCAACCTGGTGATCCTGGTTGGGTATCCTTGGTTTTCAGAGTACGTCTTGGGAGGCGTCTTTGTTTGGGGTTCCTGGAAAAGCGACTCTGAGATTTCCCTGCAGGAGGATGACTGGAGAGTGCTCCTGGGGTCCACACAGGGAAGGAGAAATGGACAGAGCGGGGGGAGGGGCTGAAATGCAACAGAGGCCTCTGAAGCTGGAGCGGCCTTCAGAACGGCCCCAATTCAGACAAGAAGCCAGATCTTCACACCTCTCCATTGGATGCGGGTGTTCGTGGAGGAGAGGAGGGGGAATTAAGGGCAAGGCCATCCCTTAGGCTGAGCATTTCCTTGGAAGGGACTCAGCAGTTGGGGGCGGAGGGCCTTGAACCTGCCTCGGAGGAAGTCCCACGGCCTTGATTACACAAGGCATTGCTGACTTAGACCCACTTGTATTTCCAGTCACTGTGGCATCGCCGTGGAATCAGGGCTCATAACCAGAAGCCAAGCTGAGAGCTTGGACTTCGTCTCTTTCTCAGCCCCTGTACTGCATCACCACGTCCTGCCGCTTTGCCTTCTGGGTATCTCTGATCACCCCACTTCCCCCACCTGCCACTCTCAGGCTGGGTGGGGCGCTTCTCCCTGGATTGTGTTTGGCTCTGAAGCTCCCTCGCTGGGTGGTAGGAATAAACGGGTCCTTTTAGGGGAATGATGGGAGTTAGTGGGATACTGGGTAAAGCACTCAGTCAGGGTTTGGGATAGTTAGACACTGCACACTAGTTATCTTCCTTCCCGAAGGCATTCATTCATTCATTTATTCACTCATTCATTCACTCATTCATTTACTCCATAGCTATGTACTAAGTGCCAGGTGTGAGAAGGCAGGCAGGATGGGCTCTGTCTTCACGGAGTTTACCTTCTCCTGTGGACAGACGCCAGACAAGTTAACACTCGGGGTAATTTCTGGTAGTGATCACGCCGTCATGCAAATCCAACGTGGTGCTGAGAGTGACCGGAAGCTGACAAACACAAGCAGGCGGCTTGGACATCTTGCATTCCTTACCCGGGGCAGTGCCTACTGCAGCCTCCGGTCCGAGACCAATGCTAGTTATGTGCACAGAACTGACTGGCAGGCTGGCTTGACTGTCACTGCCGGGTTGCAGGGGGAGCCCGTCTTTCCCTCCTGCCTGCTAGGGTGCAGTTCCCTAAGCTTCTCTGCAGGTGTGGCACCTGCCGACTCAGCCGTCCTCTGCCTGGCAGGGCTGACGTGTTCGTTGGAAAACCTCCCACTGCGGCGATTGCCTGGATGCCTCGGAGGTGCCGATCAGAGCAGCTGGGCCATGATAACGACTCCTGGGGCCCGATGGCCCTGTATGCCCTCCCTTCTGCCCTTCCCGAGCCCAGACCCGAGTTGGGAAATCTTGCGAGAATGGGTGTTCTCTGCCATTTCCTGCTCCTTCCTAGCCTGGGATGCCTTGTGAGAACCGCCCTGCCTCGACCCCCTGCCATCCCCACCAACAGGCCCAGCCCAGCCTGAGCCAGTTCTGGGAGAAGGGACCATTTTGGAGACCCGCTTCCCCGGTCAGGATGCTCAGTGCTGACATGTACTTCTGAGGGTGGGGAGGGTCCACAGACTGAGGACCTCAGATGATGCTTCTTGGAAGAAGTGGGACTTACGTTACAGTGGGCCTTAAAAAAAAAATGGTTGTATTTGGATAAAAGTCTGAGTCCTGGGTGGTAATAGTTGAACTTGGGTCATGTATACCACGTGCTCCACGAGCCACCGAGAGCTTCCTGTGAACGAATTCCTTCAACCTCAGACAACGCAGTGATCTGGGCGCCGCCAGTATTGCCGCTCTACAGCCGAGGAAACAGAGCACAGAGACGTTAGTAACGTGGTCAGGTTTACACAGCCCGTAAAGCCACAGGGCTGGGCTCAAACCCAGGCCGTCTGGCACCCAGTCCAGAGTTTAATCCTCAGGCTTGGCCAGCTCTTTGGAAGGAGGCTGAGTAGAGGGGGTCTTGGAGGGGCCAGTGTGTATACCAGTTTGGCTAAAACACTGAGTGCTTATAGGATAGAAATGAGCATCTCCTTAGGTAGCACTTAGATTGGGTCCAACTCATTCCCTCCTCATGCCCATCTTCTCTACGTGAGGGCAAGAAGCACATCCACCGATGAGCTAAGGCCAGAAGGCACTTAACACACGTTTACAGTGGTACCTCGAGATATGAGTGCCCTAAGATACGAGCCGTTGAGCGAGCGATTTTTGCTTTGAAATAAGAGCAACATTTGAGATAGGAGTCATCGCTCGGATCGGCCGGCTGCACGCGACCCACCAGTTTACCGCGACTCTGAGGTCTCATCGTTTCCCACGCCTCAAGGTTACGGAACGAATTAAACTCGTATCTCGAGGTACCACTGTACTAGAATAATCAAAGTGAAAAGCATGGGCCGTGTCAATAGAGAAAAGATAAAAACCTCTTTTCTAGGGAATCAGAGAGAGTTCTCTGACTCAGGAGGAGTCTACCTCCCTGGGGGAGCCCCTTTGCAGACTCCCGGCGGACAGATGCCTGAAAGGCCCGAGGAAGGCAGCGGCTGGGGACCTGGGCGCGGTTCGGCTCCTTCAGGATGCAGCCTCAGAGCATCACTTGCCTTTGGGGAGAGGCGGCGGGCGGCAGGTGCACAATGTCCGCTGTTGCCTCTGCGGCAGCTGTTGAGGAGCTGGTGATTGGCACGCAGGTGATGCGGGAAATGCTTCCTCGAGGGGCCCTGGGGCTGAGCAGGCAGCCGCGGAGCTCCAGCTCTGCAAACTGCAATCCGCACCCCGCGTCTTAAAAATAAACCTTCTGTGGTTGCTAACCAGGTCACCGGAGGAGCGTTCCGGGCTTTCTCGTAGGAAGGGGAAGCGGGGTGGAGAAAGCCATCTCTGGCTCTCATGTCACACGAGGCAGGTGCACTGGGGTGCGAGGAGCCAGGGAAATGGAAACCCATAGCATCCAAAGCTTCCCTTCAATTTTTTTTAAAATATATATTATTGATTTTTTTACAGAGAGGAAGGGAAAGGGATAGAGTTAGAAACATTGCAGAGAAACATCGATTGGCTGCCTCCTGCACACCCCCGACTGAGGATGTGCCCGCAACCAAGGGACATGCCCTTGACCAGAATCGAACCTGGGACCTTTCAGTCTGCAGGCCGACGCTCTATCCACTGAGCCAGACTGGTTTCGGCTCCCTTCAACCCTTGAGCTGTGTGACAGCACGGGCGTGAGCCAGAGCTCTGACTGTTGACAGCCCTGCACTCTAGCATGTACAGTAGCCGCTCCAATGGCACTGACTGTTGCAGGCAACATGTGATGCCTCCACAGAGGTGATGTCATTTAATCTCCACCATGTTCTCCCCCAGCCCCTACCCTGAGCACTCCCTTTTCATTGAATCATGCCTGTCATGGTGCTTCGGTCATAGTAGGGTCTCAGTAAATGTTTGTTGAATGAATGATAAAACCAAGGCACAGAGAGGTGAGTTCACTTCCTCAAGGTTGCACAGCTAGCAGGGTCTAGACTCCCACCCAGGGTTGCCTGACTTCAAAGCCAGGGATCTTAACCGTTTGCTCCATGAAGCCCATTTGCAAAGAACTTGCACGCTTGATGATTCGTGAAGCCCCACATACCACCCCCCAAACTGGGTTTCTCTGGGCAGTTTGTACACATCTGCCAGTGGGTGTTGGGCATGGCCCTTACTGGCCCATTTGTCAGAGGGGGAAACTGAGGCTCAGAGAGGATAGCCAGCTTTCCTGGGGGTCACAGAGTAATAGGTGCCAGAGTTCCAGAGTCAAACTAAGAATGATAAGGCTGTTTCATCAGTAGGGTCTGCATCGCATTAGCTTAGCACTTCATCCTGACACCCAACTCTCTGCCTGTTCTAGTCCCGGCTGCCTGGGGCCTCTGGAAACACGGCAGTGATGGTCAGAGGACCCGGGCGGAGTGTGGGCTCCAGAGCCACCTGTGGGCTCCGCCTCGCAGCTCCGTGACCAGCAGTGTCACTTCACCTCCTCGTGCCTCCGCTTTGCTCTCTGCAGGATAACAATACTTTCCTCTTGTTTTTGTTTTTTTTTTAAATATATTTCTTTATTGATTTCAGAGAGAAAGGGAAAAGGAGAGAGATACAGAAACATCAATGATGAGAGAGAATCATTGATTGGCTGCCTCCTGCACACCCCCAATTGGGGATCAAGCCCAAAACCTGGCATGTGACCTTGGCCGGAATCAAACCTGGGACCCTTCAGTCCGCAGGCTGACGCTCTATCCACTGAGCTAAGCCGGCTAGGGCTCCTCTTGGTTTTGTGCTGTTGAAGGAATGTGTATAGGTCCATGCCTGGCACTGAGCAAGCTCTTAGTAAGTGGTACTGGATGTCCATCATCATCACCATTGTTCTGATCATTATCAAACACACGTAATTATTCCCCAAA
The DNA here is from genome assembly GCA_011751065.1 of Lasiurus cinereus. Lineage (NCBI taxonomy): Eukaryota > Metazoa > Chordata > Mammalia > Chiroptera > Vespertilionidae > Lasiurus > Lasiurus cinereus. The sequence goes on from JAAGEH010000109.1 coordinate 1,832,332, forward strand.
ATAGAGACAGGCCAGACGCTTCCCTCAGCACAGCCCTGCCATCCAGGGCTGCTCTGTGCTGAGGTCCTAGGGTTGTTAGCTGAGTCTTTGTTCTGACCTCTCTCCATTTTGCTCTCTCCTCACCCCTGGCTCCACCTGTCTGTTTGCAGCTTGCCCCTCCCTCCTGCAGTTGGCATCTGGAAGAGCACATACTGTCCACGCCTGTCAGCCCTAGACACTTGGCACACGCGCATTGAGCTTGATTCTCTGCCTCACCACCACTGCTTTTTAGGCCTGGGGTTCTGCCTGAGTTTCCTGGGTTGGTACTTAAGTTACCTGCTAACACTCTCCGGAAGTCTGGGCTATTTGCCTGTGACCTTGACACCCCTCCCTCCAACGCACCCCTCGCCAGCTGCTCTGCATTAGTTTTGTTGAAAATGTTTATTGAGCACCTACTCTGTGCACTATTCGAGGCCAACTATGTGCAAGCTTTCACCCACCCAATCAGCAGTTCTCTCTGGGGGTGTCTCTTGCCTCCCATGTCAGCCACACTCCTCAGGTGCTCTGGGAAGGCCAGCACCCCCAGCGGGGGCCAGCCCTGGTCACTTTCCTCACTCTAGGCCTGTCCATCCTCAGCTGCATCCCCTCTTTCACCCACTCTCCTCTAAGTTCCTGCTTTTTGCACAGAAGGGCACCAAGGTGTGGGAAGGATAAGGCAATACAGAAACCATGTGTGGGCAAACAGATGGTGACAAGAGACACTAAGAAAATGAGGTGACAGGACCCAGGACCCACAGCGGGAGGTTGCCCTAAAGATGCAGACCTGGTTGGGACAAGCACCCGTTTCCTGTTGGCTGCTGACTCCAGCAGATCCTCCTCCTGGCATCATCTTGCCTGAACCTGGGAGGTCCTGGACCGAGTGTGCCCAGCCCTTGCATTGCAGACCCTTCACAGTGCAATCCAAGCTCCCGCTGGCTCTCCTCATTGTCACACGTATGTTAATAATAATACAGTGGTACCTCGAGATACGAGTGCCCTAACATAACGAGATTTTTGAGATACCAGCCATCGAGCAAGCGATTTTTGCTTTGAAATACGAGCAACATTTGAGATAGGAGTAATCGTGCAGATCAGCTGGCTGCACATGACCCACCAGTTTACCCCGACTCGAGCGTCTCATAGTTTCCCACGCCTCAAGGTTATAGAACGAATTAAACTTGTATCTTGAGGTGCCACTGTACCTTCCTCAGAGGTCCTGGTGCTGTTCTAACCAGTTGGTGCTGTTCTACTAAGTTAAAGCAATGCCTGTAGCTCACTCTTTCTGCCCTTCCTTCTCCCAACCTCCTGCTTCTCGTGTGTGTATACCTTGATCTTTCCCCACCCATGTTTGTAGAGTTAGACCCACGTTCAAAAATCCGCTAGCTTAATGAGCTTGGGGAAGTCCTTTAACCTGTCCAAGCCTCAGTTTTCTCATCCGTGCCATGGGGACACTTCTCAGAGAGTTGTGAGGAATGAATGAGCTAATGCCTTAAAAAGGTCCTTTCACTCAGCAACAATAGACTGTGACCAGTCACTATGCTCAGCTCTGGGTTTTGGCAAAAGACGAGGAAGTCCCAAGCTCTGCCTCCAGGGAAATGGACCTGGAACACCTAGGGATCTAGAGGAATCCACACTCTGAATTGTATTTGCTTTGGGATTAATGCTCTCTTCAATAATTAAAAACGCAGAGACTACAAAACCACCCACTATGATTAATCATGGTTAATCATTTCTCTTTGCATGGTATTCTCAAAGAAAAGAGGGAGAACACTGGAGCAAAAACCAAAACCCCTCTTAGCAACAACCTCCCTGGCCCTTTGTCCGTCCCTAGAGGCAATTGGTATCTTGAATTTGGGGCACGTCTTCCGATCTGCCTTATATTTTGCTCCCTCTTAGGTGTTCATAAATCGTAGGTGGTCCTTTTGTGGGTCACACTGACATGTAACCAAATGGTGGGTGATAGTCCACAACTCGATATTTTCCACCCAGTGTTGTGTTTCAGATACTCTTGTGTTGAAACGTGGGGCTCATTCCTTTGTTGTGCTGGCCACATGCTCTGTGGTCCGTTCCTAGCCGTGGCTCTCTCCTCAGGCTGCCTGGCTCAGGTTGGCAGGCCTCTCTGCGGGCTCCCATGGCAGGTTTTCCTAGAGGGGGAACTGCTGAATCACGGGACGTGCCCGTTCGCAGCGTGGCTGGCCAGCACCAACTTGTTCTGCAGAGTTTGTACGGATTTATTCCCATAACATCTGAGCATTCTGGTTTCTCCACATTCTCATCGGTGCTTTACAGTTTGTGCCAACCTGATGGGGTGTGGAATGGTATCTCGTCTGCATACCTCCGATCACCAGTGAGCTGAACATTATTACACGTGTGCCAAATCTGTAAGTCTCCTGGTCAATAAAATAGCTGTTCAGATACTTCTTTTCTACTGGCTTGCTTGCCTTTTACAGTGGTACCTCGAGATACGAGTTTAATTTGTTCTGTAACCTTGAGGCGTGGGAAACTATGAGACGCTCGAGTTGCGGTAAACTGGTGGGTCGTGTGCAGCCGGCCGAACCGCGAGATGACTCCTATCTCAAATGTTGCTCGTATTTCAAAGCAAAAATCGCTCGCTCGAAGGCTCGTATCTCAAAAATCTCGTATGTTAGGGCACTCGTATCTCGAGGTACCACTGTATTATATTTATCTTGGTGGGAACTCTTGGGACATCTTGGGAGTTCATCCTTTATCTGTTATCAATTTTGCAACTGCCTCTCCCTGGTGCACTGCTTACCCATGCGCTTTGTTCATTAGGCTTTTTGTCAGGCAGGGGTTCTTAGTTTTGTTGGGGGCAGATTCATTGATCTTTTCTTTTATGATGGCAATTTGCTTGATCTGATGAAGATCTGAGATTGTGAAGATCCTCTCCTGTGTTTCCTTCTTATAATTTGGAGGTTTAGTGCTTTAATTCATATGTGGGTGGTTAATTTGGAACTTAACTGCTGTGTGTGGTGTGAGGTAGGGATCTAATTTAAACTTACTCCCCTAACGAAAGCCCTTTGTCCCAATACCATGCTTGGAACAGCCCATCTTTTCCACCCTGCTTTGTCATGCATGCCCAAGTTGACATGTACACTGAGTGGCCAGATTATTATGATCTCTGAATGCATAATAATCTGGCCACTCATGTGTGTGTGTATGTGTGTGTGTGTGTGTGTGTGTGTGTGTGTGTATTAGAGGCCTGGTGCATGAATTTGTGCATGGGTGGGGTCCAGCAAGCCTTACTCAGCACGTTCTCCAGGAGGGGACATGGATGGTTGGCCGGCCTGCCTGCTGGTCGAACTCCTGGTTGAAGGGACGATTTGCATATTAGCCTTTTATTATATAGGATACACACCGAGTGGCCACATTATTATGCATTCAGAGATCATAATAATCTGGCCATGCATGTATATATAGGTCTTTTTCTAGGCTCACTGTTTTCTTCTCTCTAGATATAAATAATTACTTAATCATAATTGTGGCAAACGCTAGATGCAGTGAGAACATACAGCAGGGGGGCTGACAGGCCTTTCATTCCTTTGCTCTATTCTGCTGCTTTCCCAGGAGTTACACACCTTTTCATGACACAGCCTGGTGTGAACTGCCTGTGCTGGCCTTGGGCTGGGGCTAGGGCTGGGGTGGGCACCCACCCAATGGGAAACGAAAACCTGACTCACTGAGCAGTGACAGATGCCACCCTTGTAGGGGTGGCCCTGTGCAGGCAAGGCTCAGGTAGGTTTGCGGAAGTCAGTGTTTATGCAGACTTGTCCTCAAGACGATAACATCATTTTTCAGAAAACAACCATGGCCTCGAGCCTGTCCCCGCAGAGATTAGATAACGCAGACACACAGAAGCACAAGTGGGCTCCCCGAGAAAAGGCATGCCAGGCGAGCATCTTCTGAAAGAGGCCGCCGGAGGTGCATTGCAAGGGTGTGTCCCCGGGCCAGGAGCAGAGGCATCAGCTGAAAAGCAGGGATGCTGGCTGCTGGGCCACTCCAGGAGGCTGCGTGTCGTGTGGCCACCTGCCCGGGACAGCATTTGCCTGTGTGTCTCTTCCTTTCCTGCTCCTGGTTCTCCCATTCCAGGGCGTGGCATCCGCCTGCAGTTCTCACGCTTCTCAATCTCACTGTAAAAACCCAGCGCTGCAATTCAGGAGACGCCTAAATGAGGGGTTGCTGGCCGATCGTTTGCATTTTACACAGAGGCTCTACACTCACACAGCCTGGGTCATTTAACAGGGATTTCCCGGGAGCTCTGTGCAACTTACAAAGCTCCATTTGGCTTCCCAGGACCATCAGTAAAACATGAAGCATGTCAGACTCTGGAGACCAGACCCGGGGTGAGTAATGTGAAGATCCTAGTGAGTTACACACAGACCCATTTTCTATGTGGTGAGAGTGGGAGTGGGACGGAGGATTCGGTCTAACCTCAGTGCGTGGAGTGAGAGCCTGTGTTACTCAGGACAAACCCCTCGTGTCGTCTGTGAAGTGTCATGCACAGACCTGCGTTCTCAGAACAGGTCCACCGCAGATGCTTTGTCCGCCGTCGCTGGAGCATGGCGCTGTGTCATTGGTTGAGCACCAGAGGAAGAAGGTGGCTTGCGTGTTTAGGGGACACATTTGAAAACCGGTTATCTTTAATAAACAGAAGCCCAGCTGGCTCAAGAGGACAGGTGCAAAGATGCTTACTGAGCCTGTTCTCCGAGAGTGACTCCTTTTCGACGATTCTTAACAGGTTGGCACAAATGGCAGCTAAGACCATGAAGAAAGGAACAGGCTGGAAACATGACCACGAGAAACCTCTCCAGGGGTGCCCCTCACCACCCCATTCTCATTCATTCTCTGGCTGCCTCTGTCTTTGAACACTGGACTCACGCAATGGGGTGGGGGTGTGTGTGGGGGTAGGGGGAACTTGGGGGGGAAGCTCATTCTGGCAGCTAGGAGCCCTAGAGGATGCAGCAGACTCAAGACTATAGCCCCTATGCTGGACAAGCTTTTCTTAAGAGCCAGTGGAATTGCCTGCCCTGAAAATAGTCATAAACACCCATCCCACTAACATGATAGCAGCTAACGCTGTGCATCCAGCCCTATTCTAAATGCTCTCTCTATTAACTTGCTCGATGGGATGTACGTGATAAACACTCCAGTGTGTCCATGATAAGACCGCCCATTTTTCAGAGCAGGCCTCTCTGCTGGAATTTCTGATCGAGTAGATCTGGTCAGGGCCCAGGAATCTGTTTTGAACAAGTACCCCAGGCAACCCTTACCTACAAAACAATTTGGAAACACGGAGTCATTACTTCTTTACATGGTGGTACCTCGAGATACGAGTGCCCTAACATACGAGATTTTTGAGATATGAGCCGTCGAGCGAGCGATTTTTGCTTTGAAATACGAGCAACATTTGAGATAGGAGTAATCGCAAGGATAGGCCGGCTGCACAAGACCCACCAGTTTACCTCGACTCGAGCGTCTCATAGTTTCCCATGCCTCAAGGTTACGGAACGAATTAAACTTGTATCTGAAGATACCACTGTATATGTACTAGAGGCCTGGTGCACAAACTTTGTGAATGGGGGGGGTTGGCCTGCACCCTCTCGAAATCTGGAACCCCTCAGGCAATGTCCAACTGCTGGTTTAGGCCCAATTCTACAGAGATCCCTGCGGATAGGTCCTAAACTGGCAGGTGGACATCCCTCTCACAATCTGGGACCACTGACTCCTAACTGCTCGCCTGCCTGCCTGATTGCCCCTAACCACTCGCTGGGGAAGTGGGGTTGGCCGGGGCAAGGGGCCACAGTCGTTCTGTTCTCTGGTCATTCTGCCATTTTAGTCACTGGACTTTTATTATATAGGATATATATATATATATATATATATATATATATATGTACATACACACACACACACACACACACACCCCACATATAATTATTTTTATTATTACTATTATTATTGATTTCGAAGAGGAAGGGAGAGGGGAGAGGGAGATAGAAACATCAGTGATGAGAGAGCATCATTGATCGGCCATCTCTTGCATGCCCCACACTGGAGATCGGGCCCACAACCTGGGCATATGCCCTGACCAGGAATTGAACCATGACCTCCTGGTTCATAGGTTGTTGCTCAACCACCGAGCCAAGTCGCCAGGCCATTATTTCTCTGTTCCTGTTTTGTGTGCTGGTATGTCGAAACTTGTGTTTTCACACGGGTGGCTCTTACCCCAAACTGAGCCTTTCTGAGCCCAGGTCTCCTCCTCTGTGAGATGGTAACGGTAATAGAATGCACTCCCCAGGGTGTGTGAGAGCTGGTGAGATGCAGCATTCAGATGTGGTACCCGGTACCTGGTGAGTGGCGCGTTCCCACGGCTCTGCCATTGCTGTTATTTAGGAATGGGTGGAGCGTGCAGAGGGACTCACCCCTGCCCTGGGGAAGGACCTCACGGAGTGGCCTTTACCCCCAGCTCACCGCTGGAATCAGCTCAAGCTAATCTCCTTTTGCCACTTCTTATGTGTAGACGCGGTGCCCGGAGAGAGATGGATGGACAGAGAATTGATTCCTCCCCGCCTCTCTCAGCAGCCCTGCTTCCAGAGGCCGCGGACGAATGAAAATGCATTAACTGAGTTGGTCAAGGAGCCACCCGCCATCTGGGGAGGCCCGCCCCCTGCCCGCGTATGCCAGGCCCCAGACCAGGCCCCAGTCCCAGGCAGGGCCGTGGTGCAGCAGTGCCAGGGCGCCTCTGGCGGCCGCATCCCCGCTCCCATGGAAACCTCGGGTTTGGTTCTGAGCCTGGAGACGGATGAAGTGGCTTGTCTGCACCCGGTTCGCAAATAGGTTCCCTTTCATGTCCAGTATTTCCTCTGCCTATTGTCGAGGCTCCGCCAACAGAAAGCAGGAGCACAGAAAGGCCACCCGAAGAAAGAGACCCACAAAGAGGGAAGCCGAGGGGGGCTGGTTACATAACCCAGCAGCCAGGCTGCCTGCAGCCCGCATGACTTATTCAGCCGTCTGTCTTTGCGGCATGTCAGACTCCATCCTTTCCAGCTGGCTCCCCGCTCCGGTGATGACAGGCACACTCAGTAATTAGAGGAAATAGACACCTCTCCCGCCGCCAGCATTCCCCCGTGGCGGAGGTGGGCATTGAAATACCGGGAACGCCTGGTCGTTGGCCTGTATACCCTGGTCCCTGCCCAAGTTCTCCACCGTCTGGGACGGAATGAGACAGAAATAAGAGCAGAGGAGCGAGCTGTCCCAAGATGCAGCATTTATGCAGTTTCAAGGTTTGGCGCTTGATACGGCGCTGACGTGTGAAAATGTCCTTGAAACTAATCATAATGAGTGGTTGCCTCTGGCACTTGATAGAACACAACGTTGGTCCCTAATATCCATCCGTACTATCTCACGTGAGGAATTTCTGATCTTTGATGTCCCTGCTGTATATATAAAGGGATAGATAGCATAATCAACGAAGGAAAATGATGAGGAATAAAAGGAATCTCTTTCCTTTTTAAATCACGCGTGCACGGCACTTCAGGCCGCAGCCTCTTCTCTGTAAGCGCGAGGTGACAAGGGCTGAGGGATTCCTGCTGGCTCCTCCCGCCTTCCTTCCCCATCCTCTGCCTTCCCAGAGCCGGTCCTTGTTGGCCTAGCCGTGTCTTGAGATAAACCGGATGGAGAGAAAAAAAATAATTATAATACAGCCCCCATTAGCTGCATTTTCACTATGTGCTAATCACCTGACGTACTTTATTAAACCTCCCCAACAACACCAGGAGGAGAAGACGATGATCAATAGTGCCTTCTTAGCCCGGCCGGTGTGGTTCAGTGATTGAGTGTCCACCTAGAAACCAGGAGGTCATGGTTCAATCCCTAGTCAGGGCACATGCCGATCAATGATTCTGTCTCATCACTGATGTTTCTCTCTCTCTCCCTCTCCCTTCCTCTCTGAAATCAGTAAAAATATATATTTTTAAAAACAGTGCCATCTTATTTTATAAGTGGGGAAACTGAGGTCCAGAGAGGTCTACTCGTTTCCCGAAAACCACACAGCTTTGGATGGCGGAGCTGGGCCATGAGCCCAGGTACCCCGACTCTGAGGCCGTGCAGTTAACCACGAACCAGGCTGCTTCCCCTGGCGTAAAGCATGGCAAAGGTGAAGGATGGAGCTGGACTTAAAGCCCAGCTCTATCACCTAGCGGATTGGGTTGTAGCCTCTGCTTTCTCATCTGTAAAGTGGGGCTCCTGACAGCTGCCTCCAGGGTTGTTCTGAGGATGGAGGGAGGTAACGGAAACTCTTGGGATGCGGTCCCTCCCTTTCCTTCTCCTCACCTGGATGGGAATCCCTGGTCCAGCCACCCCAGCTGGCGTCTGGATGCTCCTGGCACTTCTTTACTGCCGCGAGGGCCTGGAGTTTGCTCCCCACAATGCCTCCAGGTGCAGCTTCCCTTCCCCACACATTGCTTTATCACCTCTCGCAAATCCTGACCAGCGCCCCAAGCTCCACCCCTGCCCCCAGGATTCTGACTGATGGAAATGTGGGGCCCGCCAAGCCCCCTACAATCCTGCCTTAACCGCACTCCAGGCCTTGCAGACAGAATTCCTACTTAATGACATCTTGTCTCCTCTGCTCGCCCCTAACGCCCTCCTCTTCCTGGGTTTGCACCTCTGTGGCTGGCCCAGGAGATTGGAAACCTGTGGGGCGAACCATTTCCGGGACGGTAGCTGTGGCTCCCGGGTCCCACAAACCTCATGTTTGTCTCCTACTCAAGCTGTGCTGTTGGGAGGTGGGAAGTGGGCGGTCCCAGCCTGGGACCCCAGGTAGCCTGTCTTAGGCACAGACCCTTGCTTCTTGCCCCTCCTCCCGCTCCTATTTGCTCCAGGTTACCGGGAGGGCCCCCACAGGGCTTGGACCCAGGTTGTGTGTCTGTTTGCACGGATGCCACTTCATGTGGCGCCTGTAATGTCCCAGGCATGGTCTATAGAGCACGCATGTCAGGGAGGCCTTCTGGCCTGGGCGAAGAGATGTGTGCCTTCTGACCCGGAAGCCGTCAATGACAGGCCTGGCCTTTGCACAAAGCCTTCCTGGTTCTGAGTATCCTTGTGCCTGGCATAGCACAGGCCAGAAATGCAGCGGGTTCTGTAACTAGGCTCAGGCTGTTCCCAGAATCTGTAAGAAAACTTGGGGGATGGTGGTGCCACCTCCCTACCAGTTACCTCTGCCCAGGGGGTGCCTGGACCTCTCCAATGACCCTTGGTCTTCTCATCCCTCAGATGAGCCTACGGATACCTAGTAATATGCCTCCTGGGGTGGTAGGGGAAATAAAGTGAGATCCTACCTGCAAAATGTTCTCCAATAGTCAACACTTCATAAATGTTATTCTCCTTATCCTTGATTTCTTTTTTTTTTTTTAAACCTCTATCAATTCAACAACATTCTTGTTTGTTAAAAAAAATATAGCTCTTGCCGAGACCGATTTGGCTCAGTGGATAGAGCGTCAGCTTTCGGACTAAAAGGTCCCAGGTTCGATTCCGGTTGGGGCATGTACCTTGCTTGCAGGCACATCTCCACTGTGGGGTGTGCAGAAGGCGGCTGATCAATGTCTCTCTCTCATTGATGTTTCTGACTTTCTATCTCTCTCCCTTCCTCTCTGTAAAAAATCAATAAAATATATTAAAATATATATATAGCTCTTTGCCGAGACCCGTTTAGCTTAGTGGATAGAGCGTCAGCCTGCAGACTGAGGGTTCCCAGGTTCGATTCTGGTCAAGGGCATGTACCTTGATTGCAGGCACATCTCCAGTGGGGGGCGTGCAGGAGGCAGTTGATTGATGTCTCTATCAATCATCGATGTTTCTAACTCTCTATCCCTCTCCCTTCCTCTCTGTAAAAAACCAATAAAATATATATTTTTTAAAATATAGCTTTTTGGGGGCACAGTCTGGATGGTCAGAGTCTTTGCCCCAGACTCGGAAGGGGGAGGAAATTCCAGGCAAGGAAGGCACCTCCCCAAAGAGCTACATATTTCCTCATAACCCGAAGGATGCCCTGAGAGACCCTCCGTCTCCATGCCCCTCCCTGATCAGAAATATACAGACAGAGGGCACCTGATACGGTGCCTGAGAGTCTTTGGAATTTATGTAGAAAACAAAATCCATGGCACTGAATGTTTTTCTAATGATCTGCATCCCATCTGCTGGCAAGAACTTGTTTCCACAGAGAAATCTTTCCATACCGTTCTGATCAGGGGCGGTGGGGGAGGGGTGGGGAGGAAGGGAGGCAATGAAATTGCATTTTGGGGAATTGGCCCCAAGAAGACGAGGACTCTGCTCAAGACATATCTCATGACACCTCCCCATTGCCTCTCAAGAGCTCTCCTTGTGACCACATCCTGTCTCTTTAAAATGCAGGATGGAGACCTGCTCCAGATTGCCTTTGCAAGCAACGCTGGCATTGCTTGGAGCACCCCGAAAGATGGAGGGTTCTGTGAGCACCTTGCTGGCCCCGGGTCTCCGGGGACTCCTCCTGGCTTCTAGGAATAATGCATTCCTCGCTCAGCTACCGGTTTGGGGAGCGCTGATTAATGGTGCTGCGACGCTCGGGAGAGGCAGGTGCTTTTTCACGGCTGCGGGCAGCCCTGACGGATGGCGCAGCCGCTTCCCCGGCTGGGGTGGCCTCGATCAGGGCTCCCTCTCCCCACTCCAAGCCTCATCCATCACTTCCGTCCCCAGTGCCGCCGTATGGGAGGCACCTTTCATGTGTGTGAGCTCGTGTAACCCTCCCAGGCACCCCAACGGGGAAGGCACTGTTATTGTTGTTCATTTCCTAGCTGGAGGTCAGGAGTCGCCCCCCCACCCCAGGCCTGGCACCCGTATGCAGTGGCAGATCCAGGAGCGATGCAGACTACATGTTGGCTTGATTCACCAGCTCTAGAGGTACCTGTGTCTGGGTCATGGCATACACTGCCCACCAGTCACAGGACAGTGTGCAGGGCACAGCTGCACAGCCCACATGTCAGCGCAGGATTCCAGCTGTTTCCAGCTGCTGCCGTAGTGGGGGAAGGCTCAGGAGAATGTACTTCGCCCTCTCAGTTCTGGGCTGGACAGCTGGTTCTGCAGCCTGCCGTCTGGGTGACCTGGGGCAAGTTCCTTCCCCCTCTGGGACTCAGTTTCCTCATCTGTAAAGTAGGGAACAATAGCATAGTCTCTCTCTAGGCGTTGGTGCGATGGGGTCATGAGTTCATCCACGTACAGGGATGGAGACGGTTCTGGCCCATAGTAAACCCCCGTGAATGTGGGCTCACGTTTGCAATTATCTTTATGACCTTCAGAGCTTCACTTTTATGACCCCCTTCGCCACCCAACATCCTCTGCCCAAATGGCTTACCATTCCTCATCTATTCCTCTGATTGCCCAACTCCTTGCCTGAACTCATGTTTTCTGCCCAAATGGCTAAGCATTCCCCATGCATTCCTCTGATTGCCCAACTCCTTGCCTGTACTCATGTTTTCTGCCCCACCTAGAATGCCAGCCCTCGTTTTTTACCGAGTCCAAATTCTACGTGCGGGGGCCTCGCTCGGGTGCAGCCTCTTCCAGGAAGCCTTCCCTGATCTCCTTAGGAGGAAGCTCTCTCTCCTGCTATACTATCTCATAGCACCTGGCTTGCATCTCTGACAGCTGCTCACGTCACAGCCAGGCCACCTGTAAAGCGTCTGCCCACTAGACTCTGAGCTGGTTGAGGACATGACCTGGTGACTCTATGGACCTCTCAACCCGCACAGTGCCTTCGCCCAGGGCTCAGCACAGAGTAGGTCTCTAGCAAATGCTTTGTGCTTTATTTATTTGTTTATTTAAATATATTTTATTGATTTTTTTTTTTTACAGAGAGGAAGAGAGAGGAATAGAGAGTTAGAAACATCAGTGAGAAAGAGACATTGATCAGCCGCCTCCTGCACGCCCCTCCTCCCATCAGCTGCCTCCTACATGCCCCCTACTGGGGATGTACCTGCAATCAAGATACATGCCCTTGACTGGAATCGAACCTGGGACCCTTCAGTCTGCAGGCCAACGCTCTATCCACTGAGCCAAACCGGTTTTGGCGCTTTGTGCTTTTAGTGGAATGGATAGATTAACGTCCCCCTAATGGCGACTTAATAACAGGAACTTTGCATATGATGGGCACAGGCATATATCTTTTTCATTTTTGTTTCAAAAGATAAACAGCTGCTATTTATTTTTTTCCTTTCTTCTTGTTTCTTTTTAAAAGTGCACAATTCAGTTGTTGACAGTATGTTCAAAAAGTTGTACCACCATCATTATCCAATTCTAGAACATTTTCATCACTTCCGAAAGAAACCCTGCACTCCTTAGCCATCAGTCTTCATCTGCCCCTCCCCCAGCCTCTGGCAGCCCTGTAGATTTCCTATTCTGGACATTTCATGTAAGTAGAATCATGCAATATATCACCTTTTGTGCCTGGCTTCCTTCATTCGGTTTTCGGGAATCATACATGTTGTAGCATGTATGAGGACTTCATTTCTCTTTGCAGCTGAATAATATTCCATTGTAAGGGAGACCACATTTTGCTTATCCGTTCATTTCTCAATGGACATTGGGGTCATTTCCACCTTTTGGCTAGTGTGAATAACGCTGCTGTGAAAGTTCAGGCACAAGTTTTAGTGGCCTCTCCTCTTTTCCACACTGTCCCTGATACTTCTGCCTTCGGGCACATGGTCTGAAAGGTGTTGTAGCCAAAACCGGTTTGGCTCAGTGGATAGAGCATTGGCCTGTGGACTGAAGGGTCCCAGGTTCGATTCCAGTCAAGGGCATGTACCTTGGTTGTTGTGGGCGCATCCCCAGTGGGGGGCGTGCAGGAGGCAGTTGATTGATGTCTCTCTCTCATCGATGTTTCTAACTCTCCATCCCTCTCCCTTCCTCTCTGTAAAAAATCAATAAAATATATTAAAAAAAAAAAGAAAGGTGTTGCTGCAGGAAGTGCTGAGAAGAACAGAGTTTATGACTCAAGGCAGCCTTCCCCGTGCCAGGCTCTGTGCTGGGCATGAGATATCAGCCATCTCCTTTCACCTTCATGGGGCTCTGTGAGGTTTCCCAAGAGGGCGCGTGCCATGCTTAATGTCATGGACCTGGAGGGTAGGATTTACCCCACATTCTGTGACTTCTGTGTCCATGCCACAATTTGGCAGGGGCTGTCTCTGTGAGGTGAGCAGATCCACATAATGAAAGGTGCCTCTGCAGAGAGCTCATGCCTTCCCAGCCCTGCCCCAGACAGCCCTGAGGGTGGGGTGCTCTGCCCACCGTATTTGTCCCCAGGCCATCCAGCCAGGACCTGGGCCTCTCAGTCCTGCCCCTTGAAGCCCACATTCTGACCGCACATGTTTCAAGAGCATCTGTAAGGATTGCCATGGGGTGGAAGTCATTGCGTATCAGTCACAGGCTGGGGCTGGGGAGACCGGCCAGGGTGCCACCTGTGCCAGGGCAAGCAGCGAGGATGCTGGGCTCTGCTGCCCCCGAGCTCTGGCAGAGAGGGCTCGGCATACATCCTGACAGCAAGTCAACATGACCCGACCTTCTAAAGACGATGCCACTGCCCTGGCAGGTTTGCTCAGTGGTTAGAGAGTGGGCCCACAGACTGCAGGGTTCGATTTCTGGTCAAAGGGCATGCACCTCAGCTGCGGGTCTGTACCCCAGCCCTGATTGGGGTGTGTGCAGGAGGCAACCAGTCAATGTGTTTTTTTCTCACATCAATGTTTCTTTCCCTCTCCTCCTTCCTTTTCTTTTTTTAAAAAAATATATTTTATTGATTTTTTTATAGAGAAGAAAGGAGAGGGACAGAGAGCTAGAAACATTGATGAGATAGAAACATCGATTCAGCTGCCTCCTGTACACCTCCTATTGGGGATGTGCCCGCAACCAAGGTACACGCCCTTGACTGGAATCGAACCTCGGACTCTTCGGTCGCATGCCAATGCTCTATCCACTGAGCCAAACTGGTCAGGGCTCCTCCTTCCTTTTCACCCTCTCCACAAATCAATGGAAAAAAAATATCTTCAGGCAAAGATTAAGTAAATAAATAAGACAGAGGCCGCTGGCTGGGGGCACTGACAGTGGCTGTTCTTTTTCCTGGCCTCGTGGTGGCATGGGTTGAGCATCTGCAGAGCGCTCACTTCCTCTTCTTTCTAAGAGTGGGCACAGGGCAGAGGCTCAGGGCGGGTAGCATACTGCAGTTTCTCCATGGCTACGTCCATGCCTCGCCAGCTGTTCTGGGCCAATCCGGCCGGGAGGCTGCCAAGGTCTGCTCCCAGCTCAGTTACTAATTTGCCGTATGACCTTGGCCGATGCTCGTCTCAGAGCCTTAGTTTTCTCACCTGTAAAGCGCAGCGTTGGCCTGAAGTGTTGATTTTCAGTGAGTTCTACAAACCCTCCTGGGATCCTATAGAGCAGTGGTTCTCAACCTTCCTAATGCCTCGACCCTTTAATACAGTTCCCCATGTTGTGGTGACCCCCAACCATATAATTCTTTTCGTTGCTACTTCCTAACAGTAATTTTGCTACTGTTGTGAATCGTAATGTAAATATCTGTGTTTTCTGATGGTCTTAGGCGACCCCTGTGGTGGGGTCGATGGACCCCCAAAGGGGTCGCGACCCACAGGTTGAGAACCGCTGCTATAGAGGGCTTCAGAGGCCCCAACACCTTTGTGATTTGTTCTATGTGTTGGGCTTTGGAGGAAGACTTGTGCGGGTTATAAACAAGCAAACAAATACACATTAAAACCCCCCAAGTAGATACTCAGGAGCCGAGGTTGTGAGCAGCGAAAGAAGATTTGGAGAAGCAGGCCTGAGTCCCCACCAGTAGGCCCAACCTGGGATGTTCTGCTCTGAGGAGCTGCATCGGTATTGGGGCGGGGGTCCCCCAAGGGGCCAGAGCCATGCACAGGCTGGAACAGATCACATCTCAGGATGACCGTGTGGAGGTGGAGTCACCAGAATGGCCACAGGGACCAGGGCGGTGTTTCCCAAGCGCCAGGAATTTGAATACTAATCCACGATTTTTGCTGCATCTGTGGTACGAGAGGCAGGGGTCTGATGGTTAAAAATGGGGCTCCCTGGGTTTTCTGCTTACTGTCTGTCGCCGTGGGCCAGGTACTTAATTTCTCTGAGTCCCCGTATCTTCTCTGTGCAAATGCGGTGACGGCTGGGCCTCTCCTCGGAGCTGCAATGATTTAATAGCTGCTAAAAGCACTTGGCTCAGTCCCGGGCCCACACTAAGTGCTGGCTGTTCCTGAAGCGGCACGACCTTGGCTTTGTCCTTCCATTTCCACACCTGTTGAATGGAGGCAATGATAACAGCAGCCAATCGGGGTCCTAGTGAGGACCGGATACTCAATAGCCATGAATGGGTGGAGATGGGTGTCGTTTTTATATGCTTGCGTTTTTCTTTAAACCGGTGCCCGTTTTCATTCTTCCTTCAAGGCGGCCACACATGAGCTGGGGGCAGACAAGGGGTCTGTGCTGGCGCGGCCGCCCGGGGAGGGGGGGGCCCACTAAGCGACTGCAGGAGTGTAAACGGCAAGACACTTGGAAACCTTGAGTCTGGGCCAGAGCCACGCAGGTGCCAGACCGCCAGCTTGAGCTGGGAAGGGAAGCCCGTCCTGGGGATGGGGAGGTGGGGGGTGGGAGGGGTTGGGGGGGGGGCAGATGCCGTCCACATACACACAGCCTGGCCCAGACGCCGGCCAAGGAAGCCCGCCCACCTGGGGCTGGTGGCCTTGGCTCTCCCTGCTCCCCTCCCCTCTCGGGGCCCATTGTCAGAGGGTCCCATGAATGAGCTGAGTGACTAGAGACCCAGTGGCAGGTCCCAGCCCCGTTCTGACCAGCTCCCTGACCGGATCGCGCCCCGGCTGCTTACCCTTTCCGTTTCTGCCTCCTCATCTTTAAGATAGCATCGCCTGCCGAAACCGGTTTGGCTCAGTGGATAGAGCGTCAGCCTGCGGACTGGAAGGTCCCAGGTTCGATTCCCACCAAGGGCACGTACCTTGGTTGTGGGCACATCCCTAGTAGGGGAGTGCTGGAGGCAGCTGATCGATGTCTCTCTCTCATTGATGTTTCTAACTCTCTATCCCTCCCCCTTCCTCTCCGTAAAAAATCAATAAAATATATTAAAATAAAATAAAATAAAATAGCATTGCCTGCATCCTAAGACTGTCATGAGGGATAAAGGAGGTGATACATGTAAAGCGTTGAGCATCATGCTTGCCCTTTTAGATCTGGGGCAGGCCACTGGTTGAGCCTCAGTTTGCTTATCTATGATGTGGGCACGAAATAGCACCGACTGCCCAGGGAACACGAAAGGCTTGAAGATGACGATGTATTGAAAACACTTGGCTTGGCCCGGACCTGGTGCTCTCTCTCTCTCCCCTCCCGAAATGATTAATTCTTGCTGTGTCACCAATCACCCTGGAACTCAGTGGCTTGAAGCCACAACCACTTATAATTGCTCAAGTATCTGTCAGGCAGAGGATGCTGTGGGAATATCCTACGCTTGACTGGGCCGCTGTGCTCTCAGCCGCAGATCCAGAGGGGTGAGGCTCCTCGCCGAGGTTAGGACTCTGCTCCACGTGTGCCCCGCCTTGGGGACCGCGTGAGAGCCGCCCCAGGGGCCACGCTTCTCATGCTATAGAGAGATGCAGGAGCATGAATGTGCAGGGACTTAAGGCTTAGGCTGGGACAATGCTGTCCCTCCTGCCTCATTCTGTTGGTAAAAACCAGTACATGGTCAACCCCAAAGTCAAGGAGCAGAGAAATAGACTCTTGTCCTTTTAGTGTGAAGAATCGGGGACATTAATGGGATCTGCCCGGCCCCTCCCCAAGAACCCCCAGAAAGGGGACAACAACATGAGAGCTTCCAGTAAGTCACGGTGGTTCAGAAATCCTTTGTCTTTTCACCTGAAGTAGTACTCGCTGGCTTGCTGCTCCAGATTGCCCAGGACATGGTGTGGGTTTGCCTCCCAAGAATGCTGGCCACCTATGGAGGAGGGGTGCAGGAAGGCTGGATGGACTGCAGAGCCCTGGAATGCCGCCCCCCCACCCCAATGGAACCTGTCCTTGCAACAAAAGAAATAAAACTGTCGCCTGGAAAAATGAGAGGAAAGCCGACCAAATATGATAAACTGTCTCTTACTGGGCATTGTGCTCCCCACAATGAAACCCCCAGCAGATGCTTGAAACTGTGTGCAGCTCTGTGAGGAGACAAGCGTGCTCTGTGTGGCCGAGATTTCCCGAGAAAGGCAATTTAACTGCAGTGCCCAGAGAGGGGAGAAATACAAAGAGTGGCAATTTGGAAATTGTACGTCAGGTGCTGTTTTAAAAAGTGATATTGTTGGTTTATTTTTCCTGCATTAAAACCCAGCGCCTGCTGTCTCGTCCTGATCTAGCTCATTCAAGGCGTGTGTTGACATTTCTAATTTGCAAATTTAGAGATTGTCAGGAAATGGTTTAAACACAGCGCGGTCCCAGCGCTCCTTGACTGTTAGTGACAGGGCTCATCTCTGGGAAGGGGAGGGAGGGGAGCTGGGCTGGATGGAGGGGGATTTAGGAAGAGCTAATGTTTACTGAGCATCAGTGTCAGACACGCATTTTATATTACCTTACACTAGGGGGAGGTTTGTGGGGGGTGGGGGTGGGGTGGTCCTCTCAGCCCAGTCTGCACCCTCTCCAATCTGGAATCCCTCTCACAATCTGGGATTGCTGGCTCCTAACCACTTGCCTGCCTAGCTGCCTGATTGCCCCTAACAGCTCTCCTGCTGGCATGACTGACACCTAACTGCTCCCCTGCTGGTATGACTGACTCTCCTGCCTGATCACCCCCAACTGCCCTCCCCTACAGCCTTGGTCCCTCCTAACTGCCCTCCCCTACAGCCTTGGTCCCCCCTAACTGCCCTCCCCTACCGGCCTGGTTGCCCCCAACTGCCTTCCCCTGCTGGCTATCTTGTGACAATGTGGGGGCGGCCATCTTGTGATGATATGAGGGCAGCCATCTTGTGATGCGGGGGCCTGAGGGGTCAATTTGAATATCACCTCTTTATTATATAGGATGAAACCTATGATTTCCCTTTTGCAGGTGAGAACAGTGAGGCTCTGGAAGGTTCAATGAAGTGCCCATGGTCATACAGTTCCTAAGTGGCAAAGCCGGGCCTGGAACCAGGCACTCTAGCTTCAGAGCCTTGGGCCCACCCTCTGCTTCAGGGAAAGACCAGATGGTTTGGGGTTCACATCGAAGCTCTGCTAGTTACTCTGGGGCTCTGGGGCTTTTCACTCATTCATCCATTGAGTGGTGATCGAGGATGTACTATGTGCTGGTCGCTGTGCTGGGCACCAGCGGCACAATGGCGAACATAACCCAGGCTCCTGCTCTTCTACTTTGTAGCCCCCCAAAAGAACAGGGGTGCTGGAAGGAACTTAATGCTCTAAGGCAGTGGTTCTCAACCTTCCTAAGGCTGCGACCCTTGCATACAGTTCCTCATGTGGTGGTGACCCCCAACCATGAAATTTTGCTACTGTTAATGCATCGTGATGTAAATATCTGCATTTTCTGATGGTCTTAGGCGACCCCTGTGAAAGGGTTATTCGACCCCCAAAGGGGTCGCGACCCACAGGTTGAGAACCGCTGCTCTAAGGCTATATGGCCAGGACTGAGACGTAAGGGCTCTGGCAGGCTTCCCCAAACAAGGGACTTTAGAAAGACGCTCTAACGGAGTGAAAGGCAGCTAGACACTGGCTCTCTGTCTTGAAACTCTCAAACTTGGAACCTAGCTGCTGTGAGGAAGGCCACCCGTAGGTGTTGAGACCAATGGCCCCAGCCAGAACTGGCTACATAATGCGCAGTCTCCATTGCAACGTGAAAGTATGGGGCCTCTTGTTTTAAAAAATGCCTCAGAAGCTAAAGAGGGACAATAGAGCACTAAACCAGACACGGGGCTCTTGTGCGTGCGGGGCCCTGAGCACCTGCAGTGACACCCCCCCACCCCCCGAAGCTGGCCCTGGCTCTCACGGAGTCCCAGCACCCACTGCCCGCAATGGGAGGGAGGCGTCTCCAGGTCCAGCCATCGCTGGATTGCAATGAGGTGGGAGACCCTGGTCCAGAGCACCTAGCTGAGCCCAGTGTGCCTCCAGATCTGCAGGGGAATGATCAATACATGATTTTTTTTAAGTCAGCTGGGCTACAGGACGGGTTCTGGGCAGAGGGAAAAAAATCAAAAGTGCTGGACCGGATGTTTGGCTGGCGGGTCCACGCAGCTGGAAGTGCACGTGGCAGTCAGCATGAGGACGGGACGAAGGTGGGGAGTGGCCAGAGAGGGAGAGGGAGACCTGGGATCCTGGTCTCGGTGCGGAAGCAGAGGATGCCATTGGAGGGTCTGGGGAAGGGAAGGACGCACTGGCACTTGCATTTTGTAGAGGTCACTCTGGTGCTCTGTGGAGGACAGACAAAAGCACCCACGGAGAGAATGCGGGTGGCCAGTGAGGCGGCTGCTGAAGGTGAGGGGGAACGCGTGCGGGACCAGGCGGTGGGCACTGGACACGGAGCTGAGTTGGACAGATTTTGATGATGGAATGTCACAGGACATGGGGAAGGGTTTGCTGCCGGTGGGGGAGGGGAAAGAGGATGAAAGGATGACACAGGGGATAGAGGTGCGGTTTCTTTTTCTTTTCTTTTTTTTTAAATATATTTTATTAATTTTTTTACAGAGAGGAAGGGAGAGAGATAGAGATTTAAAAACATCAATGAAAGAGACACATCGATCAGCTGCCTTCTGCACTCCCTTACTGGGGATGTGCCCGTAACCAAAGTATGTGCCCTTGACGGGAATCGAACCTGGGACCTTCCAGTCCGCAGACCGATGCTCAATCCGCTGAGCCAAACCGGTTTCGGCAAGGTGCGGTTTCTTAATACTGGAGTGAAGAATGGGGTTTGAGGAAGCATGCCATGGGCTCCATTCTTAGGCTGAATTAAAGGTGCTTCTGATAAGGAGAGATGTCCATCAAACATTTGGACGTAGCGAGCTGGAGACAGATTTTGGGGTCCTTCAAGGTGCAGGTGGAAAAGAAACCTGGAGGACGGGTGAAATGACTGGAGCTGTGCTCCCCAGTACACCAGCCACTCTCCACTTAGGTTAGTGACATTTAAATGAACTGAAATGAAAGATATGTAACATGTCTGTTCCTGGGCTGTTCGGGCCACATGTCGCGTGGTCAGCAGTGACGTGTGGCTAGCGGCTCCCTGTTGGGAGGGCAGACAGTTCTCTTAGACGGGGCAGCTGTGGCGAGAGCGCCAGGAGCTGGGGGCTGCTTCCTGGTGGAAGCGGGGGAGCTGGTGTGGACAAAGAAGAAGATCCAGGCCTCCCCGGGCCAGATGTTCGCCTGCCTGGCCCTCGTGTTTCTTTTGCGTAGACATGAATACCGACCTCCGGAGGACTGCGTGGATTTAGTGCCCTCACCTAGGGCATCATTTATGGAGCTCTTAATGGATGCCAGACACTCTGCTAACTCTGCATGTTCAGTATGGCGCTTGGCAGCCCCTGAGCTCGGTCGCTGCACCTGGGAGTCGCACGGGGAGCGTGGACAATGACTGTCTGGGCTACGCTCCCGGGTCCCTCTTGAGGGACAGGACCCGAACACGTATTTGTCAAGTTCTCCAGGTGATTCTAGTGTGCGGCCAGATCGCAAGCCACTGGGTTAGACACACTGGCTTAAAAAGAAAACACCAATGCAGACCTTCTCAGGGCCTTTATAGTACGCAAGGTACATCGCCAAAAGAACAGGTGATTTTCTTTCCCTGGTGACAGGGACCTGCAAGAAGAAAGACTGTGCGGCTCGCAAAGAAAACCCGTGGTACACGTGGAGGGAGGGTGTGTTGATAAGAGGTGACGAGGGCGGGCAATGTGATTTTCAGAGGCCGGTGGAATTTTTAAACTCTAACGAGCGTGAGTGGTGTTTGTTATTCCTGAGTTTGAGTAATGGCGATGGTTTGGTAACGGGTTAGTCGTTCTCATACCTTTTCGGCTATACAGATGGCATTTCTGGAAGCGATGAAAACCACGTGACAAGTTTATTGTATCGGTGGGGCTTCCATCTCGGCGGTGCGGGTCGTCCGGCGGCGGAAGTTAGCTCCATTCTGCAGGGAGCGATGCTTTCACAGCATCCACCGACCCGTAAGGCTCTTCCTAGGCCCGCGGCCCCACCGGCCGCTCTCCCACAAAGCCCTACGTGAGCCATGTCCAAACGTGTGTATTAGGTGCCCCCACCAAAACACATTGAGCGTGCCCTCTCCTTGCATGCGTGTTCATGTAGAAGTATCTGTCCCAGCAGCAGAGCCCTAGGGAAGCAAGTGAATTTGATTTTCTTTAGATAGTTTTAGGTTCAACAAGAAATGTAACTAGAAGTTCCAGTAATTGTTCCTGCAACTCGCTTGGTCATTATTGCACCCCAGTTTAGCCCCCCTACATGTCCTGGTCCCTGCCTTTCTCCTGTGTCATCTGTTACCATCTTACCCCTGCCCCCTCCACAAACACACACACACACACACACACACATACACACACTACCCTCAAGCCACTGGCTTCTATCTGAATTTCCATGGGTGGCTCAGCCTCTAGGCCAGTGGTTCTCAACCTTTCTAAGGCCACGACCCTTTAATACAGTTCCTCATGTTGTGGTGACCCCCAACCATACTTCATAACTGTAATTTTGCTATTGTTATGAATTATAATGTAAGTACCTGTGTTTTCCGATGGTCTTAGGCGACCCCTGTGAAAGTGCCGTTCGACCCCCAAAGGGGTCGCGACCCACAGGTTGAGAACCACTGCTCTAGGCCTTTGCACCTGCTGTTCCCCCTTCTTTGAATGTTGCTTCTCTTCAATCTTTGTGTGGCTGGCCGCTGCTTGTCCCTTGGGCCTTATTGTCATGCCAGCTCCTCTAAGGAGCTTTCCAAGGCCACTCCACCTAAAACTGCGATCCAGCCACTGTCTCTGACACGGCTTATTGTAGTTCTCTGAGCAGCACTTACGTTTTCTTGTTTGTTCGTGTGTGGCTGCCTCCTCCAGCTGCGAGGAACCGTGCCCACCGCCTGAGCTCAGTGACTGTTCACTGGACGAACACACAAATGGAGACTCGGAGGTTAGAACATGTACCTGACGGCCGTGCCATCGGTAAGCAGTGGAACTAGGATTTGAACTCCACCCTGTGTGTGACCCCCAAGTTCAAGATCCTTTGCATCGTGCCAAGCTGCCTCTCGTACGTCCTTCAGAGGCTAGCCGAGAGGTGCTGGGGTTCAGACCGGAATCTGACATCTGTTTTGATGTCAGAAGACTGTGGAAAGTGAAAGAAAAACACATGACTGGCATTTTTCTCGGTGTCACAGCCAGCCGGGAATGGGGGTCTGACATAATTCAGGCGGGCCCAGGGGCCGGTGGGAGGGGTCTGTGGCCAGGAGCCGCAGGAGGTGAGCGCAGTCTGGAGAAACGCTTGGGCCGTGTGTCCTAATTGAAGCCCAGCATCAGAGGACAGGGGCGAGGTACCTAGGGAGCAAGTCCTGCCCTCTCTCCTCCCATTCCTTCCCATACCTAGATGAGGAGGCACTGAACACCCCCTTTCTTTCTTCTGGGGAGCACCTAGGCGGAGCCTCTGGGACTCCACCTGGCTGGCCCTCTCTCTATCCTGCAGGGACTGTGCCCACCCCTGAGGCCTGGGGAAGGACATGGCAGGGGAAGGAGGCAGCAAGAAAGCAGATGAAAGCCCGAGGCTCTGACCTTTGGAAGAATACATGGTGCGTTTTGATGCCTAGTTAGGTGTGCGTTCCAGAAACCTGTCTCCTCCCTGCCTTGCTTCATGCTCCCTTTCCGGGTGGAATCCACTCACCTTTGAACGGATGAGCCTGTGGTCACCAGGCTGGGGCAGGTGTTTCTGTCTT
This sequence comes from Lasiurus cinereus, assembly GCA_011751065.1. Classification (NCBI taxonomy): domain Eukaryota; kingdom Metazoa; phylum Chordata; class Mammalia; order Chiroptera; family Vespertilionidae; genus Lasiurus; species Lasiurus cinereus. The sequence goes on from JAAGEH010000109.1 coordinate 1,855,349, forward strand.
CTTTTCACCCCGTGGCCTCTTGATGCAAGGCCTGCTGTCCCCTGCTCTGCTTTCTAATGAGCACAGGAACCCTGATGATGAGCGAACAGGCAAAATCAAGTGTCAGATTGGATGCCCGAAGGCAAAAAAAAACCAACCTGGCAATTTATTTTTCCTGCCTGGATCTCCCTCTTCCCCACCCTGTCTCTGAAACAATACTGATACAGTGGTACCTCGAGATACGAGTGCCCTAACATACGAGATTTTGAGATATAAGCCGTGGAGCAAGCAATTTTTGCTTTGAAATACGAGCAACATTTGAGATAGGAGTCATCGCGCGGATCAGCCGGTTGCACACGACTCACCAGTTTACCGCGACTCGAGCGTCTCATAGTTTCCCACGCCTCAAGGTTACGGAATGAATTAAACTCGTATCTCGAGGTACCACTGTATTCTGCTGTAATGAGGTTTCCTCAGTCCCTCATTCATTCATCCAAGCATGGGTCCTTCAGAGTTAAAGCACAGCCTCTGCCACCCTTGTGACCTGCATCAGTGACCTAAGGCTGTTACAACAAACGACTCCGAGCTCGGTGCCTTAAAACAATCGGCATGACACTCTCACGATTCCAGGCGTTAGTCATCCAACATCCAGGTGTCCTGAGCAGAGCTGCACTCCACTGTAGGCTCTAGGGAGCAACCCTTCCTTGCTCTTCTAGCTTCTGGTGGGGGCCAGCGGTCCTTGGCTGGTGACCATGTAACTCCCATCTCTGCCTCTGTTTTCACCCCACCTCCTCCTCTTCTAGCTTATCCTCTGGATCTTCTGAGGACACCAGTCATTGGATTTTGTGCCCAACTACATAATCCAAAAAGATCGCATCTCAAGATCCTTAACTTAATTATATCGGTAAAGACTCTTTTTTTTTTTTTCCAAATAAGGTCCCATTCATAGGTGCCACCCTTCCAGCCAGTCTGTGACCTTAGACAAGTTGTTTAACCTCTCTGAGCCTCAGTGTCTTTAGCTTTACAATGGATATGCCATCCGGCTGGCATAGCTCAGTGGTTGAGCATCGACCTATGAACCAGGAGGTTACAGTTCGATTCCCAATCCGGGCACATGCCCTGGTTGCAGGCTTAGTCGCCAGTGTGGGGTGTGCAGGAGGCAGCCGATCAATGATGCTCTCTCATCATTAATGTTTCTATCCCTCTTGCTCTCTCTCCCTTCCTCTCTGAAATCAATAAAAAAATATATATTTTTAAAAAATAAAATGGAGATGCCTCTCTAGGTGGCTCATAGGGATACGATGTGGAAAGCTTTCTCAGTGCCATGCAGAGCTCAGGCGCCACCAGTGGCACCTACTTTTACTTATCAAGTGTTCCTCAGGGGCTGAGACGTTGCTCCTGGTCCCACTGTTATCCCCTGACAAGCTGAGTCCTAGGCCCCTTCTGGTCCAATCTGCAGAACCGGGGTTAAATTCCTGTGTGCCTCCAAGGCCGACAACTATGTCTCACAACTCTTCAAAACCCAGTTTTCCTTTATATCCGTGGAATGACCCACAACCTCACCAGTAGGGGCCGTTCTAGAAAATTCCTCAGCTCACCCTCAGACTACTCTTTGGGAGATTGTCAGGACAGAGGAAGCCAGTATCTGGCTATTGGAAGTCATTTCAGCCCCACCTCCTGTCCCCGCCTCAGCCACCGGGGTCTTTTCTCAATGTTGGACACTCCTCACCCACCACCTGAGAGGTACTCCACAGATGGCAAGGCTGGGGACAGTCTGAGAGCAGCGAGCATGTGTAACCTAGAAACTGGACAGCCAGGCCGGGAGTTGGCCGGTTGGAGAACTGGCAGGTGTGTTCATCCTACTCGCCGTTCCTTAGAAGAATCCATGGAAGAATCCATGACCTTGGCCCAGTCTCTGACCTTCTCCACGGCTCAGATATTCAGCTAGATGTCAGTGGGGTTGATTTGGAGCAGTATTCTCAAACTTTTTTTTTTTTTGAAAGCACTACACCTGCTTTAAAATCTTTCCCAGAATCCATTTGTCCACTCAGGGCTCCTCCTCCTCCTCAGTCCTATTGCCTGTGAGAGTCCAGTGACTTCCTCAGGATTGTTTCAAGTGTCCACACTTGCTTCCCCGTTTGCACATACCTCCCCCAATATCAGAATGCAGAACTCACCCCCATTCCTTTCTCGTAGGAATCGCCCTCACTCCAAGGACTTTTATGGATTCAATTAAAGGGGTAAAGGACATGAGAAGGAGTCATATCCTGGCCCTAGCTGGACTGACACCCTCCAAGTGCCTCACCCCACCTTTTTTCTTCTCTCTATACCCTGTCCCAACACCCCAACATCAACCCCCTCACCATCCTCACTCTCAACCCCTACCACAGCCATCATCACATCTCTTTCTCTGGCCCTGACCCTCCTCTTATAAGGACTCTTAGGATTACATTGAACTCACCCAGATAATCCAGGATGATCTTCTCATCTCAAGATCCTTAATGTCATTACCTCTGCAGAGTGCCTTTCCCCCTTTAAGGTAACATACTCACAGGCTCCAGGATCTGGGCATCTCTAGGGGGCGATTTATTCTACTTCTCCCACCCACCTTGAGTATTTGTTGAATGAGTCCTTCATCGGCATTTCAAATGTCCCCTGCTGTGGGAGCATCATCCCTGTGCCTCCCAGACAGAAGGACTCTCGCCTTTTTAATCCTTTTTAGTCCGTGGCATCGGGCCCCAATCTGTCACAGCAAGTACTGCCCGAAGTTCTGATGCTTGGTGTCGGGTCCTGCTCCCTTGGCAGAGCGAGAGCCCCCTGGAGGCAGAGTGCTGAGACTGGGTCACCTTAGGGACTCGGGGTCTTTCAGAGTCAAATATTTGAGGGATTTGTTGCATTCGTCTCTCCTGCAGGAGTCATCTCAAGTGCCATCTCCCCGACTGTGCGCTCTGTTCTCTTTAAAATGAGACTTGAGCCCTGGTCAGTTTGGCTCAGTGGATAGAGCATCGGCCTGCAGACTGAAAGGTCCCGGGTTCTGTTCCGGTCAGGGGCATGTACCTTGGTTGTGGGCACATCCCCAGTAGGAGGTGTGCAGGAGGCAGCTGATCAGTGTTTCTCTCTCATAAATGTTTCTAACTCTCTATCCCTCTCCCTTCCTCTCTGTAAACAATTAATAAAATATATTAAAAAAAGAAAAAAGAAAAAAATGAGACTTGATCTTCTCGTGCATCCAGCACTGACTGTGGCCTGGTGCCGGGCAGTGGTCCGGTGGCCACTAAAGAGCTGGCCACCTCGTCTAGCCTCCGATCCATACAAGGCAGCCTCCCCCCGCCCTGGTGTGAAGGTAGACAACACGCTTGCAGGATCCCAGCCAGGGCTTGAGGGGCACCCCTTTCTGAGGACACCTGAGCCACGGGAGCCAGGTTCTTGCCTCCCAGCTCTCACTCACTGGCGGGCGTCCGCAGACCAGACTTGGGGATAAATCTGCCCCCCTATCTCGTTGGTGGTTGCTGTTTCTGGGTGGCAGGCGTTGGATTTGCAGAAGGAGAAGGCCTCCAGGAGGAAGTGCCTACCACCTCTCTCAGCTGCTTCCCTCCCCCTGACTCGGCTGCCTCCCTCCCCTCTGTTCCCAGGTAGCAGATGGCCTGATAATTTAATGCCATTACAGGGAGCAGGTCACTGGGATTTAATTAAAAACAAAAGCACTTGGAGAACGCCTGTTCTCACAGACAAATGTGAGGCCCGCGTGAGCAGGGTCGCCAGACTGCACGGCCCTGGAGCCCACATTCACAGCAGAGCCCAGGTGAACGGCCCCCCGAGGAGTGGAGTGGAGCGGCCTGCGCGGCTGTGTGCAGCAGGCTGCCAGGGAGGGGGAGATGTTTTCCTCTGACCTTGCCCTCTCCCATTTCACTCCGCCAGGCACCGGCCTGCGTGGTCTCTTTGGAAGCCAGTTGGACACTTAGAATAAAACCCAGATTCCCTTTTTGCGGCCTAAGAGGCCCTCCACGGCCTGGCCTCTGCCTGCCTCCCCAGACCCTCCTGGTACTCGTCTTCTTAGGCTTCGCTGTACTTCTGTGTCCGCAGTATGCAGGGCTGATTCCCGGCGCAGGACCTTTGCGCTTGCTCTTTCCTCTGCCTGATTGTGCTTCCCCTAATATTCCCGCGACCACCTCACTCAGGTCTCATCCAAAACGCTACTAGTAGCTCCTCTAAGAGAACTGCCTGGAGCACCCTATTTTCATTGCTCCCTAGATTATTCAGCTTGGAACGCCATAACAAAATATGCAGATTAGGTGGCTTAAGCAACAGAAATCTATTTTCTCACAATTCAAGAGGATACAAGTCCAAGATCAAGGTTTCTGTTTATTTGGTTTCAGTTAAAAGCTATCTTTCTGACTTGCAGATAGCTCAAACAGACATACAGGAAGTGTTCTCTCGCTATTTCTCTCTCTCTCTCTCTCTCTCTCTCTCTCTCTCTCTCTCTCTCTCTTCTTCCCCCCTTCTCTCTCTCCCTCTCCCTCACCTGTTATTATAAGGTCACTAATCCTATCAGATCAGGACCCCATCCTTATGATCACTTAACTGTTATTACCTCCTAAAACGCCCTGTCTCTAAATACAGGTACTTTGGGATTAGGGCTTCAACATTTTGAGGGTAGACACACATTCAGTTCATAACATCCTCCCCCAACCATCGACACTCCACCACTCTCTATCCTGTTACCCTCAGTTCCTTAAACCCTCTCTGTGCCTTGGATTCTCACCTGTGAAATAATGGAACCTAACGACTCGGGATGGTTATGAGGATCGAATGAGTTCTGCACAAAGACTACGTAGACCAGAGTCTGTCACAGAGGAGGTGCTCTATGAATGTTATTTTCATTGTCACCCTCACCATTGTTTCAACTAAGACTTGCTCTCCCCGACTCGAGGCCTCAGAGAATGCCTTTCTCTGCACAGGCTACAGGAATAAGAGTATTAACCAAGGGACCGGAGTTAGGTAAGGAGTTGGGCAAGGGCGTCCTGGCAGAGGGAACAGCATGCGCAAAGGCCTTGGCCGTGGGGAGCCCGTGAAGGGTTTTCAGAGGGGGCTCGTGTTCAGATTTGCATGTTGATCCTGAAGCGTTTCCCCGCATGAGGACCAAACCCAAGGGTCCCCAGCACTTCACTGAAATGGCTCTTGCAGGGACCCCACTTGGCTAATCCCATGGTGGGTTTTCCATTGATGTCCTTCCTTCCTGACCATTCTGTTGGCACTTGACAGATGACCACGCCATTCCTTCTAAGCCCTCCATGTCCCTGGCGTCCTGACAGGCTACCGGGGCTCCGGGGAGGCAGTGCCCTGTGTTGGAGAGAACCCTGACCTTGATCCCTGGTTGGAGTCGTGGCTCCATCACTGTCTCCATCGTGACAAGTTCGCGTGCCTTCAGAAGCATCTCTTTATCCTTGTGATGGAAAGGACCGCCTGGGCATTGGTGTGAAGGAGGTAGAAGTCACTCCCCTCCCCCACCCCTTTTTTCCGTCGCCTGCCATCCACTTCTTCTCCTGCCCCTAAAACAGGTATTTTCCCAGGGGGCAGCTGGAGCCAGGAGCTGTTCAGATGCTGCGAGCCTTGGTTCCCAGTTTTCCTTGTCTTCCACCGACTTTCTAGGCTGTTCTAAAGTGGAGATTAGGTCTCAGAGCCCCGTTCCTGGGGGCCATCCACTAAGGTTATTGCCTGAGGTATACTCGGAGCCTTTTTTTTTTTCTTTTTCTGTGCGAATTTCTCAAGATGCTGAGTCTGTGGAGGAAACGTCTGTCTCTGGGAGAAGGTGCAAGAATAGGCAAGAAGCACCGTCTCCTGAGATGCTTTTTAATTAGCCTCATCCGTGGATCGATTTTCTCTCCCTATTCCAACTTCACGGCCCCGCCGTTTTAGAGAGATGTGCCAGTTTCTCTAAACTCCATGTCAGAAACGAGAAAGGAGGGGTTTGTTGCCAACGGAGGAGGAGGGAAGGGGTTTTCCGTAAACACCCAAAGCGCAAGGACCTCTGTGCCGGAACCTTCCAGGGCAGAGGACTCAGCAGATGCTGACGGGATAATAAATCGGTGCCAAAAGACAGTCACCTTCATGCTTCTGATTCAAGAAAAGGAGATTCCGCTAAGACTTGCTCAGAATGTATAAGGCAGAGAAAATGCCCATAGGAGTTCTTCTGCTCAGAAGACATGTAAAGAGTGGGGGGTTGACTTGGCAGTTCAGCGCAGAAATCATCCAGGTTGTCTCAGCCAGCGTGTGGCAGTGGCATGTTTGGTTCTTTTACGGAACCCCAATATATAAACCAGAAAGCTGTGGAAGCAGGGAAGGGTCTCAGTGTGCCCCCCACTCGGCCTGAAGGCGAACCGTATTTTGAAAACCATAGAGCTTGGCCAATGGGAAAATGGATGACCAAAGAGGCTGCTAATTGCCCAAGGCCATGCAGCACAGATATGTTCACACCGGCTCTGGCTCTCAGGCAATATCCACAGAGCGTCTGTGCTGTGCCAGGCTCTGTTCCGGGCCCTGGGCTCTAGCAGAGAGGCCATCCCTGTCTTGATGGAACCTGCACTCCAGGGGGGCGACAGATCAGTCCACAGATGGAAAACCTATGCAAGGTCAGGTAGCAGAAAGTGCTCCAGAAGCAAGTCTTTTTTTTTTTTTAAACATATATATACTTTATTGATTTTTTACAGAGAGGAAGGGAGAGGGATAGAAAGTCAGAAACATTGATGAGACAGAGACATCGATCAGCTGCCTCTTGCACGCCCCCTACTGGGGATGTGCCCGCAACGAAGGTACATGCCCTTGACTGGAATCGAACCTGGGACCTTTCAGTCCACAGGCCGACGCTCTATCCACTGAGCCAAACCAGTTTCGGCTAGGATAGATTTTTAAAGACAGTTCCAGCAAGGCTTGCTAACAGGCTGAATGCAGAGAGAACTTCCTCCATCTCCTTTGAGCACAGCACTTATAGGTTATAGGAATCAGGACCCTCTGGGCAGAAGCCCAGCTCCAACTGGACCACAAAACAGAGTCGTTCAGCCAAAATGGACTTCAGGTACAGGTCGATCCAGGAGCACACATGCTATCTTCGGGTTTTAATCGTTCTCTGTTCTCGCGTCTTTGTTGTTTGCCTTCGTTTCTCGCTGGGTGGCTCCCAGCAGCCCCAGGCTTACTGGACCCTTACAGACAGCCGCTGCCATGGGAAAAGGCTATTTCTTCCCTAATGGTTTCAATAAAACGGACGCTTCGCCTGCCTTATGTCCCCTGCCCATCCCTGACTCCATCACTCTGTCCAAGGAAATAGATTGGCAATTCATGTCATGTGCCCAGCCTGGAATCAGGGGGCGATGGCAGGGGACAGGCCTGCTCCCCACCTCCCACATAACTGCGAGGAGTTTTTACGGGGGGGGAGGGGACAGTGGAGGTGGTGTAGGCAAAAAGAACCAATTTACCCTCTCCAGGCATAATAAGAAAAACGTATTTTAATAAATGGGGAATCTTGCCTTCTCATTTTTCTTGTGTCACGAATACGCCTTCCCGGAGACACAAGAAGTAATTGTCGCCGTGAGCACACTCCCATGTGCTGGATCCCGGATCTCCACATGCTTCCCCACCCGTGCCCCACCTGCAGCACATGCCATCTCCCTGCCAGGAAAAGGGACTGGAACCTGGAAAGCTTGACAGTCACCTGCTCTCCAGCCACCGGCCGAGCCCAGGGAAAGCAGAAAGCAGGCGCTATTTCCTGCGTGCGGCAGGGATAGAACACTGTGTGGGGCGATTGTGTATGAGGCTCCTGACGGATATACGGGAGGGGTGGAGGCGGGGTGGAGGGGAGCTGGCTCAGAGAGCCATGGGGGGACATTGCCCAGAGGTTCGGATCTGTAGCCACCGATGCCTAATGATCCTGCCAAACGCCAGGCCTTCTGGTTAAAAGGGTGGCTGCATCCCTTTGAAGTCCTCAGAGGCAAGTTCAGTGACCCCCTGAGAGCCACGCCCGGCCCCTCCCTCCGCAGCCTGGGCTGTTTGGCTGTGAGACGGCAAGCTGGATCCATTTTATTTTTAATTTTTAAATACATTTTATTGATTTTTTTTTTTTTTACAGAGAGGAAGGGAGAGGGATAGAGAGTTGAAACCTTGATGAGAGAGAGACACTGATCAGCCGCCTCCTGCATGCCCCCTATAGGGGATGTGCCCGCAACCAAGATACCTGCCCTTGACCGGAATCCAACCTGGGACCTTTCAGTCCACAGGCCGACACTCTCTCCTGACTGAGCTAAACCGGTTTCGGCTGGATTCATTTTAAACAACATTCTAAGAAGATGCTGGTTTTGCTTCATTAAGATAATTGTTCCTCCATCGCCTCTCTTGCTTTGAACGGCACCCAATCACATTCCTGAATTATTTTGGGGGGGGAAGAGAGGGGGTAGTTCTTCGCTCCCCTGGATTTTGTTTGCCTCGGGGCCTGGTTGATTCTTGCCAGCTAAGAAGCTCCCCAAAGCCCCACATTTGCTCGGGAAACTGTTAACTCCCCACCGTGGCATCGTAAGCTGGGCCACGTGACACGGGCAGGCTCAGCTAATGGCATTACCTGGAGAGGCCAGAGCGGGCACTGGAGTGGCAGAGAGACACACGCCGTTTTCTGACTCTCCACCCAGGGACGTCTCCCTGGTTACCTCATCTGAGGCTGCTTCGCCCTCACCGGGCTGGGGGCTAATTTGGGTTCAGCGGTGCATCCTGGGGAGTTGAAGTGTTTACATGGGAAATGGTGTCCTCCCTCCCTCTCCTTTGCCCCCCATCTCCTCCCCCACCCCCGCCCATCACAGCTGAACATCAAGATGGCAGCATTGCTGCTCTGGGCCACACTCAGGCCCGTGTTCCTCCTAACGAGGAAGTGCTGAGGGGGGTCAGGATCTGAGGGGAGGGGTGGGAACTGCAGGGAAAGAATCGAAAAGGCAGCTTGGCTTTTGCTGGAAAGCTCAGAGGCTTGAGAATCAGCCCCCGATGGGCTCAAACCCCAGCCCTGCTGCTTCTTAGCTCTGTGGCCTTGGGGATGTGGCGTGGCCTCCGTTTTCCTGTCTGTAGAATGGGGGCACACTGCTCTGCCATACAGACCGCTGCAAGGAATGAATGGAGCAAGGTTCGGAAACCTTTACCTTCACCCCAAATACCTCTCCTGGCCCAGACCGAGGGACCAGCCCATCGCTGCTGGGGCACCCACCTGGATGACTTCCTCAGAACCCTAAAAGTTGACTCAGCTACAGCAGATGGCCTAATTTCCAACCCCTGAAGGCATCTCCCCCGAGAACTCATCTGAGACCCCTGCCTGCCTGTCACCTCCCCCCCCCCCAACATTCACAGTGGGTGGACCAAGCCTGTTAGGGTTGTCTGCCTAACACACCTGTAGCGGGTCCCTCCTTGCGTCCCCACAGCCCCTGCCTTAATCCTGGCTCCATCACCTCACAGTAGCCACCTAACTGGTCTCCCCCCCTCGGGGGTCCCCACGGCAACCAGAGCATCTTTTCTGAAGTGCAGGTCAGGCCATGTCACCCCCTGGTTCGCCTTTCACGACTCCCATCACCTTAGCCTGCCTGGCACTGCCTACCTTCCACGCCTCCTCTTTCACTGCTCCTCGCCCCTCCATCCTCCCAGGTCCCCCAGGGGACCTCTGCCTCCTGCCTCCGGGCTGTCACTGTCCCCTCCTCCGCCAGGCATGCCATTCCCCTTTGTCTCCCTGGCTTGCACACACCTACTCATTTTTCAAAATCAGCCCAAGAACCCCCCCCCCCCCCCCCGCTTTATTTCTCAGCCCGAGGAAGAAACGAAGGGCTGATACCGGTGACCACATGGCAGACCCTCGGAAGCATCGTGCTAAGTGAAACGAGCCTGATGCCAAAGGTCACCTGCTGTATAATCCTATTTATAGAAAATATCCAGGAAAGGTAAACCCACAGAGACTGGGAGCAGATGGGTGGCTGCTGGCAGATAGAAGGATGGGGGGGAGGGGCAATGGAGTGCATGAATGGGTCTAAAACTGCCTTCCAGGGTCAGAAAATATTGGGGGATTGCATGGACGTGTGGCTGTAAAACATTCTGAATGTACTAGGCACCACACTTAAGTGGTTAACTCCATGTTGTGGGACGTTTACATGAATTAAACAGAAAGGATCGCCTGTTCGACAGACTTTCTGACCCGCCCAGGTGGAACAGCCCCTCTCCCATGTGGCGCCCATGCCCACCTTCTGCCGTCTAGATTGTTATCAGCCACCCCAGGCCTCCTTTATCTCCCTGGCTGTGCCCCCAGAGGCCCAGAAGCCCCTTGAGAGCATCCAGCAGCTCCATGGAGCCTGCGTCCTCGGTAGCGAGCACAGGGCCAGGCTCCCGCTGATGCTCAGGTGCCATTCACACACTCTCCCCCCCTCCCCGCCGCTGCCTTGTCTTCCTGGGAGGCTGCAGGCCTCAGGTTCTGGAGAAGGGAGGGGGCCCTCCGCCTGCCCACTTGGGTTTGACCGTCCATCACAGCCTCACTGCACACCGGATGCCTCCTCCTGAGGCTCTCTTCCCAGAAGGCCGGAAACGTCTGCATTTCCAGGCGGGCTTCCTCCTAGTCCACAGCGGGGAGCCGCAGAGCTCTGGCCTAGTTGCAGAAATGCTGGCATCGTCTTTCCGGCGCTTCTCTCGGGTGTTTCCTTTTTATTTACTCTTCTCTCCAATCGTGCACCGTCAGCACTTCGCAGTGGAGCCACGTCCCTGTTCTCGGAGCAGTTTAGACTGATTAAGGACACCACCGGGGCCAAGCAGTGGCCTGCTGGCCCCATTGTGTCTGGGCAGACTGGAGGTGGATGGATGGGGAGGTGGAAGGTGGAGGTGGCGCTGGGCCTGCCGTGGTGGCTGTGGGCATGCGGTGAGTCAGTGCAGAATCCACCGGGCACCCGCCTCTGCATCCCCGACAGACACAGTCGGCGCATTCACGCATGGACTGCTTCCAGCTGGAGGCCTGGTGTGGACGCCCAGCGATCAGTGGCGAGGCAGGCTCCAGTGGCGGGTGCTGCTGGCCTGGCTTCCTGCCCAGCACCTCCAACCTCTCCTCCACCCCTCTGGCCACCGGGCAGCATCTAGGCTTAGTTCCCTGCAGGCCCCCCACTCCTATCCCCAGCCCCTCCCTCAACCCCCACCCCCGGGCTTGGGTCTCATGCACATCTTGACCAGGTCTGGTTTCTGGATAAGCTCAGTGGCAGTCAGGAGCCTTGCTGAGGGCCAGACTGAGAAGAAGGCCAACCTTTATGAAGAGAAAGGGTCAGCTCCGCCTTGACCCCAGAGGGTAACGGGGTCTAGAACTTGGGTCTCCCCCAGGCAGAACTCGGCCTTCGCCCCTTCACCACTATCTGCTCAGGCACTCAAACCAGTCATCTGAGCCAAATGTTGTCCCCTCCCCCCTGCCATCTCAGCCAAGCCCTGGGTTCTGTCCTTGTCATACCTTTCTAATCCATCCACTTCGGGCTGCATCGTGGCCTCCCCTTCCATGACCTGCCCTCGCTCTCCTGCTTGTCCCTCCATCTCATCCATTTGGTGTGTTAGTTTTCTTTTCGCTGCTTCAACAGATTGCCACGGACTTCGTGGATCAAAGCAGCACAGATCTGTTTTCTTACAACTGTGGAGGTCAGTGTCCAGAATGAGTCCACGGGGTCGGAGCCGAGGTGTCCCCAGTCCTGGGGCCCTCTCCCTTCCAGGGAGAATCTGTCTCTCGCCTCCTCCAGCTTTTGGAGGCTGCCAGCATTCCTCGGCTGTGGCTACCTCACTCCACGCCTTTTCCGCTCTCTGACCTCTGACCCTCCTGCATCCTTCTCATAAGGGCCCCTGGATAGTCCAGTGGAGGCTTCCCATGCAAGTTACTGAATCTGATCACATCTTCAAAGTCCCCTTTGCCATGTACCATAACGTCCTCATAGGTTCAAGAGATTAGGAGTGGGCATCCTTGCTGGGGCCATTATTCAGCCCACCATCGCCGCCTTCCTAAACTACCTACCTCTTCTCTCTTTAGAAACCGGTGATGGCGCTCAGTTGCTATGAGATTCAAGTCGAGCTCTGACTTGATTTCAAGTCGAAATCAAGTGGATTTCGTGTTCATCATGTGCCCAACATGTCCCAGTACTTCCCATGAGGGATGAGGTCCTGGCACAGCCTTAACCCACCTGCCCTTGTCTCTACCTCATGTCCCAAATCCAGCTCCACAGGGATTTCCTTCCTGGTGGTCTTTGCGCATGCCAGTCCCTTGGCCTGCAATGCCGTCCTCTTCTCTGCCCTTCACATCCCAGCTAGAGCCTGGGGAAATATTTTTCTCCCCGCCTAGCCTTTCCCTGTGTCAAGGTCTTGAAACATGCTGCTCTAGACTGGATACTTGTGTCCCTTCACATTTCCTGTGGTGTAACCCAATGTGATGATATTGGGAGTCAGTTGGGTCGTGAGAATGGAGCCCTCGCGAATAGGGTTAGTGCCCTTTATAAAAGAGGCCCAAGAGAGCTTGCTTGCTTCTCCCACCATGTAAGCACACAAGGAGCATACAGCCACTTAGGAAACGGGAAGGCAGCCTTGATCTTGGAATGTCCACCCTCCAGAACTATGACAAATACACGGTGGTTGATTGAGAAAAAAAAATCCCAGCTCCTTCCTCGGTGACTCTTGCAGCGTCCCACGTAGCATCTGGCACATAGTAGTCAGTAGGTGCTCAATAGATGCTTGGTGAATGGCTGAAGGGTGGAAGAAATGAACAAATTTGTGAATGAAATAAGGAAAACCAGTTTACCTGACGAAGCCCTGAAATGGCTCAAAGATTTTAGCATAATCGACATCCAGGGATCAAACTGCTCAAAAACCCTTTAATCACAGTGCCAGTGCCCCTCCCATGTGCCAGTACTCCTGCATGCCTGCCCTGCGTGCCCTCCCCACTGCGCATGCTCAGCTTACACCCAGGCAGGCTGGATGTGTTGATAGTCAACACCCCAGAAGCGACACTCCATCGGGAAAGGATGGGAATTAGTGGATAAACACCTGGCATCCTCATGGGGCAGTTCTGGGTGTGTTCCCCAGCCTCTCAGAGGGTCCCCACCAAGACTGACGCCCCAGTGGCTCATGGTGTAACCCTCTCATTGAAGTATCCTTGGGTTTTCTCCCTACCCCCTCAGGGTGCTTCCCAAATCCCTGCCTCGGGGTCTGCTTTTGGAAGAATGCAAGTAAAGTATCACAGTGAAGAGGCAGCATCAGGTTAAAGAATAAAGTCTAAATCAAGGGACACTCACAAGGTGCCAGGTGCTGGGATAAGCCACCAGCTCTCCTACCGTTGAATGCTCACAGCAACCCTCAGAGGTGGGTGCTGCCGCCGACCTAGATGAGGAAACGGATGAGAGATGCAATGGAGACTGTTCAGCGTCATGTAGCTGCCATATTGCTTCACCAGGCCTCGTCCAAGCGTGCAGGGCAGAAGGGAAAGGAGGCTCAGGGTTACGAGAAGGAGGGGTGAGGACCATCCTGAAAGGTGGACTTGTCGCCAGAGGTGAGGTGGGGGAGGCCTGGGGTCACTTCTCCAGTTTAAAGCTCAGAACGTGCTGGTCTTCTTTTAATGCCAGCAGGCAGACATCACAGCCTCCTTCTCTGCTCTGCTTCTGAGTTGAGTCAGCCAGGGCCAGGCCGTGGGAGAGGGTGGGACCAGCCACCCAGCTGACCTTTGGCTGCACCCTCCCCTGCCCTCTCTTCAGCTTCAGAGCCGCTGGTCCCACCCCTCTGAGCTCCAGATGAAATTTGCCCTGCTATCCATCTGGACAACTGGTCGACTTCACTTCTCAGCCCACACCAATCGTTACATTTTTTTAAAATATATTTTATTGATTTTTTTTACAGAGAGGAAGGGAGAGGGATAGAAAGTCAGAAACATCGATGAGAGAGAGACATCGATCAGCCGCCTCCTGCAAGCCCCCCACTGGAGTTGTGCCCGCAAGCAAGGTACATGCCCTCAACCGGAATCGAACCTGGGACCCTTCAGTCCGCAAGCCCGACGCTCTATCCACTGAGCCAAACCAGTCTCGGCCCAATCTTTTGATTCTGTCTGTTCTGCCCTATTCACTGGGAGGCAGGGAAACTGTGTGCGGTGAGTCAGAGCTGTCTCATCCGCTCCCCTGGGCCAAACGGTTCCTCGCCCTGCGGGCTGGGCTCTCGGAAGCCCTGGCATTTGTCCTCCCTTGCTGGGGCTGAATGGCAAGGTCAGCGCCACAGAAATGGTGGGTTTACACTGTGGAGTGTATGAGAGATGTGGCTATTGGGTTAAGTTTTCTCCAGGGCTCAGTGCACAAGACAGTCTGGTTTATGACTGCATGGATCTGGTTTTATTTCACAGATAATCACAGTCTGAGTCAGCCATAAAGCAGGACAAGCTGTCAGCCTGTTGCTGGCCCGTGGAGAGGCTTTGCCATGCCTGGCACCGGGTACCCATTGCAGATGTGGCCTGAGATGCAGGTGTGTCTTCACCACTCATGGCAGATAGTACCTACCGCTGCACACACTGTGCCAACTACATTTTTAGACAGCGTGTGTGTTTTCTAATGACTTACTAATAAGCCAGAGAAAAGGTAAACAAAAGCACCAAGGTACTAGTTTTTATGTTTGTGTGGGAATCTCTCTAATCCAGTGGTTCTCAACCTTCCTCATGCCGTGACCCTTTAATACAGCTCCTCTTGTGGTGGTGACCCCCAACCATAAAATTATTTCCGTTGCTACTTCATAACTGTAATTTTGCTACTGTTATGAACTGTGTAATGTAAATATCTGATATGCAGGATGTATTTTTCATTGTTACAAATTAAACATAATTAAAGCATAGTGATTAATCACAAAAGCAATATGTAATTATATATTGTGAAATATTTATTTCTAATTACAAATAAATGAAATTTTGTCTTGAATCGTGGTGTAGCATGGGCAACGGTCTTCATATGACAACAGTAAACTACATTGCCACATTTTGCTACAGCGAGGAGCGGTGTGTTGGTTCCTAAGATCATGGGAAATAGGTGTTTTCCGATGGTCTTAGGCGACCCCTGTGAAAGGGTCGTTCGGCCCCCAAAGGGGTTGCGACCCACAGCTTGAGAACCGCTGCTCTAGTCTGTTCTCTATGCTCATACCTATGATTTCCAAAAGCAGATTATACTAAGCATTGTGTTTGTTATTGTTCCTCCTTTTTTTACGAGGATAGCATGCCCTCTTTCTTGCAGTAAGTATTGCTCACCTAAAATGCAATTTGGAAGTACTGTTTATATTCCACCCACCACCTAGGGAAATCAGAATTTATTTACCCAGTCCCCTTTAGATGGACACTTAGGCTGTTTCTCCTTTTGCGGTTTTATAAATAAACATCCTTGAACATAACATTTGCTCATGCCCCTCAGATTATTTCCTGGAGACAAATTTCTAGATGTGCAATTACTGAGCTAAAAGGTATGAAAGGGGCTTTTGCTTTTTTTTATGTTTGTTATTTCAATATTATATACTTGAAAAGTCTGTGTAATTTCTACTCTAAAGATGAGTGTGTGAGAATCCCTGTTTGCTCACACTTTTTGCTTTCTAGGTTGGCAGTCCCCACACATGCATATAATCAGGACTTGGCCTCTTGTTTCTAATATTTGTCTTCCTTCTACCTTCCCATTCACCCTTCCATCCTTTCCCCAATGTATTGGCCACAGTTTCTAGAACAATGCTAAGTAATGGTGAGGGGCCACTTTTCCTTGTGCCTGAATTTTGTGGGAATATCTCAAATGTTTCACCATTAAATATGTTATCGATTATTAGTTGGAGAGACATTCCTCATAACAGTAAGAAAAATGCCCTGTACTCTTAGTTTTTCAAGTCTTAAAGCAGATTATGAAACACCTGTTGTCATCTCCAGAGAGAATCATTTGTTTATCTCCTTAGATCAATCAGTGTGATTGAATTTTATTATTTTCCTAATGTTGAACGGCATTTTATTATTAGGACGAACTCTTCTTAGTCAAGACTTATTACAATGATTGTTGGAAGACACCACTGTGTATTGTATTATGATTTGTGAACACATAATAATCTGGCCACTCAGTGTGTGTGTGTGTGTGTGTGTGTGTGTGTGTGTGTGTGTGGCCTGGTGCATGAATTCGTGCATGGGTTGGGTCCAGCCAGCCTGGCCCAGGGGAGGGGACATGGGCTGTTGGCCGGCCGGCCTGCTGGTTGAACTCTTGGTCAAGGGGACAATTTGCATATTAGCCTTTTATTATATAGGATACACACCGAGTGGCCAGATGATTATGCATTCAGAGATCATAATCATCTGGCCACTCAGTGTAAATGAAAGGGCTTCCTGGTTTTCCATTCACAGAAACTTTCACCATAAACACAGGGACATGTACATGCTCATGCTCCCTCCAAATATTGCCAGTCACTGAATCAGGGTCTACGTGTCCTGGAGGAGTGGAAGGTGATACCTGTCAGACCTGAGGGCGTTATGGTTCTGTGCTGAAAAAACTACTCACTTGGTTTGATTTCTGTTTGTGTTCATTGCTGACTAGTGGGTGGCAACGCACAAAGGAAAAAGGCTCATTCTGTTCTATAAACAGGCTTGGCTCAATCACCTCTGCACATAGTAGGTGCTTTAAAAAGTTGACCCAAAGAACTGCCAAGTGTGATCTGTTTTTCCTGGGCAGCGAGTATGTATGTCAGGTGCATTAGTCAGGCAGGGAGATGGTATGACCTCCCCACACCTGCTTCTCCCTCCCTTGTGTAGCCACATGGTAGCCTCTAGGGTGGAAAGCCCTAGAGGTCAAAGGTCTCTCTGTGCCTTGAGGAAACTGATGGGGGTTGAGAGAGAAGGAAAGAGCCATTTGTTTATGTTTGTGATAGAAGAATAAAGTATGGAGGAATCGGGTTATAAGCTGATTTTGTGTAAAAGATCCTCTGCTACATTTTGTAATGACTCTGAGTCACCATAAAACTACTGAGTCCTCAAGGGGGCAGGTCCCTCAGCTCCTGTCTTTTACCCCAGGAAAACCCTGGCTTTCCTTCTTCATTGAGAACCTACTGTGTGTTTAAAGCTGGTCCTCGATGTGCTGAAAGTGGTAAGTAAAACCTTATTCTTGAATGCTATGGAAGTCCCAGTGCCAGTTTCGTGGCTGGAAAGAGGAGGCCTCCAGTAAGAGATGGGAATGGATGGATGGATGGATGGATGGATGGATGGATGGATGGATGGCACTCACTCTGCTCCAGGCCCTGGACTGTGTTTCTCCAGGTGTTGACTGGGGGGTCCCCAGCATCAGAATCTCTTGGATAAGTTACTAAAATGCGAATCCCGAGCTCCATGCAGATTTTCTGTTTCAGAATCTCACCAGGAGTGGCCCAGCATATGCACTTCTAGTAAGCTCTCTTGGAGGTCCTGGTCCATCTTCAACTGAGACCCCTGCTCCAGGTGATCACTCTTAATGAGAGTATGATGTGAAAAGCCTCCTGTTCTCCACCCACTCTTTAACAGGCACACCCATTTGCCTGCCTCCTCTTCACTGCAGAGCAGGGTTAACACATTCGAGACGAGAAGAGCAATGGAAGAGGTCGAAGTGGCGCTAATGGATTTAACAGATCATAAAGATGGGGTTTAATTAGGAATTGTAATTGCCCGGACAGCTGTTGAGAGAATAGACGAGCTGACCTGGGCAGCCCAGGAGGCTTTGCAGAGCTCAATGGGAACAGAAGAACCTAGATGGGAGCCGCCCCCATGAATGGAAGTCCTATTTCCTGAGTGTTTACTGTGTGTCCCTCTGGCTTATGATGCCTGCTCTTCTCTGAATCACCCCTACTAGGGTATTAAGGTAGGTTCCCCCAGAAGGAGGTACCAGGCAAGGATTTGAGTGCGAGAAGTTCTATGGGAGGTGAAGCTAGAGGAGTGGAAACGTGAGTCAAGGAGAGAAGACCACCAATAAGGGGTGTGTTAGCCAGCCAGCTACCCCGGTGGGTGCCGGGAGCTTATTTGCACTAGGGGAACTGGCAGCGTAGAACACGTATCTCAGACTTATGCTGCCTGCAGGGTAGGCAGCTGGGGTAGTTATATACCAGCTTCAGTCAGTCTCAGGTGCTTCATTCGCATGGGTAAAGCAAACCAGGAGACAGATAGTATCAATCAATGTCCAGGAACCACACCTGGATTAGAATGCAGGCCACTGGGAACCTGAAAGGGATGATAATGAAATCTGCCCAGGACAGGGTACCGAGGAGGTGGCAAGTTGGCTCTTGAGTGTGACCGGCAACTCCCTAGTGGCCACCTTGTCCTCCAGGAACACGTTGGGAGTGCGTTTTCTACACCACGAATGTGGTCACACGGTGTTATCAAGGATTTGCGGACTCTTCTAGGTGAGACAGGTAGGCAGCAATATGGTTGCCATATTAGAATTTCTGGAATGTTCTAAGGCTGTGAGGGCTTCACATGGCTATGACTGACTGAGCTTCCGGGAGGCTTAGCTTGTCTGCCACACTGTTCCAGGTGCACCAATTAGTCAAGGCCTCAAGGAATTTGGACCTGGTGGGCAGAAAATCCCATCTAACCCATCTGTCTCTGTCCATACTTTCCCAGCGCGTGGTGGAATATCTAGCCCTGCTCATTTAGCACTTAACTGGTACCCAGCGCATAGTAGGTGCTTTATACATCTTTGTGGCGTGATTGCCAGAACAAGTGAGTGAATGAATGAGAAGCTCTCAGTCTTCAGGAAACCTGTGGAGTTTGGTACTTTTGGGGTCCTGGTTCACTTGAGAATCTGATGAGAGCTGTGGACACCTCCCCTTGAGACCCGCAGGAGTGCCCAGTCCCACAACTCTGTGTCTGACCTTGAAGGTGGAAAGCCATTCCTGGGCACCTGGGGTCCATAGATCGTTCTTGGGCTCCCGCTGGTGCTCAGCGCCTTTGGGTCATGTCCTCACATTATATGTACGTATTCGGTTCCTGTGGCTGCTGGGACGCATTGGCACAAACTGGGTGGCTTCAAACAGCAGACATTTGTTCTCTCACAATTCTGGAGGCCAGAAGTTCAAAATCAATGGCCGGCAGAGAAGTACTCATTTGAGGTTCCCTGGGAGAATTATTTCTCTTGCCTCATCCAGCTTCTGGGGGCTGTCGCTATTCCTTCATTTGGGGCAACATTACTCCAGTGACTGTCACCCAGAACAGAATCAGGGACATGTTACCGCCCTTCTTCTGTCTGTCTCTGATCTCCCTCTGCTTTCCCCTTAAAGACATACCTGTCACTGCATTCAGGGCCCACCTAGACAATCCAGGATGGTTCCTCACCTCAAGATCCTTAACTTAATTACATCTGTGAAAAGTCTTTGACAAAATAAGGTCACAGTCACAGGATCTGGAAGATAGGATGTGGACATATCTTTTGGGGGTTACCCTTCAACCTACTAGAGTGGGTGTGGGGCTTGTTTGCCTTTTCTTGCTATCACCCCTGTCCTGCCCCCAAACAGCCTTGACTTTGATTGGAGTTGCTCAGTCACAACCACCGGGAGGGACTGGTTGCGTTTTACCTGTTTCCTCTGGCCCCAGCTGGTCTCTCCTGAGCATGTTCTCTAATGGGGGGCTGGGAGGGGAGAGCATTCAGAGGTGACCCAGAGACATGAGGTGGGCCTGGCTCAGCTCAGAGGTGACACAGCCAGGCCCCACGGCACTGAGTCCCTCTCATGTCCCTGATGCTGTTCTGGGTGACAGTCACTGTGGACACCGATGTGATCATTTTCTGGGAACATGAAGGAGGATTGATCAGTCTCCCATGCCACCCCCTTTTCATGCACTGGCAGGTGTGGAGGGGACTGTGTACAAGCCCGTCTCCTGAGGATGGAGAATGGTGAATCTGTGCCTTTCCAGGCCACCTAACTAAGATGGAAAAAATTGTCTTCTATCCGCTGCGCAGGGTGTGGTGCCTGCAGACTCCAATGGAGCCAGTCCTTTCCCAGCTGCAGCCGGGAGACGCATTCGAATGTTCTTTATGTGCCTCCTGCTTTGTCCTGGGGAAATGCAAATATATCTGTGCTTTCGGGGAAACACGTCTTCCAGCCAATAAAAGGCACGGCCCTCTGGGAACTTCTCTCTTTCTCCTTTTAACCAATAATCTGCTATCATCGCCCCGACTCCCTCCTTGAGTTCTTGGAGCCGGTTCGATTTAGCGCCCCCCAAAGAGGAAACACGAGCACCAGATCTTTGTAGGGCTTATCTTGATGGAGAGATGAATTGTAAGATCAGAGGCGGTGGCTCCAGGTGAAATAACTCGGAACGCCAAGCGACCGCACCACATTTCTCGACGTTTCTTAGTGAACATGCTTAGCTGAGGAAGGCACTCCCGCTCGCGCCGGCATCAGGCAGTTAGCAAATGGAGCTGTGTTTGGCACACAGAAGGCGTCACCCGTCTGTGTTTCCTGCTCGCGGCTGTCAGCAGCTATGGAAGGATGGCTCGCACCTGTCCCTTGAAGAACAAATTGTTTGTTTGTTGTTTGGACACAAAGACCGTCAGTCACCCGCGCACACGAAGTGCTAATAATCGCGCAGCTTCAGGGGTGCTGTAACTCAGAGATAGCAGCCCTTCAGCCGGCTGCGCTTTTTCTTCTCCCAGGATTTCACCTTAGCCAGACATGCCTGGCGTAATAATAAGGCTGGCTGGCTGGCTCCGGCCGACAGGCACTGGGTCTGAACTTTTAGCCCTGGGGATGTGCGGGATGTGGAGGGAGACATTCAGGCCAATTAGCCTCTCATTTCTCAACTCAGGTCTCTTACTCCGGGGGAGGCATCTGCAGGTCAGAAATCTCACCCCTTGTCTGTCCGGTTGCTGGCCGGGGATGGTCAGGCTACATATTCCCTCTGGTGAGTCCTGTGGATGCCAGAAGCTGAAGTTCATTGGTGGGGTGGGCTCCACTGCACTGCGGGTACCATATGGGCGGGGCTGAGACCACCAACTGGCTCCACCTCTCCTCCTCCACTGCCTCTTCCTGACCCCCTTTCCCCCCCGAATCTCTCCTGGTCCAGCAAAAAGACCTCCCCCCGACTATGGCCCCTGCCGTTCATCCGCACACAGAAACCAGAGCGGGCTTCTTAAAATGTCATCCTCCTGGCATTATTCCCTGTTGCTCTACCCATCAGTGGCTCCCCGTGGTCCTGAGATTAAAATCTAAATGCCTTCACGTGATTTATTTGTGGCCTGATATTTAGCTGGTATTCATCGGTGAGGTCACACCCCCAGTTATTCGGAGTCTTGCCTGGCTCATTACCTGGGAGCCCTTCCACTCCCTCCTCCCCGCCCCCCTGGCTTCTCATAGTCCAGCAGCAAAGGGGTAACACCTGGCGGGTTTGGGGTTTCCAGGCCCCTGCTTCAGCACTGTGGTCAGCACCCATCCTGGTAACTGTTCTGCCCACCATCCAGCTCCTAAGTCTGCCATCTGACCTCAGCGTCCCCCTCCAGGTTCACACCTCTGCCTCCTGCATTGGTCCACACTGAGCTCTTTCAGTTCCACAAACACCTCAAGCTCACACCTGCTTTCCCGAGCATTCCCCCATGAAAGGAAGGTTTAGTCTCCAAACCCTTCTTATTCTCCCAGCCTCCGTCCAGCTGCTGGCGCTTCAGAAAGGCCTGCCTTGCCATGCTTTCTAGCTAGGGGCCTCCCTCATTCTCTAGCTCGGTGCCTGCTTTCTTTCATGCATCGACGTTAACCAAGCCTTGGTTGTTTTGTTTGTTCACATGTTTTTATAAACCCTTCCCCATGAGAACATGTGCTCCACCAAACCGGGAACCATGTCTGTCATGACCATACTTGAACTTCCCAACTGCTAGCACAGTGCTGGGAAGCTACAAGACCCGGGATGATGGAAGGAGGAAAGAAGGGAGAGTGGGAAAGGAAGGAGAAGGAGGAGAAGATGGAGTGGAAGTGAGTGGAGGGCCGAGGCCCCAGCAGTATGAAAACAGCAAAGTGGACGGCTGCTTTGAGTGAATGCTTACACCAAGCTGGACCCTGAGCCAGGGGCATGCCAGTGTGATCTCATGTAAATTCTCAGAGTCGCCTTTTCAAGTGTATAGTGTTTCTCCTGTCTCACAGATGATGAAAATGAGGCTGCAAAGTGGAAGGGGCTTGCCCAAATCACACAGGTAGGCTGTGTTGAGGTGAGGAGGGTTCAGTGTGATGTCTCCCAACCAGCTAACATGCCTTCCAGCTTCTGCTGGCTCCGGAGCAGGGCACTGAGGGGGAGCCAGAACCAGTCTCTGCTCCTGCGGGGAGAATGAGGTAGGTGAAGAATTTGGGTGTCACTGGCTCTCCATCTTGAAGTTAAGGTCCATCCACCCTTGAGACCTGCTGTATTTACTTAGAATGCAAAATTTTCTGCCTGAATTATTTCACTTAGCACAATACCCTCTAGGTCCATCCACATTACCTCTGTCAACTGTAATTGAAAAAAAAAAAGTTTTAGTATTTTGTTAATTCTTATCCAATGATATTTTTCCATTGCTATTCAGAGAGAGTGGAAAGGAGGGAGGGAGAGGGAGACAGAGAAACATTGATATGAAAGAGACACTAGAGGGATGAGGGCATGTGCTGGGGGGTGGGGATGGCCGGGGAGAGGACAATGGGGGAAAAGGAGACATGGAATACTTTAAACAATAAAGAATTTTTTTAAATCTGGGGGAAAAAAGAGACATATCCGTTGGTCGCCTTCCACATGTTCCCCTTTACCCCCCACTGGGGCTGGAGATCAAACCTGCACCCTCGGTACGTGCCTTTGATCAGAAATCGAACCTGAGACCCTTCAGTTTGCAGGCCAATGCTCTATCCATTGACCCAAACTGGCCAGGGCTGAAAAATTTTTTTAAATATTTTTGTAAAAACTGCAAAATTCTGATTTCTCCTCCAGAAGTTCTGGTTCCAGTTGGTCTGGAATGGGGCCCCTGGGATTGATTTAAAAAAAAAAAAAAAAACACTGTGAGTCTACCACTTTTGTTACTCTTGAAGACAGTCAGGGGCCATCCTATCTGCATTTCCAGGATCCATAATGAGATGCATTGCGGGTGTTCAGTAAACATTAGCTAAAATGAGGGAATGAATGAATGAGGGAATGTTACCATTTTGGATCCTTTTTCCAATTAAGCAAGAAATTTTAAAGTAATTCAGTTCCTGTTAGAATGTAATAGAGCATTAGCTCCAATCACTTTTCTCCTTTCTGGGCTATCACCAAATTGGTGTTTGAAAAGTAGAGAAGATTGTAGATTTCATTCCCATTTGTGCCAATTGGAAACCAAACTTTTTTGGGGGGAGGGGGGGGGTGGTTGTTTCTTGGTGTATTGCTAACTGTGAAGGATTGATTTTGAAGGCTTATTTGATATTATTTATTTTTTCCAACTATTCTAGTACCTACTCACTTTTCTTCCTGGGGCTCCAAAACTTTAGGAAATGAAGTGGTAAATAAAGAGGTCTGTAGGTTCTTTCTTCTTTCCCTGGCTTTCCTTCCTTTCTTTTCCTTCCAGTTAGTAGTGGTTCCAGGATAGGGGCCAAGGGACTTATTAATAGCTTAAAGCATGTAAATCCTATGAGATCATTGTGCTTTCTTGCAGGCCCAAGAGGACTCTGAAGTAAAGAGCATGGGAGAATTAGGGGTAGGGCCCGGGGCCTGCTTGCTGTCCGGGAATCTTCTCTCCATCGCTTGGTGTTGATTCCCAAAGCAGCCCAAACCACAGAAGAGTGGGATGCATTTGGTCAGAATAGTTGGAGAAAACGAAATGGCATGGCTTGTTCATTTAGGCTTCTCAGGAGCAAAGGAAGGAAGAAGTTTGGGAAGACCACGCAGCAGGCAGAGTGGAGGGGCTGGAGAGCCCCAAACTGCCCATCAGGGAGAAAGCTGCAGTCAGGAAGCCAGAAACTAGAGGGGTCAGCAAGGGAAATGTGTGACTGGGAGCATAAGCCACTTCCTCATTTATTCATTCCTTTATTCAACCACTATTTATCCAATCCCTACTATCCATGTTTTGTTCATAGTTGTAGCCTCAGCACTTACAAGGGTTACAGTCATGAGCAAAGTCCTGGCCTTCCTGGAGTTTATATCCTAGTGGGGAAAACGGAAAAGCAATCGATCAATCAAATCATATTCTGTTGGATGCTGATACGTTTTATGGAGAAAAAGCAAGAGCGCAGGAGGCAGAGAGTTGCTGGGGCAGAGGAAGTAGCCATTTAATAGGCAATCTGGGAAAGGCGCCTTGAGAAGGTCACGTTTTAGCAAAGACCTTGGTGGGGGTTAGGTTCCCAGGAACCCAGCTCTGAGAAAGCGATTCTCATGGAGAATTGTTATCAATGTAGTGGCTTCAAAGAACAGAAATGTATTATCTAGAGGTCAGAGGCCCTAACATCAAAAGGGTCAGCAGAGCTATCTGACTTCCACAGGCCTGAGGGGAGCATCTGCTTCTTTGCCTGTTCTAGTTTATTGAGATCACCTGCATTCCTTGGCTTGTGGCCCCTTCCTCCATCTCTAAGACCAATAACATTGCATCTTCAACTCTGTCTCCCTGACCTCTGCTTCTGTCATCCCATCTCTTTCTCTGTTTCGGATCCTCCTGCCTCCCTCCTTTAAGGGCCCTTATAATTACGTCGGACCCACCCCAGATAATCCAAGACAACCTCCCTATCCCAACATCCTTAATTTACTCACATCTGCAAAGTCCCTTTTGCCATGTAAAGGGACAGCTTCACAGGTTTTCACCCCATCTTTGGACTATTCTCCTGCCTTCTACGGATGGGAAGGTATTAAAGACATGGTAAACACCTTGCTGAGTGCTATGTGAATAAAGAAGAATCAGAGCTTTTGGGGGGGCCGGGAGGTCCTCTTAGGTGAGATGGTATGGGCTCTGAGTTTCCTAGATAGGAGGTGCTGGGGCTCAGGCTGGGTAGACAGGTAATCCATGGAACTTGTCCTGAAGCTACCACGTTCCCTAACAAGTGTGTTCTCTTTACTTGAATGGTGTGTTTACTTGTGGTGGCTTGAGGGGGTAGAGCAGTGTGAGATAGGAGGGCCTAGCTCCATAGCACCCTGCAGACTTGGCAGGGGAATGGTTATACCTTTGGTCAGGTTTTATAAACTACTAGTGGCCCGGTGCACGGATGTGTGCACATTGAAAGGAAATTAATTGGAAGAAATATTCGTGTGGTAATTACACTACTGCAAAAAATTACATGTCAAAATAGTTGGTCTTCAGACATATTCTGTCCATGATGCACTTTCTTTCAGCTTGAGGGTTAAGTTGTGCCAATAGTTGGTCTTCAGATATATTCTGGCATCACATGTGATTTGTGCCAGCGAGAGATGTGTGTGTGTGTGTGTGTGTGTGTGTATGTGTATATATATGTATGTGTGTGTGTGTGTGTGTGTGTGTGTGTGTCACCTATGCACGAGTCAATGTTTATTTTTAAATTGCCAGTGCACATCATATGTACCAGCTGGTTGGTTGGTCGGACAGTCAGACAGATGTACAATCTGTCACTTAGCCTTTTATATATATAGATAGAGACTGGAATCCAATGTGTGCTAGACCATGGTCTCAGTAAATGAAGAACCCCAAAGACCAGGATCATTCTTTACCCATGTCCTCACCATGTGGGCTGAGAGGCACACCCTAGGTGGCCTTGAGGAGATGAGAGCATCTCCTGGGTCCTTCCTGGGTTCTGCAGACTTCAGCGGCTTCTGTGTCTGTCCCCAGAGTGGCCATTGGGGTCAACAAAAATCCTTCATCCCAGAGAAAAGAATCACCTTCTGGAATGTCCAGTAGACGTGGTTGTCACGAAGAGGTCTGATTCAAATCCCGCAGATCCCAGATCCCAGCTGTCTTGCTGCCAGACTGTGTGGCCCTGGGCAAGTCACTTACCTTCTCTGAACCTCAATTTTCTCAACTAGAAGTAAAGATAATAACTTCCACTCGGGGAGGGGCTGATGGGAAGATTCAGTGCTATCATGCTTTGGAGCATGCCTTCTGAATAGCAGCTTTTTGATTTTTAAGAGAGTAGCGTTTTTTAATGCATATTCTAATTCTTTGAAAGGTGATTATACTCTAGACCTCATAGCTCCCTCAGTTAACCAGAGCACTGTTTTCCAGCAGTCTGTTTCTGAACATTATGAGGAAACAGGATGTATGGTCCAACGCATGTGCTCCCTGGCTAAGAAGAGGAGATGGAGACCCTTAGTTGGACTGGGTCTTCATGTTGGTGGTTACCTGAGAATCCAGTGATCCCTTCAGCCTGCACCCCACTTTGGTGATAGGTGTAGGAGCAGGGAGAGAGTGAGATATACTGTCTCCTGCACACCAGGATGTTTCCAGCAGCTCTGCCACATTTGAAATTCAAATAGCTGCAGCACTTCCCTGCACTGTATTAACTTTCACAATTACCGGAGAGAAAGGCTCATGACAGAACTCGCGGCTCAGCCCGTGTAATGGTTTTGTCCCCATGAATTATGGAGCCCTCCCTGCGTCTCCTCCGCCAAGAGAGGGAGATCAGGGCGATCGGCGCTGCCTCTTGGTTAAGGCCTCCTTCAAGATAAAAACATGATTTTGAACTTGCTTATGAAGAACGAGTGAGCACTTGAGCCTTGACCTCTGACCCATATCTGGTGAGGGGGGCAGAGCTGTTGACCAAGGCAGGTCCCAGGGGACCTAGTGCTCAGTCTAAGCTCGAGATATCGTCCCCTCCTCCCAAATATTTACCAAGGCGCTGGTGGCTAAGCATGGACTAAGGACTTCTCCATAGGTCTCTAAATTCCCCTGGAGAGCCACCCGGTGCAAGTAAATTCTGCGCTCCCATTTCAGAGATTAGAAGAATGAGGCCCAGATGGGAGTGAGAATCAGACTGACCTGAGATGGAAATCCATCTCCCAAACCAGGATCCTCTCCTTAAGAGAAGCTGTATGGCCGAAACCGGTTTGGCTCAGTGGATAGAGCATGAAGGGTCCCAGGTTCGATTCCGGTCCAGGGCATATACCTCCGTTTCGGGCACGTCCCCAGTAGGGGGTGGTATGCAGGAGGCAGCTGATTGATGTTTCTCTCTCATTGATGTTTCTAACTCTCTATCTCTCTCCCTTCCTCTCTGCAAAAAATAAATAAAACATATTTTAAAAATAATAAATAAATAAGTAAATAAATAAGAAGCTACCTGACTCATTAGAAAAAAAAGTTGTTTTTTTTTAAAGATAAGCTATATGGCTTGCACAAACTATTGATCCTCTCAGCTTTGGTTTACTCACCTGCAAAGATGGGGGTCATTTACTGACTTGCGGGGTGCCTGTGAGAAGTAGATGAATGGAAGTGTGTCATTAACGACTGTGGAAATCCCATGAGTGGTAGCCCCGTGATTGATGTGTCTAAATCCCACAAGGTGGGTTGGGTGGCATCGACATCTGGTTTCATGCTCTGCCCGCAGAGGGGTGCCATTCAGAGCCTGAGCTCTAATGCTGACTCCTTGTACTGTAAATGACACCCAGAAACTAAGGAGGGTACTTCCCAAAGAAATTAGGAGAGACGGGAACGAAACAATTCAAACTTAAAGCAACACTCCAAACCAGGCCCGAGATGAGAACTGCAGAACCGCAAAGCACCACCATCAGCTCCATCTGTGAGGAGCACCTGAATGGGGGCAGAACCTACATCTTTTTTTCTTCATTGTGGGGCCTCAGAACCACACAGAACTTCGTGGTGGTTTCTGGAGTTATAGAATGATGAATGAATGAATGAATGAATGAAGAACCTATATATATATATTTTTTTCTTTTAATTGTGGGGCCTCAGAACCACACAGAAACTTCGTGGTGGTTTCTAGAGGTATAGAATGATGGATGAATGAATGAATGAATGAATGAATGAATCAACCCACCCAAGCGGTATTTAGAGAAGCACGAGGAAGCTCAGTACTGAGAAGACGTATGGGGAAGCATGAAGGAAGCCTTACTGCTGCATTGCCAGCTCTATGACCTCGGGGGAGGCAGTCAGGTGTCTGGCCCTTAGGTTTCCGGGGGTGACGTTGCAAGCGGGGCAGGCTGGCTCCGGAGCTCAGACGCAGTGTGCGGGGCTCCAGGAAGCCCCAGCCACCCTGTAGGGCGAGTCTGCAGCTGCATTTCCTTCGCTCCTGTGGGGGGTCTGTTTCATGGTGCGGACAGGCTGGCTTCGCTCTTGCAATCTAAACTGCCCACGTCAGCATCTTATCTCCAGAGGGCACGAGGGACAGACAAGTAACAAATGGGCACCCCAAAATGTAGAACTGTGAAGCTGCAGGGAACCTCTCCTCCGCTTCCCGTTGCACTGCCCCAATCTCCCATCCGGGCCCAGGAGGCACTGAGCTCCGAAGGGAGGGCCGGCCTTCGTTTCTCTGGAGTCTCTCCCCGTGCTGGCCCTGGAGCATCACGGCATCAGGACCAGTATGGGGTCTGCACACCCTTAGGGACCTCACGGAAGCTTTCAGGCCTGTGCTTGTGTGTCTGAAAATGCCTTCCTGGAGGAAAGAGGTGAGGTCTAACGGAGATGACTTTGGAGCAGTGCCTGGTGTGCAGTAGGTGCTCAATAAATGTCAATGTTCTTCTTCCCTTAATAGTAAGTCTTTACTGTCCAGATGATGGTGTGGTTGCTGGGATCCTGGGACATGAACAGTCCACGGGGACAGCTAGGAAGTTCTTTGAAGCATTTCTTGGGGATCACTGGTCTCTGGTCTATTTTATTGTTACTGATTCCTTCCTCTCTCTTCCTCCCTGACTAGTCTCCCTCCCTCCCTCTTTTGTTCCTCTTTTTC
This sequence comes from Lasiurus cinereus, assembly GCA_011751065.1. Taxonomy (NCBI): domain Eukaryota; kingdom Metazoa; phylum Chordata; class Mammalia; order Chiroptera; family Vespertilionidae; genus Lasiurus; species Lasiurus cinereus. Next base: position 1,884,188 of record JAAGEH010000109.1, read on the forward strand.
TTTTTCTTTTATTTTCTTTTGCCACTTTCTTTTCTTCCTATAGAAAAGAAAGACAGAAGACAATTAGAATTCCCCCTCTGGGTTAAGATAATTTTTAAAAAAAGAAAGCTTGTGAAATAATTCTAAAAGTTTTCAGATCAAGGAATTAAACATTAAAAATGAAGCCTTTTCGTAGGGTGGATGGACTCCACACAGCAGCACTGAGACATGCAACTAACTGTCTGCCATGTACTGCACGCTTTGCTTTGATCGTTTTGAAAGAAGTGACGTTAAGAAGAGAGAAAATATGGCACCATAGAGTCTGGGTTTCTTCCTTCTCTTGCTCACAACTTCATCTGAATGGGATTGGAGCGCTATGATAAGCTCTGTGCCTGTCTCTTCCTTGTAAAACATGGGGTGAAACCCTCATGTCTTTTCCAGCTGGATGTTGAGCTTCCAGAGGGGAACCAGATTAGAGCATGTTGAAGTCAGGATTGTCTGCGACACCCCGACACCCTCCCGTCACCCTCCCGCCACCTTGCACCCTCCGGAACCCTCCAAAGGGCTGTGTGAAACGGATAGACGTGTCCCTGGAGTTCATACATAACTATCTCTGCCTGGCCCCTTCTCATTCATCCTCTGCACAACCACCACAATGCGCCATCCAAAACCGATCCTGTCTTGCTTTAAATTCTCCCGGGGCCTCAAAGTCCAAGGTTAGGAGCTGAGATTTTATACGAGGGGCAATAGAAAGTGATTGACTGGTGGACCTTGCACAGGGAGTGATATGATCTCATTTGCATTTTAATTCCTCCGGTAAGAGAGAATGAATGGGGTGGGGCAAGAATGGAAGTGGGAAGCGCAGTCTTTAAGGCTGTTGGAACCCCTACATGAGAGGGGATGGTGGCCTGGAGGAGGGGTACCATAGGATGGAGAGAGATGCACAGATTGGGGCTAAGATCTGAAGATAAAACTCGGAGGCCCTGCCACTATTCTGCATAAGGGGTTGTCGGGTTGGGAGGAATCAGGATGACCCCTGGGTTTCTAGCGGGAGACTGGGAGGATAGTGGCACCCTTTTCTGAGCTGGCGAAGTGCAAGGGCAGGAAAGAGGAGTAGGTTTAAGGGAACTCAGGAGGGCAGTGGGGGTGTGCAGGTGCTTGAAGGTAGAGACCTTGTCTTACTCATGACACCTACCTCAGTACTTAGCCCTGAACCCGGCACACAGCAGACACTCATAAGCACTTGTTGAGTGGTTTCATACCCAAATCTATCTGGGCAATGGGGGTGCAGCTCTAATCTGGGGATACCCAGAGGATCTCCTCTGAATAGGCCCCAAGGAGGACAGTCAGTGTAATTTCCAGGGCCCAGTGCAGAATCAGCATGCGGGGTCCTTTGAGGAAAATTGTGAGGAAATTCAAGTCGGTGACAGGAGAGCACTAAACTAAGCACAAGATGCCATGCACAGGCACAGGCCCACGAAGTAGAAACTCAACATCTCCAGGGCACATGTGGGTTCATCCAGGGTTTCTGAGACACAGTCTGACACAGCGCTTTCCGGGGAAGCAGCAGAAGGCGCTCAGATGGTGAAGGAGTCCACTGGGGACAGCCTTTGCGCGGCCTGCGTGTCTTGGAGAACAGTTCCGCCATGCATCTCTCCTTGACGATGCATCCTCCCACCTCTTGGGGCCAGTAGAACAGTTGGAGGTGGGAAGGCCAACTCTCCTGTGGCTGGCATCCTTCCTGGGGCGGGAGGAGGAGGTGGTGGCCCCTGTTCCAGAAACTCCAGGTTCCAAAGGCACGTAGACCCGAGGGCCCACATACTGGGCAGGGGGAGGACACATTTTCATTCCTTTCCCTTACTCCTTCCCCTCTTCCCTCTAATATTTCTATCTCTGTTAATTCAGGTTACTTTAAATTATAACAAATACCGTATCTTCCGGTATATAAGATGACTTTTTAACCCAGGAAAATCTTCTCAAAAGTTGGGGGTCATCTTATACGCCCAGTCGTATAATACGCCAGAAAATACGGTAATAACAAATGGCTGCTAATTAACCAGCTCTTGGTATGTGTCACCTTATCTGCAGCTGGGTCATATTTAACCTGAAGTCACACAACTAGTACGAAGCAAAAAAAGCTAGTGAGGGATTTGAACCCCTCTCTCTCTGATTCCAGCTGGGGCACTGTACCACACTGCTGGGAGAAGAAGCTGTCCCACCTCTAAACTGTATGGTCTTAGGCAAGTCCCTTACCTCTCTGAAAAATCTTGCCGTCTTAGGTTGTTGAGCTGATCACAGGTGCCATCTCAAATTCTACTTTCGCTCCTGTGTTGCTGTCATCAAGGTCATTTGGTCCTTGTTTTTCCTCTGCATTCCTTCACTTTGAGCAGTGGGATGCTCAGGTCCCCTGCCCTGTGGGAGAATGGCAATAGGTAGGAAAGAAATACAGTCACACCTCCATGCCTTTGCCCATAGCTGGAATGCCCCTTGTCCTTCTCACAGGCGGTTCTTCAAGGCCCAGATGTGACGGGAGTGGGGAGAGGGCTATTGTTTCCCCGACTAGACAGCAAAACCCTGAAAGTATGAACAGTATCTCACTCACCGCTATTCCCTCCAAGCCTACAGTTCTCTGCATGGAGTCAGTTCTGTATCAGGTAGGCATTGCTGCGTAACAAACCATCCACACTCAAAAGGACTTAAATAATACGTATTTATTAAGACTCACAAGTCTGAGGGATAGCTGGACGGTTCTTCTGGTCTCAGCTGGCATTCCTCAGCCGGGGAGTCAGCTCTGCCTTCTGGACAGGGCTCTCTTAGCGGTTTTGGAGTTGGCTGATCTAGGATGGCCACAGAGAACACGCCTGATGGCCCGGAGACTCCTCTGAGCTCTCTTCCTCAGTCTCTCATCCTGCAGCAGGCTAACCCAGGCTTCTTCACATGGCACACTAGGACTCCCAAAGAGGGAATGGAATTGAACCAGATTTCTTTAGAGCTAGGCTCAGAACCAGAGCACCGTTGTGCCCACCGCATTCTTGCGGCCAAGTGAAGTCACAAGGTCAAGTGCAGGGTCAGTATGGAAGGGCACTAACAGAACGTACAGGTCAGAGGGACATGAAAAGTTGGAGTCACAACACCCAAAATATGTTTATGAAGTGAATGTGCACTTCACATGGGCTGGGGGTCAGTCTGCGTCCTTTTCTGTTGCTATAAATGGAATGCTGGTGTCCCCTCCAAATTTAGTTGCAGCCTGATCCCCAATGTGATAGTAGTAAGAGATGAGGTCTTTGGGAGGTGCTTAGGTCGGCGGGGGGGAGCCTCATGAATGGGATTAGTGTCCTTGTAAAAGACACCCAAGAAACTCCCCTGCCCCTTATGCCGTGGGAGGTTGTAGAGAAACAACCATCATCTATGAACCAGAAAGCGGGTCCTCATCAGACACAATCTGCCAGGACCTTGATCTTGGACTTCCCAGCCTCTGGAACTGTGAAATGTAAATATCTGTTGTTTATAGCAGCTCGGTCTGTGGTACTTTGTTATAGCAGCCCCGGCAAACTAAGATCAGTGTGTTCACACGTTTAATCCTGACAGCAACCACCCTGAAATAGTCACAAAGTTTCATTCTCATTTTATAGATAAAGAAACTGAAGCACAGAGAGGTTATGTAACTGGCCCAAGGTCACACAGCCAGGAAGTGGTTGAACCTGGATTTGAACTTAGGCAGTTGGGCTTCAGCGACCGTGTAGGTGTGGCTTTTTAAACTAGTCTTCCTGCCTCTCTGTAATCTCCCTCCATGTTGTTCAGACCTGCTCATGTTAGCTTGGAATAATAGACGAACTCATTTTTTAAAAACAAATTTTATTGATTTTTTTTTTTTAGAGAGAGAGAGAGAGAGCAGAAGGAAGAGGTAGGGAGAGATAGAAACATCAATGAGAGAGAAACAACTATCAGCTGCCTCCTGCCTGCCCCTTTGCTGGAGATTGAGCCAGAAACCCGGCACGTGCCATCACTAGGAATCGAACCAGTGACCTCTTGGTCCATAGGTCGATGCTCAACCACTGAGCCAGTTCGGCCGGGCAACAGGCTCATTTTTGATGGCAGTGGTGGTTTTCAATCCAGGGGCGTGGCGCTTCGAAATCTGGCGCTCCCGGTTCATTTAAATACAAACTGCTTCCAAGGCGATTCCAAATCTTACGGCTGGCGGTGGAGCCGGCTTGCCGGAAAAGATAGACTCTGGAGTTTTATTAACTGTCATCTGGCAATTTCAAAGACATTGGTTATGCCGAAAGGTTTCCTGACACTTATTCATATGGCACTGGCGGGTCCCAGGCAGGCTGATCTATGGCTTTTAATCAACTAATAGATGGGGTCCCTGGGTGCAGATTCACTGCATTCAATCTTGTTAGAGCAGAAAGGATTCTGCAGCTCAGAGCCGTCCCAGCTCCCGGCCCAGGATCGGTCCTTCAGGGCAGACAGCGATGACATGGCCCTCTTCAGCCCGATAAAAAGCAGCAGCCACCCGCTCCCTCCCCCACCCCCCCACTCCCCAAGGCACAGCGTCGCTGCCTCTTGTGAGCCAAGCCTCCTGCCCTGTTCCTCCTGCCGTGTGTACCTCCTGGGCCGAGTGTTCAGTCCCTGAGAGGCAGTCAGTACGTTCATTACAGTCAGAGGAAGGCTTTAGCCACAGAAGGAAATTGGGTTGCATTCCTGCCCTATCCAGTAGTGTCTATGTGACCTCCAAGCAGCATGCGTGGCCTTGCTGAGCCTCAGTTTCTTCCTCGGTGAAATGGGAATAATCCTATGGTAAAGATTGAAATGGGTGAAGGAATGTGTACTGAGCTCTTAGCGTGAGCCAGCCCTGCTGTGCGCGCTGCATGCTGGCTCTGTTATTTCATTGGCACAACTCCCTGTGGGGTCAAGAGGTTTTATTGTGATTTGACAGGTGAAGAGAATGGGGTCAGAAGTCAAGTGATTTTTCACTCAGCAAGCCCCATCAACTCTTGTTTTATGGGTCAGGATGGAATTTGGGGGATGGGTCTCCTTCTGAAATTCTTCCAGGTAAGAGATGGCATGATCAGACCCATGGAGACCAGCAAGGACCATAGCTAGAGGGGGCTCTCCTCCCTCATGGACTGATGGGGACACTGAGACCCAGAAGGGTCAAGTGACTTGTTCCAGAGGCACGCAGCATCGGAGCTGGAATTTGGACCCCGGATGTCCGAGGTCAGCTGAGGCCAGGAGGGCCCTGTAGGGTTAGGGAAACCAGCGGGAAGCTCACTCTATCTGGACACCCCTCTCCCCAAAATACCCTCCCTACCCAGTTATCTGCTGCCACCCAAATACAAAACCACTCTCTGTCACAGGCCCTGGGGCGCGACACATTTCCTCTTTATGCACCTGTCAGCCCTGCACGCCCACTCTGTGTCCCACACCGGCAGGGCCTGGTAGCTTGGTGGGGACCTCAAAATGCTGAGACCCCTGAGGACATGGCTTATTTCTCTCTCACCTCATCCTCTCTGGCAGAACTTTACAGTCTTCTCCCCCAAATAACAGTGCAAATCTAATAATAATTAAAATTGCCGATATCTATGGGAGGGTCTGCAGTAGATCAGATGCTTCCAGTGCGTCTCAGTTGATCCTCCTCACAACCCTATGTGGGTGGGAGGTGCTATTTTATCCCCATTTTCCAGATGAGGAAACGGAGGCCCAGAGACATTAGCTTGCCCAAGGTCGTCACCTGCTGGACAGTGAGGCGCTGATTCAATTCTAGAGAATCTGAATCCAGAGCCTCACACTGCCACACTGAATCCTGTAGTAAACTCATTCCGTACATGTGTCAATTTACTTAACAACGAGAGGCCCGGTGCACAATATTTGTGCACTGGGAGGGGGGAGGGTCCCTCAGCTCCACCTGCACCCTCTCACCTCTCACAGCCAGGGAACCTCGCTCCTTATCATTTGGCCCACTGCTCCTTACCACCAGTAATCTCCCCCCACCACTGCTGTGCTCGCCAGCCGTGAGCCTGGCTTCTGACTGAGTGCACTGCCCACTAGGGGGTAGCTCCTGCCTTGAGCGTCTGCCCCCTGGTGGTCAATGTGCATCATAGCGACCGGTCTTATGCCAAGTGTTCCACCATTCAGTCGATTTGCATGTTAGGCTTTTATTATATAGGATTGTTTGTTGAGTGCAGGGTTATGGCAGACACTAGGTTACTCAACAGTGAGCAGCATCAGCAAACAACCCTGCTCTCGTGGATCGTAAGGGGAAACCAGCGGGCAGCTCACTCTATCTGGATACCTACTCCTCCCAGAATACCCTCCTTACCCAGTTATCTGCTGCCACTCAAAGGTCTAGCCCAGTGGTCGGCAAGCCATGGCTCGTGAGCCACATGTGGCTCTTTGGCCCCTTGAGTGTGGCTCTTCCACAAAATACCACGACCTGGGCGAGTCTCTTTTGAAGAAATGGTGTTACAAGGTTAAAAATTTTGGCTCTCAAAAGAAATTTCAATCATTGTACTGTTGATATTTGGCTCTGTTGACTGAGTTTGCCGACCACTGATCTAGACCAAGAACAAAAGTGAAAACCACAAGACACAGGTGTTGAAGGAGAGGGCAGGGAGGAAGCCAGGGAGGGCCGGAGGTGTTGTTTTAAGAAGGCTGGTCAGAGATGGCCTCAGAGCTGAGGTGATTTTTGTGCAGAGCCTTAAGGCAAGTGAGGAAACACCCATGTGCCTGTCTGGGGAGGAATATTTTGTGCAGAGCGGAGGCAGCTACAGCAACCCCCAGGCAGGTGGGAGCAAAGAGGCCAGTTTTCAAACTAAATTTATTAACCTTTATTAAAGGGACAGGATGATGCCTGTGCTGTCTTCAGAGGGAAACGCTGCTTGCTCGCTGCCAGGCACCTTTTGTGGCCCAGCCCTGGGCCATGTGGTGTTGAAGGGATGCAGCCCTCCCTCCATAGCGACCCCTACGGGCTGGCGGAGCACATCTCTCCAGCCATCCAGGCACACATCAGTCCTCACTGTCCTCTCTCTGAAGGTTTTAAAACTGCACTGAGGGGCCGGAAGTGGGGTGGGTAAAAGGGAATTAGCATAGAAACCTACAGCAGGATACTGACGAGCGATTATTTGAGGGAGCAACGGGACGGGGACTCAACAACCTCTGGCTTCTCTTGAGTTTTGTTGTTGTTAATCCTCACCCGAGGATATTTTTCCCCTTCATTTTTAGACAGAGTGGAAGGGAGGGGGAGAGACAGAGAGAGAAACATGGATGTGAGAGAGATACACCGATTGGTTGCTTCCTGCACACACCCTGCAGGTGGGGATCAAGCCCACAACTGAGGTTCAGGTTCATGCCCTTGACCAGAATCAACCCAGAACCCTTCAGGTCCATGTTCTAACCACTGAGAAAACCAGCCAGCGCAATTTTTTTTTGTCTTTTTAAGGGAAACCTAGTGGGCTCCCTCTACCCTACCAGGACCCTGCTACAGTGTTCTGGGGCTCCCCCTTATCCCATCTTACTTTCTTAGCAGGCATTTTCTCCCCAAATTCCCAACAGATTTCCAAGCCACCTGTTCTCTGTTGCAAACTTACCCACCCTATTGGTGCCCTGGTAAGAAAATGGGGGGACAGAAAAAGCCTTGGACATTGGGGGGGAAGGCTTGGATTCTAGACCCTGCTCTCCAGTTGGAAGCTGTGTGACCTTAGGCAAATGACCTCTCTGAGCTGTTTCTTCATTGGAAGATGAGGAAGGCCACTCTCCTTCCATGGTCATTGTGAGGTTATACTGGCATACTGGCTGGAAAAATGGTTTGAAAATTCCAACTTCTGTGACCGAGGGGCCAAATATTGCTTCTCTTTCTGACTTGAGTTTTTTTAAAAAGATCTACTTAGCCGAAACCGGTTTGGCTCAGTGGATAGAGCATCAGCCTGTGGACTGAAAGGTCCCAGGTTCGATTCCAGTCAAGGGCATGTGCCTTGATTGCTGGCACATCCCCAGTAGGGGGTGTGCAGGAGGCAGCTGATCGATGTCTCTGACTCTCTATCCCTCTCCCTTCTTCTCTGTAAAAAATCATTAAAATATATTTTAAAAAAATAAAAATAAATAAGTAAAAGGATCTACTTAAACTCCTTGCTCCCTGTACTAGGTTGAGTAGTGCCCTGTGTTCCCGCCCCCCTCTCCCCCAATTTCATGTACACCCAGAACCTCAGAATGTGGCCTTATTTGGAAATAGGGGCTTTGTCGAGGTGATTTGTTAAGATGAAGTCACACTGGAGTCGGGGTGGGCCTCTAATCCAATGGGTCCAGTCCTTGTAAGAAGAAGAGAATATGCCCTGGCCAGTGTGGCTCTATTGGTTGGGCATCGTCCTGTGCTCCAGAGGTTGCTGGTTCGATTCGTGGTCAGGGCACATGCCCAGGTTGTGGGCTCCGAACCCAGGTAGGGGGTGTGCAGGAGGCAACCAATCAATGTTTCGCTCTGTTATTCTTCCTCTCTCTCTACAAAAACAAAAACAAACAAAAAAATCTTTTGAAAAAAGAAGGAGAGAAGATACAGAGAACAGATGCAGAGAGAAAGCCCCTGTGAAAATGGAGGCAGAGACTGCAGCGATGCAGCTGGAAGCCAAGCAGCAGAAAGTGCTGGAACCACCACCAGCAGGGAGAGGCCTGGGGCAGAGCCTCCTTCCCTCTCTCCACTCCCACCCGACCCCCACCTCCCACCCCCACCTCCAGAAGGAACCAACCCTGAAGGCACCTTGATTTCAGGCCTCGGGCCCCAGACCAGGAGAGGAGAGATTTCTGATGTTTTCTTGCCAAATCCTTGACTCGTGTGGCTTCTGGAAAATCAGCTTTTCTACTGGAGAGCTCTCTTACAGATTTGCCCTGAAAAGAAGAAGAAAGACAGTTTTGAGGGTGAGGAAGTTGGGGAGGTGAAGGACCCTGATAAGCCTGGAGTCAGAAACCGAAACCTCTGAGATTCACAGCAACTGGAAGCTGCAGAGAAAGAAGATAAACAGGCCGGAGCCTCCAGCTTTGAGGGTGACGCCCTCAGAGTCCAGGAGAGTCCCCTCCTGGCCCGATCCCAGCGATGGCGAGACTCCGAGCTGATGAATAAGTGAAGAGGGCCCGCCGGAACCAGGGCTTCTCCAGGGAGTTTCCTCTGACGGTGCCACGTGGGGTGGGGCAACGAAGCGAGTGTCCCCAGGAGAAGAGGGTGCAAATGCAGAGGGGGGTCCGAGCCCTGCCTGACCGGCAGTTTCCCTGCAGGGACCCGGGGGACAATTTCGAGACTTAAAGCGGCTTCAGTTCAGAAATCCTTCTAGTAGAAGACGGGGCGGGGCTCGGCAGACCTGGGGAATCCTTGTCAATTTTGCACTGGCGTTTTATATGCAGGAAAATTAAAGTCTTATTCTCATTAATGCCTTTCAAAGAGGTGGGATTTTAATAGGCGTTTAACAGTCGATGAATACAACTATGGTGAGTGCATTTTCAGCTGCCTGTGATTTCTCTTGTATTCAGAACCGTGTTTTTGTTGTTGTTGTTGTTTGTTTGTTTGTTGAGAATTGCACAATCCTCCAAGCGAGTATTTTGGGAGAAATAAAAGCTTCCCTGGAAAACAAGGGCCAGGTCTGTGGAACCCTTCTGTGGGCCCGACGCTGTGCAGACTTCATGGGGAGCTTGGAATGGTGATGGTGATGATGATGGTGATGGTCGGCAGAGTTGGGGTGCCCTGAGCAGCCAGGTGGGGTAGGAAAGCCAGTCTCAGCTCAGCTGGGGCATCAGGAAAGCACGCTTTTGTGCTGTGCTGGCCTGCAGACGGCAGTCACACCCAATCTGCCCAGTGCTCCCAGTGGGCGCTCTGTGCCCGCACCCAGCCCGGCCGGCCAGGCGTGTTACAGACGGCCTGCGGGTTCCTGGCAGCCAAGGCCGGCTCGTCGCCCTGCGGTGCTCGGTGCCAGCTGGGGCCCACGATAATCACTTACTGAATCGAATCCCATCTCTTTGGCTCTCAGCGGCAAGTAACTGAGATCTGCTTAGGCTGGGTTCTCCCCCAGCCTCGACACATCTATATACCGTACACATGCACGTGTGTGCATGAATGCATGCATGCAGACACACACAAACACATGCACACAAACATGTCCAGACCCAGCCCATGTGTTGGCCCACTCGGGCTCCCAGGAAAACCGTTTCTCCTGCTTTCCTCCAGCAGAGGAAGGGGCTGCAGGAAGGCCCCGGAGAAAACGCTTTGTTTCACATCAAAGGTAGCCCCTCCTTTTGTGGGTGAAGTTTCCTCTCCCCCACTCTCCCCCTGGCGCTGCTTGCCCACTAGAAACAAAGAGCAGAGGCGTGCTGGCTGGCTTCAGGGGGCTCCAGATGGGGCGCCCAGGGACCCTCCAGATGTGGACCGCCTGAAGGCCCGGAAGCGCCCTCCACTCGTGTCTGGCAAGGAGCAAAGGAGGCGCCTGCAGAGACCCCTGTGTTTGTGTCGACTTCAAAGGTTCTTGAGCTTTGCTAAGCCTCACCGGTGCCTTTCATTGCCAGGATGTGCCAAACCCAGCCCCTGCCGCGGTTCTGCACATCCGAACCCTTCCTGGAGGAGCTGAGGTCAGCGGGATTCAAAGCGAGGTGTGCCCCTCTGAGGGCTGGGGAGCAGGAGCTAGCGTGGTATTAATCAAGCAAAGAAAAAAAGGGGGGCGGGATCTGAAGACCAGGCGCTCCCTGGCAGCCCTGACGGTGGAGCCAGAGCCAGGCAGCACGGGTGTTTATTTTTCCCTTCCACGGGCCTGGCCCGAGTCAGGAGCTCCCGCCCGCATTGTGCTGGGAGACGGGTGCTGGCCCAGCAGTGACCTGCCGGTGGGGAGGGTTGACGGGGGGTGGGGGGGTTCTGGCTTCCGGCAGGGACCTCCGTGCCATGGGACTTTCCGGCAGCCGGGGATGGGGGTGTGAGCAACATGCTGCGGGGCGCTGCAGGCTGGGAAGGGGGCCCTTTCAGGATGAACTTGAAAACCAGCAGCATCTCCTCAAAGGCCCATTGTGGACCAGGCTGGATGGGAAAGGGCCGTCTATAAAGATGAGCTTCTGGGCTGCGGATTCTGAGCTGAGTGGTGCTTCATACTCAGTGAAGGGGAGGGAACGGCCACTTACTCTTATAACAGGTTACTCTGCACGTATTTATTAAAGCACCTACTGTGTGTTGAGCACTGTTTTCAGCAAGGAGAATATAGAGATGAACGAGATCGTGAGGATCCTGCTTCTCAGAGCTTGCTTTTGGTAGGAGTGGGGAAAAATAAGTAAATCAATCCACCAGTACTCTGCTTTCTGATGTAGGTCAGTGCTGTGGAGAAATACATCAGGATCTGGGAGAAGGATGGGGGTGGGTGGGTGTTACTTCTATTGCTCTCTCTGTGATATTTAACCATAACTGAGTGTTCGTTCTGCACCAGGCCAGTGTCCCGGGAGTCTGAAACCTGTGATTTTTTAACACTTATCCTCGCAGCCACTCTGTGATGTGCATGCTGTCCTTTCTGTCACCCTTGGGCAGCTGAGGCTTAAAGGCATCGGGCCCCCATAACAAGGCTAAAACATGGTCCAGCAGGCGTGAGCAGGCCGGGTGACCTCTGAGAATTTCATCCGGGTCACGTAACCTTTCCGGGCATCAGCTTCCTCATCTGTAAGAGTGGGATGGTTAGTGTAGGGATTTTAGGGTGTTGATCAAGAATACCTCTCTTCCTATGCCCCTTAAGTTTGGGCTTATGGAGAGGGAGAGAAAGAGACCCAAAAGGCAGGCAGCCAAGGGTAACAGTCCCTGATTTCTGATGGGACAAAGCGGGGTTACAGGAGGTGGCTTTTCTGTGGGGCCACAGTGGGCTTCCTAACCTGGGACCCAGCACCCGGCAGCTCTGGGCAGCCACGGGGGCACAGGGCGCTCTGAGAAATGTCACATGAAGGGGTTCCATAAGCAGAAGGTGTGTTCTCCGTTGGCCGGTGGCTCCCGGAAACAGACTAGAAAAGAGGGAGGGAGGGGCTGAATTGTGCATGCGCTCAGCTTCTTCCCACACTCGCATCAGCTTACCCACCCATACGGTGTAGACCGGGTGCAAGTGCTGGCATTGCCCTTTGGGAGGTATGTGGCCTTGAGCAAGCTGCTCAGCTTTTCTGGGACTCGGTTTTCTCATCCTTAAAATGGGAGCAGCACTGGCATTCCATCTCCTGGGGTTCTGGGAGGAATAAGTGAGGTGACATGTGTCAGTCACATAGGATAGGGCCTGGCACATACTGGGGTGGAGCGGGTGAGGCAACAGGCTGCCTGATTTTAGGGAGAGGCAGTTCCCTGTCCCCCCAACCAGCAACCAGAGGGTGGTGGTAAAAATTGAACCAGTTAATATAAGGACAGTGTCCAGCACAGAGGAAGTGCTTATTAAGTAATAATAGCTTGAACCAAATGAGATTGTCAATATTCAATTCCTTTTGACCTACAGAAATGGCAACAGCATCTGGTTCAACCCTATAGTTATTGTTTTTTATCATTTCTTAGCAAGGTGCTATGGTGGGGATTCATAAATGTTCAATTCCTTTTTTTCCCAAAGAATCTGGTTTTCCCAGCAGCCATGGCTCAGTGGCTGAGAGTTGATCTGTGAACCAGGAGGCTGTGGTTCGTTCGATTCCTGGCAGGGACACGTGCCCGGGCTGCAGGCTCGGTCCCCAGTATGGGGGCATGCAGGGGGTAGCCAATCAATGATTCTCTCTCATCATTGCTGTTTCCATCTCTCTCTCCCTCTTCCTTCCTGCCTGCAATCAATAACAATATATGTATTTTAAAAAAGGGGTCCCAGAGGAAGCTGAGAGTCCCCACTTTCCCCTCCACTCCAGCCCCGGGGGCCTGGGTGGCCGGTCAGGAGCCCTGGCCCGGGGCCCTGCGGAAGGCCTAAGTGTGCCACCCCCATCCCCGAGGCTGTGCTGCCCAGACGGCAGGTGCGAGAAGCGCCTTCACCAGCCCCGACAAGGCCCCTGCCAGCACCGGACACTCCTAATTCATCACTCGGAGCCCAGCAGCCTGCCATCTGCAGGGCTGCCCCAGGGCCTCGTCACTTAGCACGTCTGCTAATTACAGGCAAGATTAACGACCCTGGTCTGGTGGCACCTCTCCCAGAGCTTGGCTCTGGCTGGTCGGGCCTCGCGGGGAGGGGCCGCCCCGCTACTTGGGATGGTGGCCAGGGAGAAGGAGACCCACCCAGGAGGGAGACTCGAGGGAGAAAGCACAGAGCCAGCTGGGAAGCCGGGGTGAGCTCACTGGCCACCTGCATGAAATGGGATCTTGGTCTAACAGGGACGGACAGGGAGGCGTGGGGGGCGAGGTGCAGGCCCCCAATTCCCAGAGGGGCCCCCCCAGCACCTTAGAATAGTCTTCGGGAACTGTTGCTGTCAGAACAGATGTGAACTATGGAGCATACCGGCCATGAAGGAGGCATTTAATGAATAATAAATGGTTGAATGACTGGGTGCATGGGTGGACGGGCTATAGGTACACAGTCAGTGCTTAGTAAGTGTCTTTAACATAAATTATCGCAAGCCCTATGTGGTGCTTTGAGTCGAGTGTTATTCTAAACATTTATATGTGTTAATTCAACAAATTCTCACAAGAACTCTGTGAAAGATCATTGGCCCATTAGACAGAGGAGGGAGAAGTTCAGTAACCAGCGTCAAGTCCTACAGCTTAAGAAGTATTGGGGATCATTGAAAGATCACAAGATCTGGGAGCTCTGGAGGGATTATCTGGGTAAACCTGATCCTTTTCCAGGGGGGGAAAAAGTTGCTTTTCGTGTTCCTGGAATCCTAGGATTGGGAACAGAAGTGGAGACTCCTGTGGCGGGTCAAAGGGAGAAGAGAAAAAACAGTTGTAGTGAAAGTAATACCTAGTAGATAGTGAGCCCGTATTTGCTTACTTCTGTACTGAGCCCTTATGTTCATCTTATTTACTCCTTGGAGTGGAAATACTCTGAGGCTGGTGTGAGTTTTGGCTCCAGATGTAGCTTTAACAGATGTTCCCAGAGTCTCGGGGACCCAGACATGGGTTTCCCTCTGGGACCCACCAGGTCAGGCTGGAAGATGGACCACTGGGCTCCCTGGACCCCTCCATCCTCACACCCATGGCCGGGCGAGGGCTCTGTCTCAGGACCCTGGTCTATGAAATGGGACTGAGATGCCTCCTGCACAGAGCTGTGAGCCTCAGTGATGGAGGGGGTGCTCACCCCCCACGTGTGCCTCAAGTTCTAAAATGTCGGTTTCCTCTCCCTGAAGCTTTCTGTGTGACTGCAAATGGGCCATGGACCCTCCACTTGGACCTGGTTATAAGCCCGCCCCCTGGAATCGTTAAGAGTATAAGCATTGCCCTGACCGGTTTGGCTCAATGGATAGAGCATCAGCCTTCGGATTAAAGGGTCCCAGGTTCAATTCCAGTCAACCTTGGTTGCAGGCACATCCCTAGTAGAGGATGTGCAGGAAGCAGCTGATGAATGTTTCTTTCTCATCGATGTTTCTAACTCTCTGTCCCTCTCCCTTACTCTCTGTAAAAAATCAATAAAATATAATTAAAACAAAAAAGAGAATAAGCATCGCCGAAACTGGTTTGACTCAGTGGATAGAGCTTCGGCCTGCAGACTGTGAAAGGTCCCAGGTTCGATTCCGGTCAAGGGCATGTATCTTGCTTGCAGGCACATCTCCAGTAGGGGTTGTGCAGGAGGCAGCTGATCAATGTCTCTCTTTCATCAATGTTTCTACCTCTCTATCCCTCTCCCCTTCTCTCTGTAAAAAAAATCAATAAAATATATTTTAAAACAACAACAACAGTATAAGCATCATTTCCCACTTTTCCAATGTGGAGACTGAGGCTCAGGGGGTGACTAGACCCCAGGGCTCCCAGCCCAGCATAGTTTCTCGGGCTCTTTGCTGCCTCTTGAGCCTAAAGAAAAAAATAGCTGGCCATTCATTACCAGAAAGACCGTGGAGACCAAAGAGAAAACACCAAAGAACTCATGTAATGTGTGGTTTGCCAGAGCCCAGAGCACAGCCTCTCCATCCATCCCCATCCTTCCTGCAGGGGAGGCAGATCTGGAGCGGAGAAGTCCAGAGCTGGGCAGTTTCGGAGATGAAGGGCTAGGAGCGGCTCCGTGGGTGAAGACAGATAAACCTTAAAGACCTCTGCAGGCCGAGGGGGGCTGCGATGGCGGCCTGTGAAATGGCACGGGGCGGGGTGGCAGAGCAAACAGGACAGTGGACATCCTGGGCTCGGCGGAAGCCAGGACAAAGCCAGCTTTTGAGAGAGGGTGAAAACATGGCCTCTGGAGCCAGCCCCTCCATTTGAAACGCTGCCCTGCCGTTTACTGGCTGTGTGCGCCGCTGTAAAATGGTCTGGCGGACAGAACCTCCTGGAAGGGCTGCTCTCTGGTTCCATGAGATACTATACCTGGAAAGGCTTATACGGGTCCTGGTGCAAACACGGTAAGGGCTGAGTGTTGGCTGCTGCTGTTAGCGGGAATGTCAGCTGTCCAGTTCCACAGATGTTCATCTGTCCTACACTTGGGCCTGGCAGTTATGGTGCAAAGGTGGGTGGTGCAAAGATGGGGGAACTCACAGACTGGGGAGACGGGCGGGGGTTGGGGGGGCGAAGAATGACAAAGTTGAGCATCAAGAGGCCCATAGGGTTCAGTTGATTCCAGGGATGTTTCCTGGGGTTATTAGAAGTTGGAAATACCTGGCCGAGACCGGTTTGGCTCAGTGGATAGAGCATCAGCCTGTGGACTGAAAAGTTCCAGGTTCGAGTCCCATCAGGGACATGTATCTTGCTTGCAGGCACAACTCCAGTAGGGGGCATGCAGGAGGCAGCTGATCGATGTCTGTCTCTCATCGATGTTTCTGACTTTCTATCCTTCTCCCTTCCTCTCTGTAAAAAATTAATAAAATATATATTAAAAAAAGAAGTTGGAAATATCTGGGGTGTGACTTTGGTGGCCTTTTGACATCTCTTAATGCCATCCTCAGGGACAGTCCCACCAGAGGACAAAGGTCATCCCATTCCAGGGCCCCTGCTCTACAGATGAAGGATGACACTGAGGCCCAGGGATCCTGGGGAGGCCACCACCAGCCAGTAGCCAGCGAGGACAGGGGAGTGCTGCGTGGCAGATTCTTGGACCCTTTGTGCAAGATTTCTTTTCCGGTTGAAATATAACGGACCTACAGAAAGTGCACACATCAAACATGGACTGCTCGGTGTATCGTCACCACCAGATCACGCCTGTGAAATGTAGTCCTGACGCCTATAGCATAGATGACTTTCAGCGGTTTGGAACATACAGTAACTACTCTTCTGTGTCTGGCTTCTTTTGTTCAATATTATGTTCGCTCGCTTCACCCACGTTGCTCTGCGTCGCTGAATTTATTGCTTTGGCTCGAGAAAAGCCACCTTGGTTTCTCCTTTCTCCTATTAATGGGCATTAGATTGTTTCCCCGTTGAGGCTACCACGTATGGTGCTGCCGGTGAACATTCTAGAGAACATGTTTGTGGTAGCGGGTTGTCTGCAGGCCTTTTGAGTCTACTCCTGGGAGTGGGATAACTGAGGCTTCTGCCTTCGGCCTTGGGCCTGGTTCTGAGCACAGCACAGTGCAGGGCACCCAGCCATTCATCACAGCCACCTCGACTCACTGTTTCTCTAATGAGTGTGTGACTAGTGAGTCAGGCCACTGGGAGAGAGCAGCACGGAAGATTTATAACAAGACATCCACGCATTTAAGGGAGTACTACTTCCAACAGTGGGCCTTTCCTGGATGATTAAAAGCCGAGGGAAGCAGGCACACTTGAGCAAAGATTCAGAGCCTGTTTTCTGAAACGGCCCAGCTCTGGAGCAAACAGACGGGGACGACGGACATGTAGCTGGACCAGTCATGTCGGGGAGGGGAGTGGTCAGCCACAGGGGGAGGCGGGGCAGTAGAGAGAAGTCCAGAAGCATTAAAGCTTAGGATGCCCTTGGCCCTGGAAGGGCAGGTTAGGAAGGGACAGCCAAATATACACTGAATCAAAGAGGATAATAATGGTGAACCTCCACTTGTTACCCTATTTTACCAACCATGAGCACTCTACTCGGTTCCCAGCCTCCTGGGTCTGCAGAAGCTCCCGTAGAGTTCAGTTTCACACGGACATCTGGTCTACTACCTTCGACTGAATTATATTCTCCTGGGATGAGGCCAGAAGAGCAATATTTTTGTAGAAGAGTCCATAGTGCTACTAATTTCAGGTTTGAAAGCACCGCTTTAAGGGACACTGGTCCCTTTGGCCTACCCTGAGCCCGATCGTAAAAGGGCTTAGTTTTTCCAACTCGCTCCCTGATCTTATTGGTTCTCCAAACACTGAGGTTACCTTTCACTCTCGGGGTGATTGTTTACTATGCACCCTATCTGGATGCATCAGTCACTCAACTCAGTGAAAACTCCTTCCCACGGCAGCTTCCTTGGGCTCTTTTTAGGTAACACCCTTTCATGTTGACTTTCTTTTTGTACCTTTTAAGCGGCAGTGTCTCTTCAGGCTTAAGATCAGGAAGCATTCTCTGTGGACTAATGAGTTCAGGATGGAAGTCTAATCCACCTCGGCCTTTCTCAGCCTGTTTCCTCACCTGTAGACTGGGAAGAGTAAGATCTAGATTCCGTCGTTGTGATTACCAAAGGATACAGTGAACGTAAGATGCTGAGCCTAACTCAGGTGATCATTTGGGTGTCAGAGCAGCGAGGAATGGGTAGAACCCAAGGGTGAGTGCAAACCGTTTCCTTTGCTTAGGTTCTGTCGCACCAGCCCCCTGCCTGGTATCCCTCTCACCTCCAGCCCTTCAGCTCCCAGAGGGATCCTAATCGAACCTAGATCTGACCCACAGGGAACTAGGGTGAACCCTACAGCGTCTCTGCGCCAGGCCGAGTGGTTAGACACTTTACATGGGGTCATTCATTTCCTCTCCACAGCTGACCTGTGCAGATGGCATTATCTTTGTTTGTAAAAACAAGAAAACTGAGGCACAAAGAGGCCAGCAATAATGTGGGCCTTGCACCCAAGGCTTCTGACACCAAAGCCCATGTTCTTTTCTTTGTACTAGTTTGTTCCCTGGCCCTCACTGGGGGTGACATTTGACAGCAGAGAATGCCATGCCAGCTGAAGGTGGTAAAATGCCTGAGGGTAGAACTGCCAGCCTGGCCAGGCCCTGGAGCCCACTGTGTTGGCGTCTGAGATACTGGTTGTTGGTGGCTGGGGATTAAAGCGATAGATCCTGTTTCTGCAGGATAGGGCAAGATGCAAACAGTCCTCAGCAGCTGAGGCCCTGATTTGCTTATTTGGCCATGTCAAACCACCACTTCCTTCAGTAGACTGGAGAGAGAAAGCTAGAAAGGGGCCCTGCGGGGTGAGAGGGAGGGCAGAGGGGGTTGGCTGGTTGGCCCACTGTCTGGACGGGCGCCCTGGCTGTTTAGAACAAGCCAACTGTGCTCAGGCTGTTCAGCCCATTGCCCACTCCTCCCTGGTGAGGCCTCTAGGGGAACAGTGAGATGTCAGATGTGAGCTGGGAGCTGCCAAGCTGGAGTCAACTGCCCCACACCCTTCTGCTAAATTGTGATCTGTTGATTTCAATCTGTTGATTTTTCTGAAAAATCATGAAACCTAAAGTTGTCAAAGTGGAAGGCAAGCACCTTGGAAATCATCTTCAGCTTTGAATGTCAGGAGGCCCAGACTTATTTCTGGCTCCTCCTTTGCCTGGAGGTGAAAACTGCACATGGGTCTCAGTTTTGCCATCTGCAAAATGGAGATAATAATAGCTCCTACCTCATAAGTCAGAATTAAATAAGGTAATGTGTGAAAAGCATTTAACACCAGGCCTGACTCACAGTAACTGCCCGAAAGCAAGTTGTGGTTCAGTTTTACTAGAGATGATAGCAACATCATTTATTTACTCACTCATTTGTTCACTCACTTCCTCGTTCACTTTTCTGCTGCAGATATTTATTAAGCACTAGAGGCCCAGTGCACGAAATTCGTGTACTGGTAAGGTCCTTGGTGGCCACCAGCCGGCCAGGTACTCCCTCCCTTCCCCTTCACCCTCTGGTCAAACTCCTGATCCAGGGGACAGTTCGCATACTATGCTTTTATTATATAGGATTACTGGAGTGTCAGGTGTATCCCATAACATCGTTACTGTCTCCTGACCTGTGAGACACCCGACCTGCTTGGGGAGACATGTGGAGGGGATGCCTGGGCTATAGTCTCAAGTCTGCAGAGAAATTAGTGGAATGTAGAGAGGCAGGATTATAGGCAAGTGTCCCCTCACACCCAATTGGACTGTGAGCTCCTTGAAGGCAGGGACATATGTGTAAGAGGGAAGCATGAAGTCCGTGTGTGTGGATTTACTTGCTTGCTAACTTGCTTATTTGTGCAATACACACACACACACATACATACGCACACTCCTTGTGTGTTTGATGTCTCTATATTCATATCTATTATGCATTCACATAGGGGCTCGGTGAATATGTGTCCACTTGAAAGAAAAGCAGCTCTGTTCTCTAGTTGGGGGTCCAGTTTTGGCGAGAAACCTGCACCAGCTGTGTCCACAGGCCTCCCAGTGCTCTGAGCTGGCTTGGGAAGGGCATTTAAATAGACCTGTGTTTATGCTTCAAAATCAAGATGCTGGCACTCGTGCCTTCAAAGATTGCAAAAGGCCACTTCCGTCTCTCACCGCTGTCCAAAATAACGTCAAGAGGGCCTCTCTCCTGCCGCTGCCTTTAATACGGGTCCATGATACAGAGTTTGATGGGTAGGCAAGGACATCACTGTGAAAAGCAAAGGAACGGAAAGCACTTACCATATTTTCCGGCATATAAGATGACTTTTTTAAAAAATATATTTTATTGATTTTTTACAGAGAGGAAGGGAAATAGAAAGTCAGAAACATTGATGAGAAAGAGACATCAATCAGCCTCCTCCTGCATACCCCACAGTGGAGATGTGCCCGCAAGCAAGGTACATGCCCCCAACCGGAATCAAACCTGGGACTTTTCAGTCCGCAAGCCGACGCTCTATTCACTGAGCCAAACCGGTCCCGGCTTTTTAACCCAGGAAAATCTTCTCAAAAGTCAGGGGTCATCTTATATGCCAGGTGTCATCTTATAGGGCGGGTATATCCCAAACTCTATATTTTAACTGGAAAAGTTGGGGGTCATCTTATATGCCCAGTCATCTTTTAGGCCGGAAAAATACGGTACCTCTTAATAGTCTTTAGTGGGGAAATGCAATGAAAGCTATGGGCAGGCCCTGTGGATTAGCAGACATACAGGTTCTACAACTTGCTCCTGCCGGGTGTGTCAGCGGAGAGGGGAATATTAAGCGATCAGTGCTGATGGGCCTTTGGAGAGCAGATGCCAGGATGTACTCGGCGTGTTTTAGTGTGAATACTGGAGGCATGTCATCCTGAGATATGAGTAGAGCTGTAGTGTTTCTGTCTTCCGTTTTTTATTCAAGCTCAGAACTGTTTTTATTTTACTCTACTGTATTTCATTCCATGTTATACTTCAACCTGTTCCAAAAAGATTAAAGTCTGCTTTCAAGGTTAGATAATTTATGGCTGGGTAAACTACATGGGAACTCGGTGACAGAGGTAAGAGACAAACAAAGGTGAAGACGCCAACAAGGAGCCAGAAATGAGATGAATGGAAACACGAACGCTGTGTCGTTCTATGGTAAACAGGGCTCTGAGCTACCCAGGGAGGTATTACAGGAAGGGAAACCCAGTCAGTGACACTGTCCCCGTGGCCATCAAACAAGCCTATTGGTCAGGAGAAGAGACGCTGCAGTTGCTACTGAGGGCCTTTCCTCTGAGCCCTTTGTGGAAGGGACCCAGTGCGATGAAGAACAGCCCCCTGGGAAAAATCCCTCCAGAGAGCCCAGGTCACATGACATGCTCAGTCCATGTGTTACCTATGCTCAGCATAGGCCTTCCTCAGGGCACAAAATCAGAAGCATGTGCTATGGCCCAAGTGTTCTGCTCTATTTGGGTTGGTTTCACACAGGAATTCTTGTTCCAGAGCTGAAACTCTATGACAGTTATATTTCAATTGCTGTTTACTTGTATGTCATTTTTTTTTTCAAGAAAACATGATCTCATTTAACTTTTCAAAAGTTGTGACTGTTGGGTGGAGAGGGGCCGGAAGGCCATCAAGCCAGGCCACGTGGTCAGGTCCAGGAAGGCGAGGGCCACATGGGTCTGGTGTACTGCAGAGCCTCCCATGCCAGTAGGTGCTCATAAAAAGTGTTTGCCGAATGAATGGGCTGGGACGTGGTTTGAACAGAAGTTTGATCACAGTTTAAAGGAAATAATTCAGCGAGGCACATTAAGATAGTCATCGTGGAAAATTGCTGAGTGTTTTTTCATTTGCTATCATTTGAACGGTTTGAGTAAGGAGACAACAAATTCAGGAAGGATTGGATCTCAGGTAATAATGCGGTCTCATCCCCCCATATTTATATGTTCTATAACTAGTATATCTGGGGGCTTGGCACCCCTCTCACCTCACCTTTTGAAGACAGGACTCTGTGTGTATGCGTGCTGCCTGTATGGGTGGCATCATCTAGAATCTAAGAGTAGTTTTCTGCCTTGGCTGCCCCAGATTCCCACCTTCTCAGCCCCTGACCCCCACTCCTTCCCCTCATCCCCCCGACATGACCTAAGGCCCAAATAGCTTCTAGGTTTTCCTTAATACACACTGAACCAGGAGCAGCCTTTGAACTGCCTGAACCTCCCAAGCTTTGAAATTCGCCGGGGAAGTGGGATCTGTTTGAGATTCTTCCTGAAGATGTTCTTTCTGTTTCTAGTCCCCCAACCTCCTTCTCCCTCCTTCTCACAACGCATTGGAAAATGCTTTGAGGGCCCACAGCTTTGAAAACGGCACATGTGTTACTTGGCCTGGGGAATGGCGGCTACATCTGGACTCCAGATGTTAGGCAGTCCCAGGTGGTGTGGACGGAGCTTAGACTAAACAGCGGAAAGTGCTGCATAAAGACACCTTTCAGATTCCCTGGTGGCCTTTGACACTGGCTTCTCCTTTTCTAGGAAGCCCCTGGATGAGCTCCCCAGGTCTCTGTTTGAGGGAGACATCACAAACACACCCTCTTAGGGCACAAGCGTCTTCAGGACAGTGTCGAGGGGCTGAGGGGCCAGGTGGCCTGGGATAGAATTCCAGCTCAGCTGTGTGTTCTCAGGTTAGTGACTTGCCCTCTCTGTGCGGCAGTGTTCACATCTCTCAAAGAAAGCGAATGGTCTCCACCGTGTAGGGCTGTAGTGGGAACGGCAGAGTTCATGCATCTACATAAAATGCTAAAGACAGTGCCGGGGACATACGCAGCGTGTAGTAGATGTTTGCTGTTATTACTCCTCATTTCCTTCTTCTCTAGAGGCCACCGTGGAATTAGGAGTTGGTTAGTGCCCTTTAATTGGTCATTATCATTTCACCTTAGCGCTGTGGGCAAGTCTGTTCTCCTAATGTCTCCCCAGGGATTGATAATGGTGATGACGGCACTGAAATTTACTGGCACCTCCTCTGTGCCAGGCACTGTGATCACCACTTGACATATAGAGCCCATATGAGATCCTATAGCTTGGCTCTGTACTTAACAGAGGCTGTAAAACGGACAGTAATTCAGGAAAGTGGGCACTGTGATTGGCTTCATGTTTTAGCCGAGAAAGAAGGCAGAGAGGGGAACGGAGCAAGCGAGTGGTAGCCGGGACCGGATGGATCCAGGATAGTCCATCTTGGATCCCATGTTCTCCACCACCGCACAGAGCGGGTCCTTGCTGAGAAGCCACAGGTGTGGGATGCAGACAGAAGGTAGGATGCCAGCGGCTGTAGAACGTGGGTAGGAACACATTTTATCCACCTCCAGGGGAGGTGGCCTTTGAGCCAGAGAAGGTGGCCTTTGAGCAAAGCCTTTGGAAAGATGGACTGAAGTGAGGGTAGAGAGCGGCATTCCAGGCAGAGGGAACGGCATTAATGCAAATGTAGAGGTGAAAGCCCCCGAGAAAGTGTAAGCACACAGTAGTTGGTTTTAGCTCGCGTGTAGGTAGGCAGAACGCCAAAACAGGACCTGATGCGGGAGAGCATCGGCTGACAAAAAGGGATGTCATCCTTCAGAGAGAGGGAGCCGCAGGATGCTGTGAGCAGAGGAGAACGTGCCCACAGCGGTACTCCAGGAAGCTTTACCTGGCAGCGGAATGGCAGGTGGAGTGACAGGTGCAGAGAGTGGCCACTGGGAGATCACGGAACTGGATGATGCCTCATTTTCCTTGCAGCCCTGAACCAATGAGGTGTGCCCACTTTTCCAGAACTGAGGCTCAGCGACATCAGATGACTGGTCCGAAGTTACAAAGTGGTAGAGCCCCAACTCCGGCCAGGCCTCCTGACTCTCGGCTGTGTGTTCCTTGTACTCTGCCAGGCGCTCAGAGCCGCTTAGAGGCCTGAGAGGATGACACCCCATGAACTCTGAGGGATCATGGCGCGCGCAGAAGGTTTCTGAGGGCTCCCTGACATCATGGACAGAATGGCGGTGTGTGTGTGTGTGTGTGTGTGTGTGTGTGTGTGTGTATGTACACGCACATGCACACACTGCCTGCACCGGTGGCATTTGATTTGAAAGACGGATCATTGCATCAGCCCCTTAGCAGAAACCACGATCATAAAAACCAGTGACAAGCCACTGTGTCGCATCAAGAGTCACAGACAAAGGGGGCCCAGAATCCTGCGGGAACACTGCCCGGGACGTGGCAGGACATCCTGCTCTGACTGACCTGAGTCAGCCCAGTGTCTTCTTCACACCCAGAGCACCCAGGGCTCCCGCTTCAGGCACAGCTGCACCCAGGGACCTGCCTCTGGCCCCTTGTGGCTCGGCTCTCTCCCAGGGGCACCAGGCCTTTCCCTTGTTTGAGGCACGGTCACTGCTGGGCTTCCAGGCCACACCTTCGCAGCTTCATGTGAGGGAAGTACCAGCCGCTCTCAGCGGTCCCCGAGAGCATGCCTCTCTGGCTCTGAGTTAGAGCCGGGTCCAGTCCTGACCCAGCCCCTGGTGCCGGAGGGAGTGAGGCTTTGAATGAGCAGCTGGAGCAGCGGGAAGGGCCCGGGCGGGAGATGGTCCTCCAGAGGAAACCTGAGGATGCTGTCTCAGAGGGACGGGGCGTGTACCCTGAGTGAATCCAGAGGACACAGGGTCGCCACCCTCAGCCAGTAAAGCCCGGGTGTCCTGGCATCCGGCTGCTTTTTCATCTCTGCCACCGCCCCTAAGCCCAGGTGTGGGAGGGGACAGGCCAGGAGGAGACCTCGGCCCAGCCCCTCGATTTCAAACCCATCTCCTCTTTCCTGACCACCATGGTGCTCCCTGTAGCTTCCCAGGAGGTTAAGAGTCACGGGGAATGGACAACCAGGGAAGGTTATGGGCGGCCCCAGCTGAGGGAGGACAGCCCTGTCTGTGCCTCAAGGCCCCAGTCCTCCCTGCTGCTCTGTGTCCTGGCAGCCGGGCTGTGGGTTTGGGGGGCACAGAAGTCAGGGGAACGGGCTGTCGGGTTCATGCAGACGCTCTTTCTTTACTGGAGAGGGAGCTCTTTGTCCTGTCAGCGCTGGGAAACCTTCTCAGACCTCGCTAACAAGCCTGCGAAGAGGGGTATTGTTATCCACACCGCACGGGTGTGGGAAACTGAGGCACAGGGGGCCCCAGTGACTTGTCCAAAGCCACACGGTAAGCAAGCGAAGAGGCTCTTCTCTGCTCAGCTCCCCACACAGGCCCCGTGGGATCCGCGAGTCCTGGGACCCCGTCAGAAGCAGAGGATCTAAGACGCGTCGTGTGATCCCCAGGGAAGCGGGGGGCAGCCTGGGATCTGGGCGACATGATGAGTCCTGGGGAGTCCCTGCACCCTCCCACACGAGGGGGGCTGGGACGGAAAGCCAGGACCCGCCCCGAGGGGGTTCAGCAGAGTTGCTGATGAAAGGTCTGGAAAGGTCAGAGGTCAGGAGCTGACCAGGGATCAGAGGGAACCCCGCCACCAGCTGAGCAGAAGCCTCACCCAGCTGGGCCGCATGTGGCCGGGGAGCCAGGGGCGCCACCTGCAGGCCTGGCCTCGCAGGGGCCAGGAGCCAGGAGGCCGTGAGAGTGGCCACAGGACACCTGAGGGCAGCTGCCTCCGGCTCTCTTTCATATTGTCCTGCGGCCTTCAAAGCGGGGCTCTGCCTCCCCCCTCCCCCAACCCCGCTGCTCTAGAATAGGGGAGTATTCCCCTTCAGCTCCCTGGGCTCCGTGGCGTCCCCAGAAGCCCCCCCCCCCGTCGTGTGGGAGCCTCCGCCCTCTCCCTTCTCCGCCCCCCCCCCCCCCCCAGTGAGGGGAGCGCATCCTCCCACATCCTCCCGAGGGACTTTCCTAATCAAGGCGCCGGAAGACGGCACTGCAGTCCCCTGGAGCCGCAAAACAGGGTTTTACCCTCCATCTTCTTGCAGGGACTGTGGGGGACTCTGGGGAGCATCCCTTACAGGGACACGCAGGAGCAGGGAGCAGGCTGGCTGTCGCTTCTCTGGACCCAGGAAGGCCACCCGCCCTGGGTGACAGGGAAGGGGAGTGGAAAGGGACATGCTGTCTTTTTTTTTTTTAATATATTTTATTGATTTTTCACAGAGAGGAAGGGAGAGAGAGCGATGAGAGAGAGACATCGATCAGCCGCCTCCTGCACGCCCCACACGGGGGATGTGCCCGCAACCAAGTACATGCCCTTGACCGGAATCGAACCGGGACCCCTCAGTTCGAAGGCTGACGCTCTATCCACTGAGCCAAACCGGTTTCGGCGGGGACATATTGTCTTGCAGGCAGCAGAGCCAGGTTGCACTTGGGCTAATTCGTTTCTGCCTGAGCCGCTGCCTCCTGCTGGACCAGTGGGGGAAGCCAGAACCCCGGACACCGGCTCGGCCGCGCTGTGCAGGTCGCAGGCTCGAGGCTGGCAGCAGTGGTACTCAGCCTGGCGGGAGGGCCTGTGGTGCCAGGCAGGCCGGCCCCAGGGGCAGGAGGCCTGAGAGGCGCTCATGGCTGCCCCTGTGTGCCGATCATCAGCCCTGGCCTGGGTGTCACGAGCCTGGGGTGCAGCCATCCCGGGACCCTATTCCCCACAGGGGCCAGAGGGACATCAGAGGGGCTAGACCTGGCAGCCCCTTCCCAGGCTCAGCCAGGACCCCACAGTCACCTCTCAGGGGCTCCCCTGCACTTTGGGAAAGCCTTCCCTGTCTTCAGCTGATCCCTGAGGTCCATAGTCCCGCTGGCCCATAGCGACCGCTGCTCACTGTGCCTAGCATCACCTTTTACCAGCTGGTCCCCGGTGTCTGGGTTCCATGCAGCTTTGCGCAGGTCACGTGACTCTCCCCTACCTCTGTTTTCCCATCTGTAAGTGGGGATAATAATAGTCGCTCCTTCATACCGCGATCGTGAGGGTGGAATGATATAAAACTCCAAATATTCAGAATGGCCCACGGCAAGTACTAAATGCAAGTTAACTGTAAGGGTGATGGGGATGCAGATAATGACGATGATGGCTCCGTTCCCACAGCGCAGCCACTGTGGCTTTTACTGCTGTTATCATGACTACTAATGCCACTATTACCACCAGTCCCATTGGTGCTGCTGCTAATGCCACCACTAGGATAAATGCCACCCCCCAGGATGTCCACAGCAATTATGACTTTATAAAGCTTTGGAAGTGTGAATAGCTCCCCCGTGAACTTTAAAAATGTTGATGTGGTTGGTGGCTGAGGTTTTGCACATGATAGTTCTGCCCCCTGCCTCATCCCAGCGCCTCCTGCGCCTGCATCCCCCACCAGCTCTCCCCACTCCATCCCTCCTCCCCCCTCCTGCCTGATCAGCTCCTTCTTTTTCTTCTTCTTTTTTTTTATTAACTCCCTCCCTTACACGTTCCTAAAGACTCAGCTCAAATGTCATCTGCTTGATGAAGTCTTCCTTGGCTGGGGAGAAATAAAGATGCAAAATAGGAAATCTGGTTTCATCAGAAGTGGGGATTCAGGCATCCAGGACAGCAGCAAGAATGGAGGCTGTGAAGACTCCCAGTTAGAACTGAGAACTGGTCTGCGGGAAGAGCCAGAGTTAGGAAGTGAAGCGGCCCACTCTGAGCCCCACTGAGCAGCTCATAAGAAAGCATCTTGTCTGTGCCAGACACTGTTCGGGTGTGGATATATTCCCCACAACCCTATGCTGTTCCTACCACCACCCCTGTTATGGGAGGCACAGGGAGGTTCCTTCATTTGGCCAGAGAGTGAATAGAGGTCGTAGGTAGCAGCGCCTGAATTTCAGCTCCAGAGCCCATACACCAGTGCTGTGTGTTATTGTATCACCTCACTGTTTCTATGTCTATTTCCCACCTTCTCTTCATTCTGATTTATCCACTGTCCCACCACCAAGGTCCCCAGTTGTAGGCTTAGGGGAATGAAACTAAAGTCACCCTCTGCTCACTTAAATCAGAAAATATTTCATGCCTACCACCTGAAAATATAAAATGTATGAATATATGGCAGGCACTTGGAGTAGGGCCTGGGACAGAGTGGGTGTTAGCTACCATCATCACCATCATCAGTATCTTCATCATCACCATCATCATAACTATTATCATCATCATCATAATCATCATCATCATCATCATCATCACCCTGTTCAGTATCCGGCACTAACAAGGTTTTCAGTGCATATTTTGTTGAGTAATGAATGACAAGGCATGTCTCAACATCACTCACATTCCCAGGAGGGAGCTTTTCAGTGTCAGAAAATCGATGCTCTAAGTCCCTGAGTCCCCGGAGAAGCCATTTGGCGCCCATCTCCCTCCCCCAAGACTGCGGACACATCCTTCCTTCTCCGGGAAGTGGATCTTTCCCAGCTCCACTCTCTGAGCCTTGTGGGTAAAGTGGACCCCCCTCCTCGTGCCGGAACGCAAAGCTTGCCCTCACTCAGTAAGCCCCTTTCCTTTCCTTCCAGGCCTAAGATAAAGAGTTTAGCTGCAAGCTTCTGTAATGAGGGACCATGGCTTCATCCAGGGCTGGCACATAGTAGGCACTCAACAAACATTTGTGTTGACTAGGGAGGTGGAGAGCTGGATTTAGTAGCATCTAACCCTTCCCCACTCCAGAGGTTTGCGATTTTTATGGCTCACTGGTTCTAAATGCCAGAACACAGACTTTCAAAATGGATATTCACATCTGTTGAGAAACTTCTCCCAGGTTAAAAGTGTATGGTTTCTCTTGTTTATACACACATGTGCATATGGTAAAGGGATGGATGGGCAACTTTGAATAGGTGTGTGTGTGTGTGTGTGTGTGTGTGTGTGTGGCTATCCATACCTGTGTGCGTGCATGTGTGTGTACAAATTTTAGGTAGCAAGAATATTCACCTACCTAGAAGCTGGACTCCCTGAACAAAGGTTTCTAATAAATTGGCTTACGAATTCACCCTGTCAGGACAAGGGCCATTGCTTTGTTGTGGAGCCGGCTGCCGCTGAGGCCTGGCCCCCTGCACTGAGTGGCCTCTGGTGAGGGAAGACTATTTGGTCCCCTCCCCTGAGACTGTGGTCTCCATGCAAAGGAACTGGCAGGAAGGGTGAGCAGATGGAGAGTTGGCTAGTGTGAACCACCTCAGGGCCTGGCGTTGTCCCTGGTGTCTGGAACCTGGTCCTGGGTGATTAGGGCAGGTGGGTAGTGGCCTGGAGCTGAGGCCCAGAGCGGGCTGATTTGCATCTGAGCGGTGCACTCACCAGCAAGTCATTTGCCATCTGTAGGAACAGGCTAACCCAGGATGCGCAGTCCCTATAGGGTCAGCGAGACCCAGATGTGAAAACGTCTAAATTCATCCTGGCAGTGTTGCTCACTGGTTGAGCATTAACCCATAAACCAGAAGGTCCTGGCTCCATTCCCGGTCAGATCACATGCCCAGATTGCAAGCTGATCCCCAGTTGGGGTCATGCAGGAGACAGCCAGTCAGTTCTCTCATCACTGATGTTTCTTCTCTCCCTCTCTCTTCCTCTCTGAAATCAATATAAACATATTTTTTTAAATATTCAAATACAGAAAAAGCAAAATACAGGGTGAGTATAGTACAGGTGGGGAGGCGAGGGACAGGGGGAGAGGGGCACGGAAGCAGGGAAGGTGGGGAGGGAAGAAAATGTCCAAAAAGTCTCCTTGAAAGAAGAGGGCCCTAAATTTAAAAAAGAAAAAAAGAAAAAAGTTGAGAGGCATTGAGTTATATCTGGGCTACTTGCTATATTCCCACAAAGAACTCCCAGAACAGGGGCTAGGAGGAAGTGTCTCCCAGAAGTGTCCTCATCCAGATGTGTGACTGGAACGGCCCTCTTCAGCAGCAAGGACAGTGAACTCGCTTCACCAGGGGCCCAAGGCCTTGTCGAAAGTGCAGTACCTTTAACAGCAGCAACGGACGAGAATTCAGAGTCCTCTTGTAGTTTATTGTTGCTCTGTAATCGGCTGCTGTATGTAGCCTAATGGGATCCTAATGTTTTTAAAAGCCAATTTCGTAATCTTTGTACAGTAAATCCTCACTTAGTGTCCTCGTCGGGTTCTGTGACTTTAAGCCAAAGGGCATATAACAAAATAACAAAACCAATTTTACCACAGAGACAAGAGTTAAGTTCCTACCACATCTCATCAACAGTATAACGAAACAGCATTATTTGAGGACCTGCTGTATTTCCAATGGAGGCTCCTATCAGCGTATACACGCATAGCTGCAACTGGCAGATTTATGCTTTTACGTGCCATTAAAATCTACACTATGATCACAGCAGCGTTAGCTGGTTCTCAAAATGTTAGCCTAATCTCCTGTTCGCCTGCAGACACACACACACGCCCCTGTCCTTCCGTGCGATCAGCCATAGAGGATTTCAACGTATTAAACATCCTGCAGAATAGTTCCCCACTATATCCTACCAAATACGCGGTAAGTTCTAATCACGGGGCATTTAATTAAAAATAATCAGTCTTTGAAGACTTAAGAGTACAATTAGATATACTGAAAACACTAAGGCTGGGTTCAGTGTGATTTAACCTTCCTAGGATGATTCCGGATCTTACAGGCCTTGGGGGGCCTGGCTTATGAATATTCATG
Organism: Lasiurus cinereus; assembly: GCA_011751065.1. Taxonomy (NCBI): domain Eukaryota; kingdom Metazoa; phylum Chordata; class Mammalia; order Chiroptera; family Vespertilionidae; genus Lasiurus; species Lasiurus cinereus. The sequence goes on from JAAGEH010000109.1 coordinate 1,914,384, forward strand.
CTCCCCATGCTCTCACTCTGCAGAAATTCCACCGGAAGGAGATTTCCAGTTGGAAGCCTGCCAGGTGCATGGGCTTCCACTGTAGAGAGGGACGCTCACTCTTACCTGGATGTGGTTTCGAGGTCCCCTGGGGATGACATGTCAGTGAATATTTGTCATCGGCATAAAATGCTCCGACAGCTGGTGTGAAATCTCAGCCCTCTTGTCTTGAACGGGGAGAAATTTTCAGTGGGAGTGTTAATGTGTTATTAATACTCTTTTTTAAAAAAAACTTATTAATCTATTTTTTTCCACCAAGAACTCTACTCAGGAGTCATTCACTAATTCAACTTGTGTTTGTGAAGCAAGTCCCAGTGGTGGGGCACAGTGGGACTGGAGAATTGGCAACGGGGAAGGGTACAGCTACGTTTGCCCGAGGGCACATAATGCACATAATGTAATCAAATAATGAATGCTCTTCAACGGACATCTACCTCCTTCCCTCCCCTCCTGCCCATCATCTCCTTCCTTCCTTTTCTAGTGGGATCACCCTCACCGTTTGAACCATATTCAGATGCTTACTGGTTCAGAATTAACATTAATCTGGGGGAGAAACATTTAAAAATAGCCTCACTGTGTCTTTTAGAATCACAAGGCAGCCCAGCCAGTGTAGCTCAGTGGTTGGGCATTGACCTACGAACAAGGAGGTGACGGTTCACTTTCCAGTCAGGGCACATGACCAGGTTGCGGGCCTGTCCCCATTCTTTCCGGTCGGTTCTCCACTCACCCGCCGGAGTGACCCTCCGAAAAGATCAGACCACATCCCTCCCCTGCTCAGAACCCTTCGCTGCCTCTCATGTCGCTCAGTGTAACAGCCAAAGTCTACAAGTTGCTCATGGGGCTCTACCCAGTCTGCCCTCCCCCCCTCTCTGACCTCCTCACCTACTTCTTTTTGTTTGTTTGTTTTTAATATATTTTATTGATTTTTTTACAGAGAGGAAAGGAAAGGGATAGAGAGTTAGAAACATTGATGAGAGACATACATCAATCAGATGCTTCCTGCACGCCCCCTACTGGGGATGTGCCCGCAACCAAGATACATGCCCTTGACCGGAATCGAACCTGGGACCATTCAGTCCACAGGCTGACGCTCTATCCACTGAGCCAAACCAGTTTTGGCCTGACCTACTTCTTTTCCCCTCACTTTCTCTGTTCCTTCCTCCACCAAGCCAAGCCCACCTCCCTCAGGCCCTTTCCCTTCCTGTCCCCTCTGCTGGCCTGCATTCCCTCCCTCTTCTCCCCTATAACTCCCCCCCCCAGCCCCCCAGGATACCAGCGTGGCTTAACACACTCACTTCCTTCAAGACTCTCCTTGAATACCCCTTCTCCGTGTGACTGCCCCCCCACCCAGCACTCCCCATCCTCCTTTCCCCTCTTTTTTTCTCCGAGGCACTCACCATCCAAGCAGCTCCATATTCTAAGTATGTCTTTGGAACACATATACCAAGATGGCAAGGATATTCAGTGTTTTTGCTACTGGATCCCAGGACCCAGAACCACGCCTCGCTCCTGGTCATTCACTAACTCAACTTGTGTTTGTTCAGCAAGTCCCAGTGGGGCACAGTGGGACTGGAGAGTTGGCATCAGGGAAGGGTACAGCTAGTGGAGGCGCAGCTACTGCTCACTGAAGAAGCAAACGAATAGACTGTTTTGCCCTCTGTTTCTTTGTGGTTTTATAACAGTTGGTTTTTTCACTTATGCAATTGGGGTGAGAGCCGCACGGTGGTCGCGCCGTCTCTGCACCTGTACCACGTACGGCGCCTTAATAACAGTGCGGCCGCCTCTGTGTCCTGTTCTCGGGATGAACACTCTCTAACCCGAGTTCTAATTGGCTCCCTGGCTCCTGAGCTGACAGCGAGGAAACCTGCTTCCTGTGGTTCATCTGGGGAGGGCAGCTTGTGAGGTCACCTTGAGGCATTTCCTCTTTCGTGACCCTGCCCTTCCTTGTCCCCATCTCTCTCTCTCTCTCTCTCTCTCTCTCTCTCTCTCTCTCTCTCTCT
>JAAGEH010000109.1:1916432-2021264 GCA_011751065.1 Lasiurus cinereus
CTCTCTCTCTCTCTCTCTCTCTCTCTCTCTCTCTCTCTCTCTCTCTCCTCTCGGCCCCCAGCGGGCACACGGGGGTGCCCTTTTCTTGTTATATCTGGACTGCCTGCCCCCTAGGAACAGAGCCTGCTGCTGCTTTTGCTTCTTTGCTTCTGGGGACCTTTCAGTTGGGCCGTGGAGAATGAACATGAACTTGCTGGGGACCCAGTGAAAATGGAGAGAACCTGGTATAGAGAGAGTGAGGAGGGAAGCAACGGAAGTAGAAGATGCAGGCCACTCTTTCTAGAATGTTGGCTGTGAAAAGGGGAATAGAGAGATTCAGTACCTAGACCAGTGGTTCTCAACCTTCCTAAGGCCGCGACCCTTGCATACAGTTCCTCATGTGGTGGTGACCCCCAACCATGGAATTTTGCTACTGTTATGCATCGTGATGTAAATATCTGCATTTTCCGATGGTCTTAGGCGACCCCTGTGAAAGGGTCTTTCGACCTCCAAAGGGGTCGCGACCCACAGGTTGAGAACCGCTGACCTAGAAGGTGGAGGTTCAGTGTTGGAAGTCCAAATCCTTCTTGGCCCAAAGGCCAAGGTTCTCCATGGTTCACCCTGCCTCCCCATCCAGCTTCCCCCAGCTTCTGCCCTCCGTTCCCATCATGCACCCTCCGCCCCAGCCACTCTCCTATAGGCACATTCTTCCTTGGAACGTCCTTCAGGAACCTTGTCATTAATTGAGCTATTTACAGGGGCCAAGATTGACACGCATTCATTTATTTGCTCTTCCAGTCACCTTTTGAGGATCATGCTGTGACCATTCCCATGCTCTTTGCAAGGAAGGGCAGTACAGGGAGGCCAGACGGGATGCCTGAGGTGACATTGCTGGGAAGGTGACATTGCTGGGAAGGTCACAGGTCCCGCCGAACCTGCGCGTTCATCCGTTCTCCACACTCTGAGCTCTGTTTGCTGGAAAGCCTCTTCTTCCTGCTCCGTGGAAGCCCCGTGGGAAGCATCTCTGAAGCTCCTGGGCTGACGTGGGCTGCCCCTGCTGTGCTCCCACGTGGACCCCACACACACCTGCCCTCCAGTCTTCTTCCCACAATATTTCTGTTGGCGGGTCGGCCTCTCAGGCCAAGTGGGAGCTTTGAGGGCAAGAAGGCGTCCCGTTGCCCGTGGTTGGTGCTCGTTGTCTGAGGCTGAAGGAGACCCAGAGTGGTGTCATGTTCTTTTCAGGTCAGCTCGCTCCTTCCTCTGTCCTACAGGCTCCACGTCGGGGCATGGCATCAAACCAATTTCTGACCATTCTCCATTGTAGTGTTTTTTGCCTCTTCTTTCTTTCTTTTTTTTTTAAATATATTTTATTGATTTTTTTTTTTTTACAGAGAGGAAGAGAAAGGGATAGAGAGTTAGAAACATCGATGAGAGAGAAACATCGATCAGCTGCCTCTTCACACTCCCCACTAGGTATGTGTCCGCAACCAAGGTACAGGCCCTTGACTGGAATCGAACCCGGGACCCTGGAGCCTGCAGGCCGACGCTCTATCCACTGAGCCAAACCGGTTAGGGCTGCCTCTTCTTTCTTTTGATGATTTGGTTGCAGACTTCCAACGAACTTGGTTCTCGGACTCTAATTCATTTGGGGAAGTGGAGGGGGTGAACCGTGGTCTGGGTTTATCCTAATTGGAGCCAGCATGCTTTTCACAGACGAATGAAGGGGTTCGCCGAGCCAGCGCCGAATCTATTTCCCACTTCACGTCTCTCAAACTAACATGGCTGTGCGAACATTAGGGGGGAAAAAATCTGATAACTTCCTATCTTGTTTCTTAATAAATTTAACGGTAACACGGAGCCTCTGGCACCGTGGTATTATTGAATTCCTAAATCTTCGGCTTCGAAGAACTTCACTTGGACTATTAGCAGACATTTATCGACCCTGGTTTCGGTGCCAGGCTGTCCACATGTATTATCCCATTAGGGCCTCCCAGTCACACTCGGCGGTAGATAGCATCACGCATTTCATAGAAGGAGAAAAGGAGGCTCGGAGTAGCCCAGGCCCAAGGCCCGGCCCACAGCTGGGAGATGGCAGGGCGGGAATCAGAACCTGCCAGGTCTGCCTGGTGCCTGTTCCCGGGCTGGCCTGCTGCACCCCAGCTGCTTCCCTCCCATTGCTTAAAGCTGGGACAGCTGCCAGGACCCCCCCAACTTGCATTCTGGGGCTAACTTAGCAGAAACCAAGGGGTAGCTTGGCAGGCGGGAAGTAGGCAGACTGCTCTTGCAGCCAAAGACAGACAAGGCCCAGCCCAAGCCTGTGTCCCGGGCGCCAAGACGTGTGCGGTCTCCTCCCCCTTCATCACCATCATCCATGAAAGGAGAATGGGTGGGTGCTGGCAGCTGTCTTGTTTGGGTTTCTCTTGGCGGGTACATAGCATCCAGGTCTAGTCATGGGTGGAGATGCAGAGGAGAGCTGAAAGGAGAGAAAGGATGGCAGGGCGGTGTATGTGCCAAGGAGCCACCCTCTGCAGGTGGGAAGCGAGGCATCTAGCAAGGCGGCAGTGCCCCCTGGTCGTCCATCAGATGCCCCACGGGGGGGGGGGGGGGCGCCCAGAGGAGTAGCTCTCTTGTGTTATGTTCCGAGCGACCTAACCAAAGCCCTGTCGGTCTCCGTTTGCACGCGATTTTGGAAAGATGGTCCTCAAGACTTTGAACCCAGACATTAAATAAAAGAAACTGTTCATCTGCGAGCACAGGGCGTGTAATAGGTACTTAACGGCAGAGCAGAGGCTTTGATATATTATCTTGTTTCATCATCTCAAAAAAACCGCTGAAGGAGGTATTTGAACCTCTCTTTGCAGACACGGAAGCTGCCTGGGGACCTGGGGAGGTGTTTGTTCCGGCTGCACAAGGGGCTGCAGCAGGATTGGAGCTCAGCTCCGTCAGGGCCACGGTCATGCCCAGCCCACTCGGTCCCACCGACGGCCAGTCAGTCCCAGAGCAGAGGACCTGGTTGGCGGCTGGTCATGTGGACCTCAGAGGCATCAGTTCGTCAGCTGTTAGGACCCACAGACCCCCTTAGGGTGTGAATGAACTTCTCCCTTAGAAGATTCACCACTGACTCCAGAGTAATAGAATATCGGGGAGGCCATGACCTCTGCAGTCTCGTCTGGACCATAGCTGATGATTACCTTCTCTCTGGAGAAAGTATTCTCTTTAGGCCCAATCAGAGTCATATTTGAACCGTCATTCTCTGTGCCTTTGAACTTGAGTTTTAATCCCCAGGCTGCAGCTGTCGTTGGCTCCAATAATGGAAATTGATGAGTAGCCCACAACTGAGGCCTGCGTCTGACACTGAAATATGATGCTGGGAACTTTTTATTGACCTGGTTGATTTTTAGACCAAAAAAAATAAAACAACAACAGCAAAAAAAAAACCTCTGGTTTATGTGCTACCCCATCTAGAGTCCCCAAGAAGAAAAGGAAGGGAGGAAGAACATAAATCCTATATATCTATTTTTAATTTTTTTTATTTTAGTTTAGAGAGAGAGGGGAACATAGATTTGTTGTTCCACTTATTTATGCATTCATTAGTTGCTTCTTGTATGTGCCCTGACCGGAATCAAACCTGCAACCTTGGTTTAGGGGGATGACACTCTACCCAACTGAGCTACCTGGGCAGGGCCTACTATATAATCTTTTCATAATCGTTCAATTTAGATTTTTCAAATCTCAGTAATCTAGCTTTCACAGCTTCTTTGAGTAATTATGTTTTCACATTTAAATGTCAGGGCCCTCTAAAAGAAGGAGGAGTAATCCCAAGGGAAATTGTTTATTCTTGTGACAAAGCATAAAGCAGTCTAAAGCTGGGTTCGTACTCTTTAACTGATTTAATCTCAGTTAACATATGCTGAACACCTACTGTTTGCTCAGCACATGCAAAATATTCTGGTATACGTCATCTCGTTTTATGCCTTCACCCCCAGCCACCCTGTAAGGGAGCCAAGGACAGAACTGTCACCTTTCACAGAAGAGGAAATGAGGTCCACAGTGGCCCTGTGACCTGCCTGAGGGTAAGCAGAGGGGGGCACTGACAGCCACGTCTGAAAGTCGGGTTCCAGACTCCGCATCCCATTGGCTTATGCCTCAACCAACGTGTGAAGCAACATTTCAGATGCAGGTCAGGGATGGGAACTTGCTGAGCATCATGCAAATACCCAGAAAGCACTTCTGCGAGCACATAAGGCTTATTTCTCCTATTGATGAGGTAACTTCATCCTCCCAACACCCAGGGCTCTCCCTCGGGTCTCCTTTGCCATGAAGCCCCACGACTACCACCAGGAACCTGGGGTCCCTTGTCACACTGGGTCCTGACCCTCCGGTGCCCTCTGCAGGGAGCTCTCCAAGGGTAGGAAATCTCTAAGAGTCAGAACATCACGGGCACCAGATGAGGAATTGGCCCAACACTGTTGCCATGGCAACGTCTAACTTGCCTTGGCCTCTGACCAAATGTCTAGGCTGGTGAACAAACAGGAGGAAGCAAGGATGACTCGGGGCATCCCCGGTCATCAGGAGGATGACTCAGCAGTTCAGCAAAGAGGGACAGGCAGGAGGCCAGCCTTGGGTGATGGAATTTCTTCCCTGAAAAGCTGAGGTTTGCTGAAATGCAGGGATCACCTCTCGGCCATCTGCACAACCCCTGCCGAGCCTGCCCGGCTCTAGGCCATGTCCAGTGAGTGGTGCTTCTGTGTTGTCCAGCTTATTTGTGGGCCAGCATAGTCCACAGTGTTTTTCAAAGCAATATCCCTTCTGATGCTGCAGATAGCATTTTTAAATTAATAAAATAGAAGAGAAGTAGAAAGGAAAAAAATTGAGCCCCGGCTGATTTGGCTCCATGGATAGAGCATCTGCCTGCAGACTGAGGGGTCCTGGGTTTGATTCCAGTCAGGGGCACATGCCCGGGTTGCAGGCTCAGTCTCCACTGGGGGGGTGGGGGCGTGCAGGAGGCGGCTGATCGATGGTTCTCTCTCATCATTAATGTTTCTGTCTCTCTCTTCCTCATCCTTCCTCTCTGAAATCAATAAAAATGTATTTTAAAAAATTGAGAGTGCTTCATGTAATAATAGTAAGGGTCGGGATTATTCTCCATGAAATTGTTTTTGTTTTTCATGGAGAACATGAAGAGTGTATGTGTGTGTGGTGGTGGTGGTGGTGGTGGGTGTACTGAGTCTTGATATAAAATACATTCTTATTCCGGGTCACGGTCAAACAGGTTTGAAAAACAATGGTTTAAAGAATAATCTTAGGGAGAAACGTACTTGACCAGTTTCCTGCTTATAAGAACATTGAAACTGAATCATCATTTGCATCATTCGTCTGTTCATTCATTATTCATCCCAAAAAGGTCTTCTATAGTTACCTTCCTGTTGTGTCAGCCTGTAGGTGTGAAGGGGAAACCTTCGGGAACAAACCACTGGCTCGGTCTGGCTGGAGCCACTAATGAGGCAGAGGGGCCACAAGAGGCGTGTGACAGGTGCCATCACACGTCCGCCCATCTTCAGAGGAGGAACCTTTGTTTGCTGAGCTTTTGTGGTTCGAGCAGAATAAGGAGTGGACTTCAACTACTGACCTTTGAACTACAGATATTCTGTCTGTTTCCCCTCGCCCTGCCAGTTGTCTTAAATAATTCAGCAGCTATATATTGATACTGTCCTATTGTTCCTAAATTATGCCATTGCCAGTCTTGTCTCTTTGGTTGGTTCATTAACTAATTCAAATGCACCTTCTGCTTCTTTTGCATCTTCAAAATGCCTAGCGTGGTTGGGAATATAGCAGGTATTCAATAAGCGCTTCCTACTTATTGACAACCACTCATTATTCAGGTTCCATGCCTTCATTCCTCGTTTCCTCCTATCATAGAGAATTTATCACATGGCTTCGTGCTGTGTGTGTCTCAGCTGTCTCCTGGGCTTAGACCAGTGTGGTTCTCAACCTTCCTAATGCTGCGACCCTTTAAGACAGCTCCTCAATGTGGTGGTGACCCCCAACCATAAAATTATTTCCATTGCTACTTCATAACTGTAATTTTGCTACTGTTATGAACTGTAATGTAAATATCTGATATGCAGGATGTATTTTCATTGTTACAAATTGAACATAATTAAAGCATAGTGATTAATCACAAAAACAATATGTAATTATATATTGTGAAATATTTATTTCTAATTACAAATAAATGAAATTTTGTCTTGAATCGTGGTGTAGCATGGGCAACGGTCTTCATTTAACAACAGTAAACTACATTGCTACACTTTGCTACACCGAGGAGTAGTCTGTTGGTTCCTAAGACCATGGGAAATGGGTGTTTTCCAATAGTCTTAGGCGGCCCCTGTGAAAGGATCATTCGACCCCCAAAGGGGTCGCGACCCACAGGTTGAGAACCACTGGCTTAGACTGTGAGCCCACTAAGAACAGGAGTGCATGTATTCTGTCCATCACCCCTAACACAGCCCAACCAAGTGCCTGCCTTGTTCATTGTATCTTCATATCCTCAGTGACTGGCACTTCGTAGGTGTATCTGTTAGTCGTCGCCATCATAATGCTGCATAACAAACAACCCCCACTCTCTCAAAGTCATACCAAGTTAGCATTTGTGTTTGTGGGGCAGCTCTCAGCTTCAGGTGGGCACTGGATTTGCTCTGTGCCTCTCTCACCCTCCTTAGACCAGCAGGCCAGGCGGGGCATGTTTCTCTCACGATGATGGCAAAGGCGTAAGAGAGCAAGTTCAGCTGCACAGGTGCTCTGCAGGCCTTGAGTTCCATCATGGTCACGAACCTACCTTTGGCCAGAGTGAGTCGTCAAGCCCAAAGGCAAGGAGCGAGGAAGTACACTCTGCCTTTGGAGTACTCTAACTAAAGTCCCAGAGTATGTGCTGAGGTTCTTGCTAAATGTCCGTGGAAGGGGAAGGAAGGGAAGAGAAGACTCAGATTCCAGGGATTTCCATGGGTCTCTTTACCTCCTGACATTGAGCTTGCCAGAGAAAGCCAGCGCCTTGTCTAACAGATAACAACCCAGCCAGGGGACTTACATTTGTTGGCCAATAAAGCAAGTCCTCAGAAGTGACAGCAGTCGAGGCTGTCTCTGGGGTGGAGAATGAGGTGTCTCTGAGCAGATAGAATGCCGTTCTGTTTTGTGTTCTGTGGAAACATGCATACAGACCAATGCCTGCACGTTGGTTAAAATTAGCAGGTTGGGGGGCCTTGAGGAAAGCTTTTACTAGTAAAATAGCTACCGTATTTTCCAGCGTATAAGACGACTTTTTAACCCAGAAAAATCTTCTTAAAAGTCGGGGGTTGTCTTATACACCGGGTGTCATCTTATAGGACAGGTATATCCCAAACTCTATATTTTAACTGGAAAAGTTGGGGGTCGTCTTATACACCCAGTCATCTTATACGCCGGAAAATACGGTAAATGTCATTTCTGAAGGGAGTCTTGGTGGTCACGTTGGGTATGTGGTCCCGGCTCTGGTGTGGTTCGAGGCTGAGCACAGTTTGATGCCCCTCCGTTTGTTAGCCCAAGAGTAACAATCTGTTCTCCTTTCCTTCCCTCTTCCCGGCCTGCAGGGGTGCTGTGCCTGCCGGACAGCCTGAACCTGCACAGAGACCCACAGCGGGCGAACAAGCCGGGGGACGTGCCCATGTTCAGCCAGTCGGAGCTGAGGACCATCGAGCAGTCCTTGCTGGCCACCCGCGTGGGCAGCATCGCGGAGCTGAGTAAGTGGATGCACACTCTCTCGCCCTCTTCGTTCCTAAGGTGCCCCCGCCGTGGGGCAGTGCTTGGTAACCAGCCAGATGGCACCTTCCTTTGAACACCTGTCGTGTGCATAGAACAGTGCCACAGGGGCCGCGGGACAGGCGAGGACTCTACGGTCAGGCAAACCTGGTCAGTGCCCTGGCACTACTGCTGATGTGAGTCAGGCGCCTGCCCTGTTCTGAGCCTCCATTTCCCGCAACAGAGAGAATAACAGTCCCTCCCTGAGAGTGTAGCCATGGTGATTCGGTCAGCTATGCCCATAAGGGAGTTTGCCCCGTGCCTGGTACACAGTGAGGCTCTATGAAGAGTGTCTGTCCACTTGATTGTCGCTACGGGATTTCTTAAAAGCATACATCAGATCTCATCTCTCCTCTAGTCAGAATCCTCCCTTGGTTCCCCTCTGATCCAGAGGAACACCCAGAGTTCTCAGAATTTCTTTCAGGCCCCCCACCCTGCCCCATGTCACTCAGACATCGTCCACTCTCCCCTCTGGCCCACGGACCTGCTGCCACCTGGCCCCACACTGTTCCATAAACACAGCAGGCATGCCGCAGGACCTTTGCACTTCCTGGTCCCTCTTCCTGGACCACGCTTCCTCCAGACATCCACATGGCTTACTCCCTCGTGACCTTCAAGTCTCACCCCAGTGTGACCTTCTCAATGAGGCTTTCCCTGACCATCGTATTTAAAATAAGGACACACACACACACACACACACACACATGCACACACAGACCCCATACTGGCCTGCTGGCTCATATGTTGGAGCATCATCCCATACACCATGGGTCAGGGTGTCCAATTCCCCGGTCAGAGCACATACCTGGGTTGCGAGTTCAGTCCCCGGTAGGGGCAAGTACAGGGGAGAGGCAGCTGATCTATGTTTCTCTTTCTCTTCCCTCTCCCTTTCTCTCACAGTTACCCTAGTTTTTGTCTTCTCTCCAGCATTCTCTAGTTGTTGTCTTCGTTGTTTTTTAAATAACAGCTTCACTGAGATATAACTGAAATACAAATCGCCTATTTAGAGTACGCAATCCAATGATTCCTAGTATGTTTCCTGAGCTGGGCAACCATAACCATACTCAGTTTTAGGACATTTTTATTACCCCCCAAACCCGAGACCATTAGCAGTCACTTCCCTTCCCTAAGTCACTCCCTATATTACTCTTCTATTTTTTTAATTGTCTACCTCTCCCTACTACTATATAGTCTCACGGAGAGTAAAGATTTTGTTTTATTCATTGATGTAGCCCCAGCACCAAGAATACTACCTGGCACATAGTAGGTCCTTGGGAAATACTAAGAGCAGGAAAGAAGAAGGAGAGAGAGAGAGAGAGAAGTGGGGAGAAGGGAAGGATTGTCAAGAAGGTGGGGATGCCACAGTTTGAGCAATGGCATGTCATGCTTGCACCCCCCTAATTTAGGGCTGTGCTTTCTGAACCCCGCCAACCAGAGTGAAGTAAAACCGTACTTTTGGGGATCCCGCTGATTGCCAATGACTTAGCTGTGTGCTAGTTCCTGGTGGGACTAGAGCTTTGAGCTCAGAAACACGTGGCTTCTGCTGAAGTATGAATGGATGTGAGAGTCTGGGAAATCCGGAACTGTTAAAAGCTGCGGGATCCAGAAAGCAACATGCTTTCCTCCCCCCGGGGGAATCCCCTACACCAGGACAGGCATGTGGAACCTCTGTGAAGCGAAGTGGTTGCTGATTCAAGCCGTAGAGCAGTGGTTCTCAACCTGTGGGTCGCGACCCCTTTGGGGTCAAACAACACTTTCACAGGGGTCGCCTAAGACCATTGGAAAACACAGATACGATTCATAACAGTTGCAAAATTACAGTTATGAAGTAGCAACAAAAATAATTTTATGGTTGGGTGTCACTACGACATGAGGAACTGTATTAAAGGGTCTCGGCCTTAGAAAGGTTGAGAACCACTGCCGCAGAGGGTCCTTTCGATCACTAAATCCACTTTCCTGGCACCTGAACTTGGAAACTGCATCTCCATTCTCATCAGACCCCCAAAGTCACGAGATGCCTGCCATCCCGGGGGCTCCCCGTCACCCGTCATCCACTTAACTTTTCTTAAACGTCTGGGCGCCTGGACCCCTTTAAACAATCTTGTAGGGCCCAAGGACCCTGCCTCAGAATATTTTTAACTGCCTACAATGAAGTGCCCATGTTTACAAAAGAAACCAATTACACGAACATGTTCATCTGAATGGTGGCGTGGTGATTCTGCGCTTTTTCAGTCGCACATTAGCACGTTCTCGCAGCAGCTCTGATGACCCCATTAGTGGGAGGTGGTGATGTGTGCGAAGATATTTGGAGGCATCTGCAGCCATCGGAACGGGATGAGGGAACGTCTGCTTTTAACAGCTCCCCGGGGATTCGGATATACAGTCCGAGCAGCTTCCTCGGGGAGACATTACGCTCAGAAGAAATGCTAAGATGCCCCCAGGCCAGGACCCTGGACACGCCGAAGCTGGCCGCAGTGTGGTCACGTCTGCATGGGCACACGGGGCACTACTCCTCTGGCCCACTCACTCTGATATCGTTAGGACCCCTCAGGAGGCAGCCAATCAGTGATTCTCTCTCCCTCCCTCTCTCTTCTTCTCTGAAATTCATAAAAATCTTGTTTTCAAAAGAAGAAGAAGAAGAAGAAAGGATTTGCTAAAATAGCCCCCCTTCACCTAAGCAGGCAGAGTCTGCAGGAGCAGCTTGCGGCATAAATTGTTTTTAAGGACAATTTGCTCTGCAAATTAAACGCTGTCATTGCGGTGGAATGTTGACTTTCGCATATGAATTGTTGGCACACAAATGGCTGCTGCTAATTGCCAGTGGGTTTTGTACACTCATTAAGCGGGGCCCCTTAGAACATATGCGGGGAAGCGCGTTGGTGAGCCACGTGGGCGACAGAAGATAATGAAATTGCCTTCTTCTCTGACCTGCCTTTAATTTAGACGGGCTTGCGCTGTGGTCTGAATCAATACAGCCTTGCTCTCTCGGTGTACAAAGACCTGTTCTTCATAGTCAGAGATTACTCTGCCAGAGTGGATTCTAGAAACCACTGTTTTTCCAGCAAAGATGAGGTGGAGAGAATTTGTTCCCAGCCATCGCGGCTCTTCTTCTTCTTCTTTTTTTTAATATATTTTATTGACTTTTTACAGAGAGGAAGGGAGAGGGACAGAAAGCTAGAAACATTGATGAGAGAGGGACATCAATCAGCTGCCTCCTGCACGCCCCACACTGGAGATGTGCCCACAACCAAGGTACATGCCCTTGACCAGAATCGAACCTGGGACCTTTCAGTCCGCAGGCCGACGCTCTATCCGCTGAGCCAAACCGGTTCTGACCATCGCAGCTCTTCTTGAACCTGACTGTTGTCCAGGCTAGAGGGCAGAGCCCCTAACCCTGACCTTCTTAATAGACAACAGCAGCTGATGTTGTTGAACTAGGAAACTAGGAAAAATCTATATGAAGTATCTCCTGTAGAGCTGTGACTGTCCACGTTGACCTGGGAGTGGAGGTGAGAAGAGGATAAACAACTTGTCTTAGATCAGCCTCACCTGTGAGCTGAAGGGCTGGAGGTTGGGCCCTCTTATGGGCATGGGGTGAAAACATACCCACTCTTTCTAGAGCCCCTACTGTGTGCCACATGCTTTAAATACAGTAAAGGTATTAATGTTCCCATTTCACAGATAAGAAAACTGAGACCTGGAAGGATAAATGCTTGCCCCAAGGCGGAGTCATAATTCAAACTCAGGTGTTTTTTTTTTTTTCTCTTTTTACTCTGCTGTGCTGTGTCCAGTTCATTTTTGCCTTCTGAGCACCTGACACATTGCCCATCGCTTGGGGGAATATCCCGTTGTATGTCAAACAAATAAATGAATGACCCACAGTGAACGAGTCTGTAAAAAAATAAATAACTGAAGCTCAAGAAAATATTACGGTTGAGAGCTTTTCATGAAACTCCAGTAAAATGGTAAATACTCGATTGAACTGAATTTTGAACTCGGAGGATTTTGAACCTCTGTATGTCTAAAATATTTGAGAAGCTAAATCAAGATACCACCAAGGTCCCCACACATTCACAGGCTGGCGATTCTTTCACCGGAAGCCCTGGGAAATTTGCTAGGCGATGTACTGAACATCACAGATGACATAGAGTCTGGCGGGCGGTCCAGGTCTCTTTCCCTGAACCAGCGAGGAGGTCTGGGGGTTTGGGGTCCGCCCAGTCTCCCTGCTGAAGCCAGAGGGAAAGCAGAGGCCCTGAGTGTTCTCACTCTTGAACCAACTCGACTCTGCATTGGGTCCTGCCCCATCCCATATCCGTGTCCTCTGAGATCTTGCCTCAGTTCTCTTGGGGGACATCCCAGTACTGCCCCCAAGCTCCCAATTAACCGCCCATTGGACAGTCATTAGTTACAGTAATTGCTTCCTGTTGTTTAAAGGGAAAAACTGAGGACTTCATTAAAAAATGCCTCCTCCTATCAGCTCTTCACACTTAACCATGAACTTGTTGCCCCCACTCAATGAGGCAATCACAACGGGGCCATTAATTTACAGTGTAAAAAGGGTGTCTGAGTTGTCTATCCAGTGTGCCACCAGGAAAAAAGGGGGGGGAAGAGGGGAGATCAAAACAAAACAGCCCTAATTGCTTGGACAAAGGGGTCTCTCTCCCTGTTTGAAATGCAGATGGGCTCTTCTTAGAGAATCAAGCTGCCTGCAGTCCCAGGGTGGTGGGAGGTTTGAGAACGGGCTGTGGTAAGTGGTAGCTGAGCGTGGATAAATGAAGGGGGCGATGTGAAGGCGCTGCCTGAGCACAGGCTGAGACAGAGGCGCCAACTGCTGGCACGTGAGACCCTTTGTCCCAGGGCAGTGGTCGGCAAACTCATTAGTCAGCAGAGCCAAATATCAACAGGACGACGATTGGAATTCCTTTGGAGAGCCAAATTTTTTAAACTTAAACTTCTTCTAACGCCACTTCTTCAAAATAGACTCGCCCAGGCCGTGGTATTTTTGTGGAAGAGCCACACTCAAGGGGCCAAAGGGCCGCATGTGGCTCGCGAGCCGTGGTTTGCCAATCACTGTCCCAGGGCACTTACCTCGGGCGAACAGGAGAATGACTTAGCCTGAGTCTGCGGGTTAGAGCAGCGTTTCCCACACCGCAGCACTGGAGACGGTTGTAGGTGATCCAGAAAACACTTTACATTTTTAATTTGCGTGAATTTTTTATGAGTACTAGAAAAATAGTGGTTTTCCATTTATGGCACTGATAGGAGGTTTCCTTTTCCAATGAATTTATTGGTGGGGAAAGAATGGGCCAATTTAAAGGAAATATTAAGTGAATAAATTGTGCTTGCGGCACTCGAATTTGAGGGAAGTCGTGATGGTGATGCCCACATGGTGACACAGGGATGTTCAAGTCGGTTCCTAGAGCCAAACTCAAGGCAGCTCTTTCCAAGTGATTTATGGTTTGGGGGTCATGAAGCTGGCAGGTGAGGCAGCAGAGAGCACATACATAAACCAGGGTTTAATGTGGAGCTAATGATTGCAGCATCCCTGTGCCAGTTTCATCTCCCACCGCCTGCTCTGCTCAGAGACATACTTGAGGCCTGATCCAAGGACTAGGCTGGTAACGATGGTGATGATGATGGTGATGGTGATGGTGATGATGATGGTGTTGATGGAAGTGATGATGGTGGTAATGATGATGAAATGATGATGATGATGATGATGATAATGTTGATGGAAATGATGATGAAATAATGATGATGTTGTTAAATTATGATGAAATGATGGTGGTGGTGATGATGATAATGTTGATGTTGATGAAAATGATGATGAAATGATGATGATGTTGATGGAAATGATGATGAAATGGTGCTGGTGATGATGATGATGTTGACAGAAATAATGATGAAATGATGGTGATGATGATGATGGTGAAATGATGATGATGATGAGTTGATGGAAATGATGAAATGGTGGTAGTAATGATGATGATAATGTTGATGGAAATGATGGTGGTGATGATGATGGGAATGTTGATGATAATGTTGATGGAAATTATGATGGTGGCGATGATGATAATTTTGATGGAAATTATGATGAAATGATGGTGATGATGATAATGTTGATGATGGTGTTGATGGAAATGATGGTGAAATGATGGTGGTGATGATGGCAGTCTGAGTCCAGAGAGCACCTTCCTAGTCACTATACTTCATGCTCCTCAGGAACAGAACAAGGAATAAGTCATGGTCTGTGCCCTGGAGGCTCAGTAGGTGTGTGGACAGTTCATTGGGAAACATGACAAAATTAAACAGGTAACATTTTAGCTGTATTAGCAGGTGTTGCAGGTACACAGGGGAAGGGGAGGTTGATTCTGTCTGGGGGCATTCTGGAGGGTTCCATGTAAGAAGAGGCATTTGATCACAGCTTTGAAAGTCTTCAGGGAGAATGAAAGTCTCAGGTGTGAAAGAATAACAACAAAAGCAGGGAACCTGGAAGTGCAGGCAAGCTGAAAGATGCTCAGAGGAGATGCTTAGGCCACCCAAAGCAAACTGCTTCCCAGTGTCTTGGAGGATAGAGGGGCGATGCCAGGGCCCTAAACATTGACCCTTTTCTTGTCTCCACTCCCTTTTGATTTTTCTTGTTTGGAGCTTTTACTATGGGGGCTCTCAAGAAAAACAGATGGAAAGGTGAGTGTACTCCAAGTTGCCCTATGGTGGAAGGTATAAGAAGAAGAAAAAGAAAAAAACTACTTCAGGAAGCTTGTTATTCTGCTAATACCAAGTAGCCCCCTCCATAATTCAAAACTCAGAAACTACAGAAACATTGGCTAGAAAGGAATATTACCCACAATCCCACTAGGCAAACAAATCCGTGGTCAACGTTTGGGTTTTTTTTTTTATATATTTACTCAGCACATACTTTTTAATAACATAATCCTAATCACACTGTATGCAGGTTTTGAATTTCACTCTTTTCCCACTCACCATTTTAACATAAGGATTTTTTCTGACATGGCACCTCTATGTAAACATTTTTAATGACTGCATAAGTTTATGATTGTATCATGTGGATGTACCAGAGTCTATTTAACCACACTCTGATTTTTAAACATTTGTTTCTTTGTCAACATTGGGGCCCTGTAAATAAGGTTTGGGTGAAAATCCTTGTGTGTGAAGATTTTGCTGCATTTTGGATTCCCACATTGGGACAGAGTCCCAGAAATGGAATTACTGGATGTAAAGGGTAAATGGCATCTGTTCACACCTTGGCTACAAAAATGCCAGATATCCTTAAGATGGACTTGGAGCTGGAGCAAGCGGCATCGGGGTGTCTCTGAAAGAGAAGGTGAAGACCGCAGGGATGAGAGTCACACATATCCAGGTTGAAATCTGTCTCTGCTTCTAACTACCCTTTGTCAATGAAAGAGGATTTCTCAGGGATCTTCAGGCACATTTTTTTTTTCAAGTCTTTGCTGCCTGAGGGATCTGAACTCTTACTTCTGTCTACAGGCGACCTGGTGTCCCGAGCAATGCATCACCTGCAGCCCCTCAATGCCAAGCACCACGGCAACGGCACCCCCCTGCACCACAAGCAGGGGGCGCTCTACTGGGAGCCGGAGGCCCTGTACACCCTCTGCTATTTCATGCACTGCCCGCAAATGGAGTGGGAGAATCCCAACGTGGAGCCTTCCAAAGTCAACCTGCAGGTGGAAAGGTAAGGCTTGCCTTCGCTTTGCCAAAGAGAGGGGGACCTCCCCTCTGGCCAGCACCGCCTAGTGGGGGGAGGGTGGGCACTGCCTCCTTCCATGGAGGCGCAGGGGTGGGGGAGGGGAGGGGTGCTGGGATCAGCATTGCCCAGCTCCCAGAAATTCCCTGGAGAGGTTCCGATGGGAACCATGGGCCTGAGGAGGTACCTGAGACCCTGGTGGAGTCTTGGAAATGGGACTTCATAGAGCGGGTTCAGTTCCAGGAAAAAAAAATGACCTAGAAGAGCAGGTTTGCCAATGCTGGGGGGAGGGAAGGAGGGAAGGTCTGGGCGGTACAGGGTAGCTTACTTGTGAAGGCAGCTTTGGGGGATGCCAACTCCTTGAGTCTCATCTGCATTTCATTCTGGCTGCCCGAGACCCTCCTCCGAGGGGTAGGGGGTTAGACCATAAATACCTGCTCATCCGGAATGGGCCACGCAGGTGGCTGGGAGACTGGTTTGTGGGGGGTGAGGGAGGTGGGAAGCAGAATCCTCCGGGAAAGAAAAACGGGAGAGAACGAAGGGAGAGCTTCCTGGAAGACGAAGCTCCCTCTGACCCAGCTTCTGCTGCTCCTGGGCTCCGTCCTGCTTCCCTGTGCCTCAGTTTCCCCAGCTGTACACCAGTGGCTGGGCTAAGCGGTTCCCAGGTTCCCCTCTTTTCTGAGGATAGTCCCACCCTGTCAGAGGCGGGGCGCCAGAAACCACCCTGAAGGCACCCCCTCTTCCTCTGGGGACATTGTGGGAACCCCTTTCACGTCCTGTGTGGTTCAGGGTTCCCGTTCAGGGTTCGGGTTCTGGAGGAGGCCGCACGCAAATAAAAAAGAGACTAGGAAAACATTAATTTGGGAATATTGGGGGGGGGGGCAGGCGGGAGCCTTCCTCTAGTACAGTGGTTCTCAACCTTCCTACTGCCGGGACCCTTTAATACAGTTCCTCATGTTGTGATGACCCCCAACCATAAAATTATTTTCTTTGCTACTTCCTAACAGTAATTTTGCTACTGTTGTGAATCGTAATGTAAATATCTGTGTTTTCTGATGGTCTTAGGCAACCCCTATGATGGGGTCGAAGGACCCCCACGGGGGTTGCGACCCACAGGTTGAGAACCGCTGCTCTAGTGGGAAGACTACACTCTGCCTAAGAGGGCCTATCCCTTTTATTGACACTTTGGGACACACCCATAGCCTTTAGGCAGGAATTTCCAATAACAAAAAGACAAAAGACAAACAAAGGTGGAGGCCGCTTCAGCTAACGATGTTTCAGCTAAACAGTGAGTGGTTAGAACAATTAAGATTATTGACTAGCTTTCTGGGCTTCCTGTCCACATCTTTCTATTAGTGAGACCATGTTGGGTTTCCTGCAGAACACGTCCACATTTCCCAGTGTCTCACCCACCCGGCCCCCCCTCCACACAGGCCTCTCTCCTCCAGCTCCTGTGGTAGTGACCCCTGGCGATGGGAGCAGGCTCTGTGGCCCAGACACTGAGTTCAGATCCAGGCTCTTCCAATGAAAAGCCAGGAGCCTGCTTTGGCCAGCAGGGCTCAGTTGGTTGGGCATCCTCTGGGTACCACAAGATTGCCAGTTCGATTCCCAGTCAGAGCACATGCCCGGGGTTGCAGGCTTGATCCCTAGTAGGGGATGTGCGGGAGGCAGCCAATCCATGTTTCTCTCTCTACTCCTTTTGTCTATCTAAAAAGCAATAAAAAAATAAATAAATAAAACTTTTTTTTTTTTAATCCAGGGGCCCTTGGGAAAGGGCCTTCCCCTCTTTGTGCATCAGCTTCTTCATCTGCGCTATAGGACTACTAAGAGTAATCCCTTCACGGGGCTGTTGGAAGGTCAGATGGATTGAATAGTGCTCAGCACGTAGTAAGCGCTCAGTAAGCGTCCACTTGTACTGTTGTAGGTATTACCGCGTGTAGCTAAACAACTCCCATTTGGCCTCTGCAGTTTGCCTTTCTCTGTTAAACGTTTCCGAGTGGTTTCGCAATCCTCGTTGGCTGCTCCGTGCCTGCCAGAGGCATGAGAGCTTAAAAGTGGGCTCCGGCACAAAACCACGTCTCCTGGCTTTCGGTTTGGGGAGCAGAGGGAGCGTGGGCTAGACAGAAGTTGCCTTTTAAAAAAAAAAAAAATCCCAAGTTAGCTTTAAGATTTCAGTCCAGTCTGGAGTTAGCTTAATCAGGGGATTACTCAACGTCTCCCACTTTCCAGGCCAAATCAAGGGGTACCCTGTGCCTCTCTTCATGTGCCAGACATGGCCCCAATGGGAGGTGGCAAAATGCCCCTGGTCCCTGGGCAGAAATAACCTCAGTCAGACACCGCTTTCTGTGAGGGGGAATCCCGAGAGTGGAGAGAGTGGAAACCATTGGCCTGGAAGGGGCCTGTGATGCAGCCCCCCGCCCCGCCCCTTCCACAAAGCACATTTTCCCTGACTCACCCCCTCACGTCCTCAGCTCCCACCTCTGAGCAGATGACCCCCCCACTTGCCATCCCCAGCCAGACGTCGCCTCCTCTGACCTCCATTCTAGGAAGACCTTGAAGGTTTCCACTTTCTGGGACAAGTTTTAATGAGGATGAGCTGCGAGGGAGGACAGGAAAGAGAACATGGCCCAGGATCTGTCGGAGTCCATGTCTCGGTCTTTCCTTTTTTTATTTTTTATTTTTTGGTTGAATTTTCAGGCAACCACACAAAATATAAAGTGGAGTATGTCGTTTTTTAGTTCTGTTCACTTTGGTCCTCTGGAAAGAGTATGGGTTTAGGGGTCAGGGCGGCCTCTGAGTTTGGGTCCCAGCTCTGCCTCTTCCAGCGCTGAGACCTTGAACGGGTCATTGCATCTCTCTGATCCTCCTTTCCTTGGCTTTAAAATGAGAACAAGCTGAAAACCGGTTTGGCTCAGTGGATAGAGCATCGGCCTGGGGACTGAAAGGTCCCAGGTTCGATTCCGGTCAAGGGCATGTGCATTGGTTGCGGGCACATCCCCAGTAGGGGGCATACAGGAGGCGGCTGATCAATGTCTCTCTCTCATGGATGTTTCTGGCTTTCTATCCCTTTCCCTTCCTCTCTGTGAAAAATCATATTTAAAAAATAAAAATAAATAAAATAAAATGAGAACAAGACCGGCCTCGTGGGACTGGCATCAACAAGGGATTGGATTTATGGTTAAGACATCCAGTGCCCTGCCTGGTACGAGGGGACCTCCCTTTGTCCCCGTCTCCCAGAAAGTAGCTGATCTGATGCTCTTTGTTGTTGTTGTTGTTCTAAAATACTGTTATCATGTCATTCCTTCTCGACAGAAGCTATTTCTTCCTTTCCCTGCTGGGGTAGGCACTGCGTTTAGCATCTGAAAACATACATTTCCTTCAGACAAGTGATTTCCTATCACTGTTGCATCAAGTGTTTACACCGATGTCTTCCTAAATCCTCCAGCAGCAAGGCATTTTCAGCGGGAGGCAGGACTCGGAATCAGGAGGTTCTTTTCTCTCTCCCAAAGCAAACGAGATTTCCTTGACTCTTTGCTTCTATGCTGGCAAAGGCAGGCAAGGCCACGATGCTGAATATTAGGGAGTGGGGCTGAGCATTAGGATGCTTATGCTTTTTTCTGCCCCGCAGAAAGCCTGGGATATGTTGCTTAACCGGAATACGGGTCTTGTTGTGCCTGAAACCCTTTCTCCCGGTCCGAAGAGCCTTTCTTAGCCGGAGCATTTGGAACGAGGCCCCCGTGCACCATTTTACCCTTTTATGCGGGCACCGTGTTGGGGTTGCTGCGTTTGTTTTGGAGAGCTTCATTTTTCACGGTGGGCTTTTGAAGGAACCCCAGCGCCAGTCTGAAATTTCTGTCCTTTACGTGTTTCCAGAACGTGGGCTTCTATTTTTTTGAACTTATGAAATCTGTCAGGTACTTTTATGGAAAAGAAAACCCAAATAAATCTGGGGAGATTATGATTAGACAATACTTATTTTCCAAGTAAGCATGGTAAATGTAAACACCTTAATTCTGAAGGTAGCGGCCGCCTGAGGCTGCTGTTTTTAAATGGGACCAGCGTAAATCTATAAGATTCTTTCTCCCTCTGTCATTCCTGGGAACAGCAGCGATTCCTAGATGCGTTTTGGTTATGGGTGATTTCAGTCATGTGTTGCCACAAAATGAAAAACAGTGGAATACATAGAAATCTTATGTTGCCTGAGGTAGCTGGTAATGCCTGAGAAAGACAGTGATCAGCAGCTTCATCTGTGGTCGGCAAACTGTGGCTCGTGAGCCACATGCGGGTCTTTGGCCCCTTGAGTGTGGCTCTTCCACAAAACACCACGGCCTGGACGAGTCTATTTTGAAGAAGTGGCATTAGAAGAAGTTTAAGTTTAAAAAATTTGGCTCTCAGAAGCAGTTTCAATCGTTGTCCTGCTGATACTTGGCTCTGTTGACTAATGAGTTTGCCGACCACGGCCCTAGACAATTAGGCAGTTCCACTCTCTCCATGTCTCACTAAATACAAACCAGAATGCATACTTAGGCAGTAACAGCTCTTAGTCCTTTTACAAGAAGAGCTGTAAGATGTGGCAGACTGTCTCCTAGGGGCATCGCAACCACAAACCCACGTTTACCATCACCAGCCACTTATTTGAGGAAAACTAGAGGGAGAAGCAAAAGAGTCTTAACAAATGGAAGCCCTGACACTTGAAGAAATAGGTTTAATAGCCGAAACCAGTTTGGCTCAGTGGATAGAGCATCGGTCTGTGGACTGAAAGGTCCCAGGTTCGATTCCAGTCCAGGGCATGTACCTTGGTTGCAGGCACATCCCAGTAGGGGGCGTGTAGGAGGCAGCTGATTGATGTCTGTCTTATCGATGTTTCTAACTACTCTATCCTTCTCCCTTCCTCTCTGTAAAAAAATCAATAAGACATATTTTTTTTAAAAAAAAAAGAAAGAAAGAAAGAAATAGGTTTAATAAAGCAAACACAACTAACACTAGAAGTTACTGGTACCCAAATACAACTTCCAGGACATTCACCGTATTGAAAGATCACCTCAGATATACCTGTTCTTCATGCTTTTTCAACTGTGGCCTCTGTGAAAAGTGATTTTCAAATGTTAACATGCTCCAGTGGACATATCCAGGGTTACATGAAATTTCCAGCATTCTAGGTGTAACTCTTCCTCATTCTTTCCCATTAAGGGATGTCTCCGACTCCAAGTGAGTGGAAGCATCCTTGATGCAAGCAACACTAATAGGAATGCTTAGTTGTAAAAGTGGAACCTACTATGACTGCGTAAAGCAGAAAAATAAAACCTCTGGGGAGTCCAGTACAGTGGTACCTCAAGATACGAGTGCCCTAACATACGAGATTTTTGAGATAGGAGCCGTATAGCGAGCGATTTTTGCTTTGAAATACGAACAACATTTGAGATAAGAGTAATTGCGTGGATCGGCCGGCTGCACACAACCCACCAGTTTACCGCAACTCGAGCGTCTCATCGTTTCCCACGCCTCAAGGTTACGGAATGAATTAAACTCGTATCTCGAGGTACCACTGTATAGGCAGAAGTTACCAAATCCTTTTTTCCTTCCTCATGAAAATCTGACCTGGGTTCATTTGCTAACTCTGTTTTTCTGGAAACCTGCTAAACCTTTCAGTATGAACTGTGTTATTGAGCAACATTGCTTGTGGTCAGATTGACCCTAGGTTGATAAATTAAATCTGCTTTGATAGCACTATAAATACTTCATAAAAATCCAAAGCGTGGGGCTGCTGTGAATTCATGGACTCTTATAACTGGCGATGTTTGTGCAGGAGCGTTGGCAGCTGTTTTTATGGAGTTGTTACAAGAGATATTGGGGTTCATAAACGAGGGAAGTTTTCACATCCCCCCAAGTAGATCTCATCTCCTTGCACCTGAGTGTCACATGGACAGAAGAGAGTTCTAGAATGCCTGGGGGAATTGCTATTAGGACTTCCACTCTGATGGTGTCCCATAGTAGCCCCATGAGTCTAAATGTTTAGTAGAGCTTAAGGCTTCTGGTAGACATTGAAGCAGAGAACCAGGCTTTGAGGCGACACAAGCTGAAACAATGCCCAAGTTGCACCCCATTCAGCAGAGACCTCCCATTCTCCAGGGGTGGGCACAGACACTTGACCTCACACCACTGAGGCTGGGCAACATACACTCCCAACAGGATCTCTGTCACCATTACCCCTGAAAGCTGAATGTCTCTGCTACCACCATGTCAGCTCCATGTTCCACCCATGTCACACCACTTGCTTCCCAATCCGTGGAGCCCAGGTCACATGCCGGCACCATAGCTGCAAGGGAGTCTGGGAAGGTGAATTTCTACCTTGTTGAACAGTAGATTAATCATATGGGAATATTCCAAACACAGTAAGATCATCAGTGATTCTGGGCAGCCAAAAAAGTTGACAAAGTTCCACTGTACTCTTCTACTTTACTTTTTTAAATAAATAACTCACAATTGGATCATTTGCACAATTTAGTACTTTTGAACATCATTGGCCACACATCTCACGGGATCTTCAATATCTGTTTCTGGCATCCTAAACAGGGATACAGAAGCCTATTCCCAGGGGAAGAATTCTACTTCCTCATCTTCCTAAAGGCAGTGATCACACCTGGCACAAAGGTTCCCCAAATACCCAGCCCAGTGCTAGCAGGTCCTGGAGAAATTCAGAGTCAGTCGATGAAGGAGACATGATAGAGGAGAGGACCATATATAGGGCCTGTTTTATGCAGAGCCATATGCGAGCTTCTGTGGACTGGCCTGGCATCTCAGCCACCATATAAATGGTTCTAAGGGGAAAATAATTACGTTGCATTCTAACATAATTAGAATTATGTTTCAAAACATGATTCATTTGTAACTTGAGCATCGCTGCAATTTATTTCATCTGGCGAGGGTGAAAACAAACTCTAATCCAAATAGTTTCAAACTGTAAGTTACAGCCCATTAATGGGCCATTAAATCATGCGGTGCAGAGCCTGGCAAACTATACCCCACAGGCCAGATCTGGCTCACTGCCTGTTTTTATAAAGTTTTATTGGAACACAGCCACACTCATTTGTTTACACATTGTTTATGGCTGCCTTTGCACTTTTGATTTAGCTGTGACAGAGATCAAATGGCCCACGAGGCTGAAAATACTCTTTGGCCTTTCCCAGAAAAATTTGCTGAGCCCTGATGTTCTGAGTTGTAACCTGTATTTTTTTTTTTAATGAGGTAGAATTTAATTAAAAAAATAAAATTTGA
The DNA here is from genome assembly GCA_011751065.1 of Lasiurus cinereus. Classification (NCBI taxonomy): domain Eukaryota; kingdom Metazoa; phylum Chordata; class Mammalia; order Chiroptera; family Vespertilionidae; genus Lasiurus; species Lasiurus cinereus. The sequence goes on from JAAGEH010000109.1 coordinate 1,939,246, forward strand.
ATATTTTACATGAGGTAAAGTATTTTCATGAAACTTTTTTCTCAGTTATATTTACTGGCATTAATTAACGTGCCCAAAATCATGTAGCTAAAGTTGCCGAGCTAGTATTTGAACTCTTGGAGTCAGACCCTGGTCTGTGCTTGTATTCATTAGTTTGTTTTGCTATCGACGGGCTGTAGTTTTAAAGAAATAATAATGTTTGACTCATCCCTAATCCCTAAAAATTTTTTAAATAATCTTCCTGACTGTTTATAGGATATGAAACTAATATACATATTAAATAAAATGTGGTAAGTACAAAGCAACTATAAAGAAGGAATTCTGCATTCAGAAATAAGTGCTGAGACCATGTGGGGGGTATTTCCTTTCAATCTTAGTTTTCTGTTGATACATAATTGTTTTTTTGTTGTTGTTTCACAAAATAAACATACATAGTTGATCTCTATTATTGAATAATCTTCAAAAGCAAGATTTTTCAATGGCCTGTTCGATGATTGGACATGGGATTTAATGTCCAGAGAGACCTGGGAACAGGCATACTGAATGTGCTTTACGTTGAGGATGATTAAACCGAGGTCTCAGTGGATGAGGGAAAATGTCTGGAGTCATAAGCACATTGGCAGTGGACTTGCAAAGCAGTACAGTACCTCAGTGCCTTTGCACGTGTTTTGCCCTCTTCCTGGAATACTGTCTCCCTTCTGCTCCGTCATCTGATGACTCTATCATTTCAACTTTCCAGATTCATTTTAGGTATCATCTCCTCCAAGAACCCTTTTCTACTACCTCAGGATGCACTGAGTGTCAATCCAAGGCCTAGCTCAGTGCATAGCACCTAGGAAGTGCTCAATAAATGCTTGTGGAACTGAACAGAGCTGGGTCTGAAACCTGTGAGTTCTGGGCCGGACAGTCATATTGCTGATGTCAACTCAGGTAGCCCTCAGCCTAGTACTGGCTTTACGGTTCCCTTGCCCTGGTCTCCAGACCTCAGCTATAAACAAGCAATAATAATCCTATTTCATGGAGTAATTTCAATGCTTAATGAACTAACTTCTGGTAAAGCCAGACACAATCACAGAAACATAGCAGTGGATCCATTAATGGCAAGAATTATGATTTACTCCTTTAGTCTAGGTCGGCCTCTTCTTAGATATGATAAGAGATTTTGATTGGCACTGAGTATGTGGCAGGCCCTGCTCTATACCCTTTATATGTAGCAACTAATTCAACTTTCACAATTCCCCTCGAGGTAGGAGCCAGCCTTACCTCTTCCCATTTTACAGATGAGGAGACTGAGATGCAGCGAGGTTATGCACCTTCAGATAGGGGCAGGTCTGTGAGTATCAAAAATATCAAGTGTAGGCTGGGTGGGTATAGGGAAGGGGACCTCTACCCTAAGGCAACAGCATATATACCTGGGGGAGGGGGCCGGGAAGGTGAGAGAAAGGAAAGTGAGATCTTGTTCGTAGAAGCAACGAATTAGACTGGAAGGAAAGTTGAGAGACTGGTCAATTCATCAAGACTGCCTCCTATAAGCAGTGAAGAGCCAGGAGGGATTTAAAAAGGGAAATGAGACCAGAACTGGGTCGGAAGCTCTCCTTAACAGCAGCATTAGGTTGCCAGAAGGAAAGTAATCAACATTGGATGAGCACCTACTATGTGCCAGGTACTTTGGAGGTACTTTACTTCACAGGGCTTAATGGAATCCTTACATCAACTTTGCGAAGTAGATGTGTCTTCATCTACAGATGAGACAATTCATTCTAATTGCCGCTCCGTAGGAGAAGGCTATTTGGAAGCTTTCCAGGTCATATGAAAGGCCTTCACAGCATGTTAATGCTATCTCTGGATTTTTTTATTTTTCCTGGAGCCAGAATGCCCCCGTGAATATCTTGGTTCTAACTCTTCTTATTAACTGTATGACTTGGAACAAGATACTTAACCATTCTGAGTCTCCATTCTCTTATCAGTAAAAAGGGAGATACCATAGGTTCTATTTCAGAGGGCTGTTAGGAAGCACCTCGATATTTGTGTGTGTGTGTGTGTGTGTGTGTTTATATCTCACTTAAAATCCAGCACACATTAGGCTCTTTATGGATAATGGCCATTAGTATTCTCACTGTGGCGGTGCTTATAACCTGGAAGAACACGATAACGGTGCTTCTCAAACATCGCTGTGCACTTGAACCCGCTGAGAGCTCATTAAAATGCAGATTCTGTTTCTGAGGTCTGGGGTGGGACCTGCGATGCTTCGTTTCTAACGAGCTCCCAGGTGGAGTGGTGCCGCTAGGCCAGGAGCCACTCTGTGAATAACAAGATACGACATTTTTGTGTGTGTTTGTCATTTAGTTCCCCAACCTACGCCCAGCCCCATTATTAAGTTACATATGGGCAAAAAATAAGCTTTTGAGGTGACTTTTGCTCTCTGGTAGAGCGTGGCACATAGTAGGTGCCTAGTAAACATGCCCCAGGCTTTGCGGGCTGGATTGAGCCTTGGGTCTGGGAGATGCCAGATCCCTCTGCAGTTTCCACGATGGATGGATTCCAGAGGTCCCACGTGGCCGGTCTGCAGGACGCTCAGGCTTTGGAGCAGCGGCCCAGGGAAGATGCTGAGCATCGAAGATGATGATCATCTTGAGCCTAGCGAGGAGGCCAACAGATCTGAAGTAGCTCAGGGATCGCAAATTAGCGACAAGCGTGCCAGAGAAGGATGCGGCAGGAGTGACAGGTGTCCTCCCTGAGGAGAGGCAGCGGGGCAAATCCTGAGCCTCAGGCTGTTAACACCTCCGCCTCGATGTCTCCCGGCTGCAGGTGGCAAGCCACAGGGCTCCTGTTCAACATCAGCTCCCTCTGCTAAGGTGGGGTTAGTCTGATCAAATGCAGGAGCCTCCTGGGATTTCCATCTTTCTTATGTGCCTGGACCGGCAGCCCTTTGCAGCCCTGTGTCTGGGACCTCGAGCACTGTACCCGAGTGTCCTGAACAGGCAGCAAATATTTTTTAAAGAATATGAGCGGCCGAGCCATTGTGGCTCAGTGGTGAATGTCGACCTATGAACCAGAAAGTCTCAGTTCGATTCCCAGTCAGGGCACATGCCCAGGTTGCGGGCTCAATGCCCAGTGTAGGATGTGCAGAAGGCCGCCATCAATGATTCTCTCACATCATTGATGTTTCTATCTCTCTCTCTCCCTTCCTCTCTGAACACAATATATATATATACTAGGGCCGATACACGAAATTCGTGCAAGAGTAGGCTTCCTTCCCCCCCCAGCTGCCAGCACCAGCTACCCTCTGGCACCCAGGACCTGACCTTCCCTCCAGCACCTGGGACCTGGGCTTTCCTCACAGAAGGAGACCCTGCCTACCCACCTCAACCCCACCTCCCCGCAGCCCACAGGTCAGTTACAGCCACAGAGCTTGTCCCAGCTTGGTCCAGAAGGTCGTCTAGAAGGACGTCTGGTCTAATTAGCACATTACACTCTTATTATTAGAGATGAAGAACATGAGCAAAACTTCACCCTTAAAACTGCCCCGTGCAAATTCACCATAGCTAAGATTTGGAAACAGCCTAGGTGCCCATCAGCAGATGAGTGGATCAGAAAACTATGGTACATCTATACAATGGAATACTAGGCTGCCATTAAAAAGAAGAAATTCTTACCATTTGCAGCAGCATGGATGGAACTGAAGAGCCTTATGCTTAGTGAAATAAGCCAGTCAATGAAAGAAAAATACCACATGATCTCATTCATTTATGGATAATAAAAAACATTATAAACTGAGGAACAAAAAGATACAGAGGCAGGAAAACATCAGACTGTCACATTACAGCAGGAAGGTTAGGGAGAGGTGGGGTGGATAAGAGAGCAACCGAAGGACTTATGTGCATGCACATAAGCATAACCAATGGATGCAAGACACTGGGGGGTGAGGGCATGCATGGGAGTGGGGTGGAGGGCAATGGGAAGATACGTACACATGTAATACATCAATAATAATAAATAAAAATTAAAAAACTGCCCAGTGCAAACATGGCAGGGGCCAGCAGGAGCCCAAGTGCCTGGGAACAGAAAGTCCGGAGAGGGAGACGCTCCCAGCTGAGCCTGCTCCCCAGCCTCCACCCCACGCCAAGTGCCCGCTCCCTTTCACCCCGTTAGAAGTAGTGAACTGACAGCTGCCGGCAAACAGCTGGTTCCCGTGCGGTGGAAAGCAGCCCAGGCAAGGCCGCTGGTCGTCTGCCCGGGAGAGGGTGTCTGGGCTGGTTTTCCGTTCCTCGAAGTCTGCCTCCCCCCCACCCTTCCAAAGCAGCCGGGAGGCACCGCGTGCCGCCTGGTGTCTGTGGATTTCATCCCTCTCCCCCCCCTCCAGTCTGTTCCGCTCCCGGGCCGCTCACAGTCCACACAGGTGCTGGGAATTCAGAGGTTCATAGCCTCACGTTTCTCCTGAAAGGTGTCTATGCTCATTTCTCACATTTTAGGAAGTCCCAAGAAAGCATAAGAAAGAAATTTTAAATTATCTACAGTTCAGCTACCCCGAGGTAGCCAGGATGATTATTTGACATATTTTCTTGCCTTTCTTAAACATACACACACACACACACACACACACACACACACGTAATGAGGTGTGGTTTTTTTTATTGATTTTATACAGAGAGGAAGGGAGAGGGAAAGTTAGAAACATCGTTGAGAGAGAAACATTGATCAGCTGCCTCCTGCACGCCCCCTACTGGGGATGTGCCCACAACCAAGGTACATGCCCTTGACCGGAATCGAACCTGGGACCTTTCAGTCCGCAGACCGACGCTCCATCCACTGAGCCAAACCAGTTTAAGCAGTGAGGCTTTTTTAAATACTAGTTGGACTGGGCATATGTGTACTTTTATATCTTCTTAATTTCATTTAGTATGAGCTTTTTTTTCTTTCTACACAACATTGGTAAGCATCATTTCTTAATGACTGTGAAATATTCTGTCTTGTGGACGCACCATAACTTGCCTAACAGGTCCCTCCCGGTTTCCTGGTTGTTGGTCTTGTTCCCAGTTTGTGAAATGCAGCTTTAAAGCTGTCCACTGTCGCATGACTAAACACCAGCGTAAGAGGGAACGGCTATAAAAAGAGTATTCTGCCCGGAGGCGAGCAACGGGGTTGGGGGGAGGGGGTTGGGGGGGAGTGGGGTGTCATTTCACGTGGCCTCCGCCGGCCAGTGCAAGGGAGAAATTGCAGGAGGAGGGCCCAGCAAGGCTGGCTGACCACCCCAGCCCCGGCCGTTGCCTCTTCCAGAAAGAGATGCTCTGTGGGAAATGTAAGAGCACGGCCCCCTCTGGCCTGGGCGGTCTCAGCCACGGTCATTATCCACGTCTCTTCATCCCGGCTCCCTGGATTCCATGGGAAGTCCAGCCAGGGTTGCTTTTCCCGACGTGAGAGACCGACTCTAGAAAAGGCTTGAGATTTTCCCAAAGCCTGGGCGGCCACAGGGAAACCAGAGGGCAGTTCTGGGGACCCCTGGAAAGCCCCACCCCCTTCCTGGATTCCTGGATCGCTTCCAGAATGGAGAGGAGACACTGCGAGCATCAGAAAGCTGGTCTTGAGCGTGTACCCTGGACCAAGTTCACTGCGTCCGCACTTGGCCACGTGAATAGATTAGGAAGTCTCCGCAGCCCAGGAATCATTTGTGTGTTGGCTCGGTGGCCGTGTTTGCTTAGCATTCTGGCCGGTACATGTTGCCCTGTGTTTATGTTTTCCCTGAATATGCCACATCGCCCGTGGAGGCTTCCTTGGTTCTGTCACATCGGTGTGTGAGTCTGGAGACCCAGCCGGGCAGGCGCAGGCTCGCCCAGGAATGTAGGCAGAATGTGCTGGTGGAAAGAGGTGGCTATTTTCCCCAAGCTGCTGTTCTCACTGAACGGTTCAAGGCCAAGGCTAGAGCGAGCCCTTTGCAGTCTTGGTCACATGACTCTCCATTGCTTCCTTACCCAGAACCCCTCTCCTCCCACGGCATGCCCCAGGCACGGCTGCAGAATGTGGAAAGAACTTTTTTTTTTTAATATATATTTTATTGATTTTTTTACAGAGAGGAAGAGAGAGGGATAGAGAGCTAGAAACATCGATGAGAGAGAGACATTGATCAGCCGCCTCCTGCACGCCCCCTACTGGGGATGTGCCCGCAACCAACATGCATGCCCTTGACCGCAATCGAACCCGAGACCTTTCAGTCCGCAAGCCGACGCTCTATCCACTGAGCCAAACCGGTCTGGGCAAGAACATTTTTTAAAAGCATGTTTTTATTTATTCCAGAGACAGGAAGGGAGAGGAGAGGGAAAGAAACATCGATGAGAGAGAAATATCGATCGGCTGCCTTCTGCACGCCCCCTACTGAGGATAGAGGCTGTAATCTGGGCACATGCCCTGACCGGGAGTCGAATCAGCAACCTCCTGGTGCATGGGCCGACGCTCCATCAACTGAGCCACAGCGACTGGGCTGGAGAGAACATTTTTGTGAGAAAAAAGGAAACCGGTAAATAGGCAAAACCAAGGACCAGCTGGCTGGAAATACTGACACGGACCGCAGGTTCCACTGCCTCCACACTCCTCCCCTGGAGGCCTGTCCGCGCCTCAGGCCCCAGAGCACTTTATTTTTTTTTTTAATATATATTTTATTGATTTTTCACAGAGAGGAAGGGAGAGGGATAGAGAGTTAGAAACATCGATGAGAGAGACATCAATCAGCTGCCTCCTGCACGCCCCACAGTGGAGATGTGCCCGCAACCAAGGTACATGTCCTTGAACGGAATCGAACCTGGGACCTTTCAGTCCGCAGGCCGACGCTCTATCCACTGAGCCAAACCAGTCTCGGCCCCAGAGCACTTTATAAGCACCTCTCACCAGGCCAGCCTGGCAGTACGGTTATCTGCCTTTCCTTCCCTGATGGCCCCGGTGTGCTCCAACCCACCAATCAAAAGTGGTGATCAAACACGTATGCAAGGATAAGGAAGGACAGTGAGACAGACTTACTGCCAGAGACGCTGCCCTGGGAAACCGGGGGAGTATGCCACACTGAGATTCTCTTGCCAGATAGAACGCCAGGTCCAAGTTCTACATCCCCGTGTCCTCCACAAAACTCAGCACAGCCGAGACCGGTTTGGCTCAGTGGATAGAGCGTCGGCTTGCGGACTGAAGGGTCCCAGGTTCGATTCCGGTTGGGGGCATGTATCTTGGTTGTGGACACATCTCCACTGTGGGGCGTGCAGGAGGCGGCTAATCGATGTCTCTCTCTCATCGATGTTTCTGACTTTCTATCTCTCTCCCTTCCTCTCTGTAAAAAAAATCAATAAAATATTAAAAAAAAAAACTCAGCACAGACCTGTGTTCCAAGGAGGTAACCAGTGAACAGCGGGCCAGCTCAGGGTCGTTCCTGTTCTATCAATGGCCTCGCTGTTCATGCGTTTATTATCTCTCAAGTGCACCTGCCAGAGGGTCTCCCATTCACATATCCCTCAGCTACTCCGCACCCAATTCCCGGGACTGGCTGTGCTTCTCCTTCTCCTATTTGCTCTGCCTGGATTTTTCTGAGCCCTCAGCATCAGCTAACTTTGACTCATTCTCTCCTAAGGCTTTGTGCATTCCTTTACCCTAAAGCTTCTTGTGTTTTTCACATTAGACCACGAGTTCATCGAGGGTTGGGGCTATTGAAATATCGCTAATTGCAGAAGCTGGTATGTAACAGATACTCATTTCTTCGCTCATCCATGCAACAGATATTTCTAGAGCATCTACCATATGCCAGGCAAAATACCGGTCTTCAGAAGCTTACATCCTAATGGAAACAGACAAGGACAAATATGTGCATGATCAACTATCAGGCCAAGATAAGTGACATAAAAGAGAAAGAAAACTGGGCAACTCAAACCAGGGGAGGTACTGTTTCAGCGAAGGTGGTCAGGGAAGATTTCTCTAAGGAGAACGTATTTAAGCAGAGACCTAGAGCAAATGAGGCAGGAAGCCATTGGCTATCCGAGGAAAGACCTTGCTAAGCAGAGACAAGAATAAGTGCAAAGGTCCTGGGGCAGGAGCATTCTTGGCCATGCAAGGAACAGCAAGGAGGCCAGTGAGGCTGGAACAGAATGAGTGAAGGAAAGGAAGTCCAAGGTGGGCAGGGTCAGATCTGGCAGAGTTTTGGGACATGTGGATGAGTTTGGTTCCTAGTCCAGGTGTGCTGAGAGGCTTCGTAGATGTTAGTTAAATTGAATAATTTGAATTGAACTGAACTGAATGGTGCTTCCCTGAACTGAACAGAACCAGGTCTCATCTAGACGGCATACAATTTTTGAACCTTATCCCCAAAGCCCCCGGCACAGTGACACTTTTGCCAGCCCTTCCCATTGGTACCAGTTTTGTCTCTTGGCGGATAGGTACAGAGAACATCTAAATTCTAGAGAAATGTGGCCTTGCTGGCTGCCCATCCTTTCTGACTTTCCCAGAGTCTGAAGTCTTTGGAGGGCCACTGGGGTTTATTCTGGGCCTTGGCTGAGGTCCCGGACCTGACTTTCAATGTAGTTTTTACTCAAGCCTGGTTCTCATTGAGTCTTAATTATGAGGAATTCCTACCCTTCACACAACTGAAATAACCACAGTTCGCTATTTTTATCAATTTACTGGAGTCTTTATAAAAATCATTGCAGTGAACTGTCACCCAGAATAAAGTGGGAAACCCACTGGAATGTAAGCGAGGCGAATTCACCAGATTCGATCGCACAGTCATTGACTCACTTAGCAAATGTTCATGCACCCAAAGAATCTTTTTGTCAGAAACTTGGAAACTGCTTTTATTTTATTTTATTTTATTTTATTTTTAAGATAGAACTGACATACAGCATTACATTCGTTCCAGGCATACAACATATGATTCGGTTACTTCTGTATATTGCAAAATGATCACCACATAAGTCCAGTTGACATCGTCACCTCACATAGTTACAAAAATGTTTTTTCTTGTGCTGAAAACCTTTACGTCCACTCTTAGCTGCTTTCGAATAGATGGCACAGTCTTTTTTTTAAGAATATATTATATTGATTTTTTACAGAAAGGAAGGAAGAGGGATAGAGAGTTAGAAACATCGATGAGAGAGAAACACCTATCAGCCGCCCCCCACACGTCCCCCACTGGGGATGTGCCCTCAACCAAGATACATGCCCTTGACTGGAATCGAATCTGGGACCCTTCAGTCCACAGGCTGACGCTCTAGATCCACTGAGCCAAAATGGTTTCAGCTAGATGGCACAGTCAGGCTAACCACCGCCACCGTGCTGTGCTCCACTCCCTCATTCACTCCAAGAATGTGGAGGAGGACCTGTGACATGTCGGGCACTGTACCACGTGCTGGGGACCCGCAGAGTGCAGGCGAGGTCTATGCCCTCAGGAAGCTGGCAGTCCAGTGGAGGAGACAGGAATTCCAGGACACTGCTATACAACGTCCTCTTGAGTAGCGCCAGGTACCACGGTGTGCAAGATTAGGTGTGCAAGCTTAGGCAATATAAAGATGAATCATTTGTGCCCCACAGTGTTGTTGGGTTGGTGGTAAAGACATAAATTATGACAATATGTAAATGTTATTGTGGAATTCTGTACAAGTTGCTATGGGGACCCTGGACCATAGGTGGTTAGAGCACTGGCCTAATGACCAAAGGGCAACGGCTTTGATTCCCGGTCAAGGGCACATACTTTGATTGCAGGTCTCTCTCTCTCTCTTCTTATCTCCTTCCCCCCCTCCCTTCACCCTCCCTTCGAGTTTCTTTCTCTGAAGATCAATGGAAAAAAATATCCCCGGGTGAGGATTGAAAATAAAGAAACAAACAAAATGCTATGGGAACCTGAGACAATGAAGTAGTGGGCGGGGCCAGTTAACACGTGGCCAGGCCAGGGGCTTATGTCAGAGGACCAGACTGACATGCGAGCACATTCATCCTGGCAGCAACGTGAAAGGATTGGCGAGAGAACGTGGGATCAGGAAAGGGTTATATACATAAAGCGATGGTTCCATCCTACGAAGGGTCTGATGAAGTGGCCAGTCCATTACATCTGGAGTGTTGGGTGAGAGGGACTTGGTCATCTAGTCCAACTACCCATTGGGTATTTGACTCTCTTTCCTAACATCCTCCCCGAGGGACTGTCCAGCGCCCCAGTCCTTGAAGCTTCAAAGAGCCAACATCCTCTGAGATCCTGGTTGTGTGGAGCTGACAGCTGCCACCATCACTCCTCCTTTTGCTCCTTGGGGTTTCCAGAACCAGTCCAATTCCTAACTCAAAGGACACCTTTCATTGTTTAAAAGCAGTTGCAGCCTGGCCAGTGTGGCTCAGTGGTGGAGCATTGACCTATGAACCAGGAGGCCACTGGTTCAATCCAGGTCAGGACACATGCCCAGGTTGTGGGCTCAGTTTCCAGTTGGGGGTGAGGGGGAGGCAGCTGATCAACGATTCTCTCTCATCATTGATGTTTCTCTCTCTCTCTTCCTCTCCTTCCTCTGAAATCAATAAAAATGCATTTTTAAAAATCACTAAAATAAAAACAGCTGCAATTTGCAGAGGATCTTCTGCATGCCAGGCAAGCCTGCCAGGCACCTCTTACCCCATTTTCAGGTTGGAACTTGGGGCTCATTGGCCCAGTGACTCGCTGAGGTTTGCTCACTGACCCATGTAACTGGCGATACCAGGATTAAAAACCAAAGCCGGCTGACTCCGGAGCCTGCACTCTTGGAAATGGCTATTAATTTAACTTGGCAAACATTTATTTAGCATCCACCCCCCTCTGGCACTCCCTGTGCTGAGCATAAAAGGAAGAGGTGACCTACGATGCATAAGCGTGGTTCCTAAGTCCCAGGGCTCCCCATCCCAGCGTGTGGATGGTGAAGTCAACACCCAGGCATTGTGATAATGAGTACTTGGCCTTGGCTTGTAGCCTGGCTATTCCCGAAGGGGAAAGTGATTTATGTTCTGCCCATTGCCGGAGCTGTTCCTGCCGGAGCATTGGGTCCAGCCCAAGCCGGGACAGAAGGTCTCTTCCCTGGAGGACAAAAGCGGAGTGGGGGTGGGGAATGGAAAGAGGGAAGGTGTGAGACCCGTGTGTGTAATCAGATTTGAGTAACGCAAAGCTTCACCTTGGACACGTCCCAGGGCTGAGCAGAGAGGAAGCACTAAGGCAAGTGTGAGAGGCTGGAAAGCTAGAAGCAAGATAAGAGCAGGTGTCAGAAAGGGCGAGGCCACCCAGCCTGTACACTGAGCCTGTGGGCAGGAGCTCCCCCTTCAGGCAGTGTGTGGTATTGCTACGGTTGTGGCTGGCGGACTTCAAAGGAAATGGACAGGAAGGACTCTGGCAAAGAGGAGGCTTTTGTGTTAGCAGATTTTTCTCTTCCTACGTGTGTTTTCCTTAACCTGATGTTTAAACTGCCCTAACCGGTTTGGCTCAGTGGATAGAGCGTCGGCCTGTGGACTGAAGAGTCCCGGGTTCGATTCTGGTCAAGGGCATGTACCTTGGTTGCGGGCACATCCCCAGTGGAAGGTGTGCAAGAGGCAGCTGATGGATGTTTCTCACCCATCGATGTTTCTAACTATCCCTCTTCCGTCCTCTCTGTAACAAATCAATAAAATATATTTTAAAAATAAATAAATTGGTAACAGCTTAGGTTTAGGTGTGTTAGATGCGGGATGTACAGGAAGAAACCTGAACGTAGTTCTCCCCTGCAATTGTGCTTCTGTGCCTATGACCTCATTTATCTTCTCAGCGGCCCCGTGGAAAGGGGCCAGCGGGCATTATCCTCCCTCTTCAGGTGACAGAGGGCTCGAAGGGCGAGGTGACATCTTTGCCTCATCCACGCCACATGCACCCAGCTTTCATGCAGGACAAGCCCCCACACCCCGGCCACATCTGACCCCCGCACCTGTCTGCCAGCCCACCCCCCTCCATCTCAGAGAAGTGCCGCTCCTGACCCGGCCCGGGGCTCTCAGGCCTGGACGAGAGTTGCTATGGCCCCTCTGGGTGGCAGTGACTCTGCCCACCCCGGGGGGCAGGCCCGGGAACTCGGCCCCTTCCTTAGCTTATCTGGAGAGGAGGCTGCAGGAACTCTGCTGAGAGGGCTGCGCAGAGCATGGTGGGTTGGTAGAGGGGACCCAGCCTGTCCGCTTTCCACCAAGGTCGAGCTTAAAATAGGGCCCTGTAGGTTTCCCTTGTAGCAAAATCACAAGCTTCCTGTATGGTTTCTGACACCTCTCACTTCCAGATTCAGCAAAATGTAAAATTGGCAACATTCTGTCGGAGATTTAATTGCACATGTTTTCTTCTCGCTTCTGTGGAGATTCCATAAATCAGCCAAATGGCCTTCACTCTATCCCCTCCTCTCCCAGCCCTCGGCTCTTCCTGGATTTTTAAGGCTCTCCGGAGATTTCTGTTTTCTTCCTCCCATCCTCTGTGCTCTTTTTCCTTTTTCTCCTCCCTTTGCAGAGGGCACGCCTCTCAATCTACATGGTGGCATTCTCTTTCTTAGTTATTATCCCAGTTAGTACTGGAGCTTTGGTGCAATCTGAGACATATGATGCTTATCTAGTCGTCATTTATACCCAGTCTAACTCTGACATGGGTGGGAGCTAGATTCTCAAAGTTCTGTAAGTTCCATATAAGAGAATCAGGAAAACACACACATATACACACACACACAGGAATAACAATGCCAAAAAAACCATGTCATTAACACTAAGGAAGAGCGCTGTACCAGAAAAATCTCACCTCGTTGCAGGTTTGTTTCTGCAATTGATCACAAAATTTAGATGTGAGTTGCCTGGTCTCCAAAGCAAAAAAGGAAACAAGCATTATAAAGCTCTCATTATCTAATTTAAACACACACAGACACACATAGGCATGCGTGAACGCACACACACTATGTAATCTTCACCAAAAGAGTGTTCACAAACGGGTCTTTTCTGACTTTAGCCAGTTCGGTCCAGGACTGATGGTCCTAGCCCTTTCTGATGACCCGAATCAACTGAGGCGCTTTTAAAAACAGCCTCTAACCAAGTCGAGGGCTATGCCTGGGAAAGTGATGGAACTGTGCTCACAGCCATCAGGGGCTTTTCGTGTCACCTGTCACAGCTGTAAACAGCAGCATTCGTTATGTAAACGTGCCTGGGGCTACAGAGAGGAGCATCAGAATCATTGCCTGTTCCTCCCTGAGCTGATCTTAGGGCTCGTATAGCCCGGCCTCCTCACTTCTCAGAGGCAGAACTGCAGCTCTCAGTGCCTGGTGACTCCCTCAGTGCCACCCCGGTCTTTGGAGAAGTGGTGTGATAATGCTTAAGCACGTGAGCTTTGGCTCCTGGCAGCCCCAGCAGTTACAGTGTTCCATACAAGTCACTGCATGGTGCTAAGCCTCAGTTTGCTCATCTGTAAAATAGGGACACTGATAAGTATCTTGCAAGGATCCTATATAATAAAAGCTTAATATGCTAAGTGTCCAACCTTTCATTCAACCATTTGACCAGTTGCTATGATGTGCACTGGCCACTAGGGGGCAGACACTCCAACCAGTAGGTTAGCTTGCTGCTGGGAGGGACTGGGCAAGACGGACCAGACAAGCCATGGAGCCCTCTCGAGGTCCCTCCCTGGCCCTGATCATGCACCGGTGAGGTCCCTCAGCCTGGCCTATGCCCTCCAATCTGGGACCTCTCAGGAGATGTCAGAGAGCCAGTTTGGCCCGATCCCTGCAGGCCAGGCTGAGAGACCCCACTGGTGCACGAATTCGTGCACCAGGTCTCCCGTTTTTTAATAATTAAATGAAATATTTTATGTAAAGCTTTTGCACAGAGCCTGGGACACTGTAAGCACTCAAGAAATGATGGATGGTCTCAAATCTTGAAAATTCTGGCGATGGTGAGATCATGATAATGGAAAAAGGAGGTAAAAACTCCAGGTGGCTTAATATCTCCTGTCTCCCTCTTTCCACCCCCATTCAAGAAGATTCTTGTCTGAAGTTATGCTGACCTGAAGGACATCCTTTAGACTATAGACTACATGGCTGTTTAAAGCTGAACAAATGAAAACGGAATAAAATTAGAATTTTAGCAACTCAGTTGCATCACCCACCTATTTTTTTTATAAAAATATGTATTTTTATTGATTTCAGAGAAGAAGGGAGAGGGAGAGATAGAAACATCAATCATGAGAGAGACTCATTAATCTGCTGCCTCCTGCGTGCTCAATTACTGGGGATCGAGCCTGAAAACCAGGCATGTGCCCTGACCGGGAATCAAACTGGGACTTTCTGGTTCATAGGTTGATGCTCAACCACGGAGCCATGCCCGGCCGGACACATCAGCCACATTCTAAGTGCTCTCAGCCATCAGTGGTTTGTGGCTGTTGTACTGGGCGATGCAGACAGAGACGATTCCCATAGTAGCAAGAAGTCCTTTTGGAGGCTACCTTCAAGGCTCCCTCCTTCTCTTCGTCCCCCCCTCCTTCCCCCAACTTCCTTAAATCAGTACTTTTGTGATTTACTTATTTCCAAATATTATACTATCACTTTAAACGGGAAGAAAAGGTCCTCTGGTCTCTGGCCTTTCCTGGTGAGTCCATCTGAGCCGCCCAGAGCCTCGAGGATACAGCCCTGTCGCTAATTAGTAGCAGAGCCGCTACCAAACACCCTTCTGACTCAGGGCATGAGTCACTCCGTGGGGGCCCGCGAGGCCCCGGGAACTGGCTGCCTCGGGCCTGTTTTGATAAGCAGGGCTGGGGTGTGGATTTCAGCCACCCCATCGTACTGCCAAATGCAGGGTAATGTGAGTTTAAAGGGTTGATTACAAGAGAGAATAGAATATCATTTTCTCAAAGCCACAGCCCCGTGGCAGAGATAGGATGGCACGGGCAAGCTCCAGGTCTCTCCTTTTCACACCACCTAGTTGTCTGGAAGAAGGAGGTTCTGCCGGTCTTTTAAAATTGATCTGTCCGGGGAATCGTCTTCATCCCTGAGAGTGAAGGGAACTTGAGGGCGTTATGCTAAGGGAATAAGTCAGGTAGAAAGACGAGTACTGTATGATCTCCCTTATATGTGGACTGGAAAAAGCTGGACTCGTAGAAGCAGAGTGGAATAATGGCTGCCAGGGGCTGGGGGGTGAGGGAGGATGGGGATGGGGAGATGTTGATCAGAGTGTGCACACTTCCAGCTGTCAGATGAATGCATTCCGGGGGTCTCATGTACAGCATGGGGAGTACAGTCACCCGTACTGTATCGTGTGCTTGGAAACTGCTGAGAGAGGAGAGCTTAAATATTCTCCCCACAAAAAGGGGGTGGTGATGATGTGAGGTGATGGAGGTGTTAACTAGCCCTGCAGTGGTGAGCATTTGGCAACATGTAAGTGCTTCAGGTCATCACAGGGTGCGCCTCACAGGTACACAATGTGACATGTCAACTACATGTCAATAAGCCTGGGGAAATAGCTCAAATAAAATAGAATAGACCCGTTCGTTTCACATTGAAAGTATTTCTTTGCAAGAGGGCTTTGGCGAGGATGACGACTTTTATTGTTGTTTCTATCGGTTGGGTTCATCGTGATGAGCTCAAAGCCACTGCCAGGACATCTTCACAAAGCGGACGAGCAAACACAACTTCCTATGACATCTGCACATGAACAGGCCAGTCCTTGGAACAAACAATTCCATAAATGTGGTTTCGTGGGAACAGAATAGTCTCACGGCTCCAGGCTCCCAGTCTTGAGAAAGTAACTGTTATCGTGTTTTTCAACTGCAATTCTAAGGAACGTGTAAAGTACGAAGGATTTGCCATTTTATCCCAGAAGGTACTAGGCCCTCTGTGGTTCTTCCCTTATCTCTCTCCAGGGTTATCTCCAGTCCACTTCCCTCCTCGGCTCTCTCTCCTCCATCTCAGTTCCAGCCACCCCGAGCGGGATTCTTCTGAAGCACCCTGCCCCCGCCTGCCTCTGGGCCTCTGCACATGCTGTGGCCTCTCCCTAGAAATAATAGAAAGCATAGCTACTGGCCCTGGCTCTGGGTCCGACTGCTCACAGGTTCCCAGTACTGCAGCTTAGAGCTGTGCACCCTTAGGCAAGTCACATAACCTTTCTGTGCCTGCGGCAATGATCCATAGAATGCAGATAATAACAATCCTTACTTTATGGCTTTTGTTATTCTCCAATGAGCCCATGAAAGAAAATCTTCAGAATCATGCCTCGTATGTAACTCGATAATAACTAATTTTGTTGAGCATTTACTATGAACTGAGCAACTTCCAGAGATCCTCTCCCTTAATCTTCACCACCACCGTGTCAATCGGCCCTACTATGTCTTCTGTTTTCCATGCGAGGAGACTGGAGCGCAGAGAAATTAAGGAACTTGCCTGAGGTCTCCCCCAGCTAGCGGGCGCTGGAGCCTGGGCTCAAACGCAGAGCCCTCTGTCTCCAGGGTGGTGACCTTCCCCCGCCCCAGCGCCAGATGCGAAGACATGGTGTGCTCTCTTCATAGGCTGCCGGCTGCCTTCTGCCGATTTTCATGATAATCTTTTAGGAATCAGGGGCCAGCCCCGATGACCTCTGGGAGCCCATGCTTGACCTTTGCCTCTGGGCCCCGACCAGGCCAGGCCCCGCCCTTTCAGGCTTCTCCAGCCACTGCTCCCAGGATACGAAGCCGGGCGGCCTCTGCCTCCTCCTGGATGTTTCTATTTTGTGCCCAAGGCTGCAAGGAGGGTTCTGCAGCCTGGAGCGGAGCCTGTGGCTTCCCCCTTCTGAAGCCACGGCTCCCCTCCCAGGCCGTTTATATCCTGGGCCCCAGCGTCACCCCACCCCCTGGAGATCAGGTTCCCACCACAGAGGCCTCTGCACCCCACACCAGGCCCGGCTGTGGTGCAGCCGCTAGCAGTGGAGGGAAGAGGGGCGGGCTGGTCTGCTGATCCCTGTGGGGTGTGTGAGCCAAGGACCTCAGGCCTGCCAATCAATCACTCTGCAGCTCAGAGCTAGCATTGTCTGGACCTGAAAGTCCCAGGCTTTGGGGGGCATCAGAAACCCGGCAGAAGACGGACTAGACGCCGATGCCTAGTGTCGCAGGCTGCCTCATGGTACTAATCCATCAAGACCGCGGGTCCTAATCCCTGCAACCTCCAAATGTTATTTCACTAGTAGTTGTCATCACAAACCAGCTCACTGATTGGCCACAGCACAGCCGGAACTGTTCAGGCAGTGCAAGGTCTCTTTAAATCAGGAGTCAGAGGCCTTAACAGTAGCTTCAGGGCCTTATATTCCGGGGAGGCCTTATGTTGCATGCCGCCTCGCGTACGTAGTATGTGGCTCTCGAGCTGCCGTTTGCCTATATTACAGCGAGAAGAGGCAAAACTGGAAGTAGTTCTTATTTTCAGGGGATGTCTTACCTTCGGGGAAACAGGATAGTCAACGGAGCAGCAAACCGCAACTCACAAGCCGCATGTGGCTCTCGAGCTGCCGTTTGCCGACCATTACTCTAGGTCAGTGATCAGCAAACTCATTAGTCAACAAATCAAATATCCACAGGACAACAATTGAAATTTCCTTTGAGAGCCAAATTTTTTAAACTTAAAACTTCTCCTAATGCCACTTCTTCAGAACAGACTCGCCCAGGCCGTAGTATTTTGTGGAAGAGCCACACTCAAAGAGCCAAAGAGCCACATGTGGCTCTCGAGCCGCAGTTTGCCGACCACGGCCCTAGGTGATTTTTGAGCCCCTGCCTCAAGGGGAAGAACTAGATGGAGCACTTAGACTGAGACTCCAGGAGGACTGGCTTCTTAACCCTCCATCCCTGTGCGCCTCTGAGACTCAGATGATAAGAGACGGGGGCATGCTGAATGCTTAAATGCTGATGAGAAAGTGCAGAGGAGGTGCAGGTTGAGTTATGGACTAGGGGAGGAAGTGATGGGGCCAGGGAGTGGGGGGTGGGAGAGCAAGAGGGCCAAAGGAGGGAGGAGGAGCTGTGGTGACAGCTGTTTGCCCACAGGGAGGAGATGGTTGTTATTGGAGTGTCATTCTGGCTCTGCCTGCCCCTGTTGTGCCTCAGACTTTATCTCCAGCCCCCGAGCCCTCTAAGTCACCTTTGTCATCATGTGTGACCGGAAAGCCGAAGAAGGTTCCCTGGTCAGTCACGTGCACCTGCTGGCACTCTTAGCAGAAATCACCACCTCACCCAGGATCCCTTAGGGCTTGCAGGGGATTTGCATAATCAAGCCTTGATGGGGCTGGCTTTCACACTGAAGGGGACCATTCCTTTTGGTACCCAAGTGCTTCCTCTTTCCTAAAAGCATCGGCTGTCCCATGATGCTTTGTTCACAGTTTCCAGATAGCCTGTCTGCACACTCGGGGGTGTTGGGAGGTGGTGGTCCTCTATGTGATCTAGCCCCAAGTTTCCTCCCTGCCCCGGCCCATGTGAACGAAGGTAAAGGGGAGAATCAGTGTAGAAAGAGGAGGCTGCATCACTGCCAATTGAGTCCCATGGCCCCACTGCAGGTGTATCAGTCAGGGTTCTCAGGGAAACAGAACACATGGAAGTGTGTATGACTGAAGGCTGTTTGCTGATAGAGTTCCCTGTTCACAAGTCAGACTATTTCCTCTGAAGACCTCCAGCTGATTGGATTAGGCCTGCCTACCTTGTGAAAGATAATCTGCTTTTCTCAAAGTCCACCATTCAAATGTTAATCTCATCTATTAAAAAAAAAAATACATTCCTAGCAACACACAGACTAGTATTGGACCACATATCTGGTTGCTATGGCTTAGCCAAGTGGATACATAAAAGGTACCATCACAAGGTGTCTTTTTTCTTTTTTAAGCATTTATATTCCCAGAATGCGGCTAAACACTGTCATGAATACAAAATACCCATCAGACAGTGGGATCGGTGCTTGGTTCCAAATGAATCCCCCAAGACTGAAAGGTTCTGTTTCATAAGGTGGTTGGGAGACCATACGACCCAGGTGGGACTCAGGACCCACTTCCCAAGATAAAGCTGAAATCAGACACTTGCTGTCCCCGCCTCCCTTGCAGCTTGGTGCAGGCTGTAAACCAGGGTCAGCCAATCAGATAGAGGGCCCAACTTAAATCAGGAGGCCCAGGTACAAGCAGGCTCCTTTTTCCATCCTGTTGTCTCCTCTAAGCTTCTAAGGCAGTGGTTCTCAACCTGTGGGTCGCGACCCCTTTGGGGGTCGAATGACTCTTTCACAGGGGTCGCCTAAGACATCCTGCATAACAGATATTTACATTATGATTTATTAACAGTAGCAAAATTACAGTTATGAAATAGCAACGAAAATAATTTTATGTTTGGGGGTCACCACAACATGAGGAGCTGTATTAAAGGGTCAGGGCATTAGGAAGGTTGAGAAGCATTGTTCTAAGACCCCTTGCAGCTCTCTCACTCTCTGCCCCTTAGACACGATCATAGAATCCAGCTTCCCTGGTTTCCGGCTTGAGTCGCAATACTCACTACAACATCGTTACTCCAGATATGGTCCCTAGGCTGGCAGCTTCATCATGGCCTGCGAGCTTGTTAGAAATGCAGAATCTCAGGCCCCACCTCAGACCCACTGAATCAAAATCTGCATTTTAACAAGAATCCCTTGGCGATTCGTGTGCACACGCATGTATGTTCCAGAAGCACTGACCCAGAACACGCCCCTTAGTTCCTCGGACTCCAGGCTGTGGGCAGGAACCACGCCCAGGGCCAACCTTTCCACACGCTGCACTTGGAGGAGGGCTGTCACTATAGTAACCAGCACGGCCCCCTCTGACCTCTGCCATCTTCCTAGCTCCGGTGCCCACCAACACAATGAGATGACCCTGAGCATTGCTATAGAAACTAGCCGTGGAGAGGGTCTCCTCTCCATTTCCCTGCTTTCCCTGCGCTCCCTGTATCTCTGGAATGATGGGCTTTCTAAACCCCAGTAAACCGTATAAATTCCTCCCTCCCCGGGGTAAGAAAGACTCCACAAATAACAGAGATGAAAAGTCACGGCCGGGCAATTTATAAAGCCACGGCGCAGCGGCTGCAGAGGTTTGTTTTGATTGGACGGGAGATGACAGGAGTGTCGCCGTGTGCGGCAGAGCCTTTCCTGCGTCCCGCAGAGACAAGGTTGGCTGATGCTGAAAACAGCGCTGGCGACCCGGGCGGTAACAGCCACTGCTTGCTGAGCGCTGCCTGGGTACCCGGCGCCAGGTTATCCCATTCGACGCTTGCGGTGCGTCTCTGCGTCCGTGTCCTGCGGCTGCTGTAAAATATCACCACAAACAAGGGAAGCTAAAACAACACATTTATTTCCTTGCGGTGCTGGGAGGCAGGAGTACAAAGTCAGTCTCATGGGGCTGCAGTCAGGTGTTGGCGAGGCAGGTTCCTCCCGGAGGCTGCGGGGGAGACTCTGTTTCCTCCCTCCCAGAGGCCACCTGCTTTCCTTGGCTCAGCACCCCCTCCTTGCATTAGTTGTTTTTTGTTTTCTTTGTCTTTTGTGTGTGTGTGTTTTTTTTTAAATATATTATTGATTTTCTACAGAGAGGAAGGGGAAGGGATAGAGAGTTAGAAACATCGATGAGAGAGAGACATCGATCAGCCGCCTCCTGCAAGCTCCCAATTGGGGATGTGCCCGCAACCAAGGTACATGCCCTTGACAGAAATCGAACCTGGGACCCGTCAGTCTGCAGGCCGACGCTCTATCCACTGAGCCAGAAACGGTTCAGCAGTTGTTTCTTTTTTAAATATGTTTTTATGGGTTTCAGGAAAAGAAAGGGAGAGGGAGAGAGAGGTAGAGATAGAAGCACCAATGATGAGAGAGAATCATTGACCGGCTGCCTCTCACACACACCCTGCTGGGGATTGAGCCTGCAACCCAGGCATGTGCCCTGCCCTGGAATCGAACCAGTGACCTCCTGGTTCATGGATTGACATTCAACCACTGACTCACACCAGCTGGGCGCATTAACTCAGCTTCTTGCTTCTGTCTCACATCTCTTCCTCCCTCCCTCCTGTGACCTTCTTGCCTCCCTCTTCCAGGGACCCTTATGATTGCATTTAGGGCCACCTGAATAATCAAAATAGCCCTCTTGCCTCAAAACCTTAACCGGATTACATGCACAAAGTCCATTTTGCCCAATAAGGTAATATGCATCGGTTCCAGGGATCATCAGCCAACCAAAGCCTTTGAGGCAGGTGTTGTTATCATCCCATTTCCCCGGGAGAGAACCGAGACTTGACCATTGAAATGTCTCGTTCAAGGTCACACAGCTAGAAGGTGCAGCCAGAATCCCAATCTTGGTCAGTCTCTCTCTCTAAAGCCAGAGCTTCTAACCTCTGCACTGCAGGGCCCCCAGCCGGCTTTGAATTCATCCACTGTTGTCACCAGGTTGAAGGAAGAGATCCGAAAACCATCAGCCCTCTAAAAGTTTTGAGTTTCCAATAGATGAGTCTGCCGGGGCTCCCGTGACAAATGAACACAGACGAGGTGTCTCGCACCAAAGGTACTTCTCACAGCGCTGGAGGCTGGAAGTCCAAGGCCAAGGTGTCAGCAGGTTTGCTTTTTCCCGAGGTCTCTCTCCTTGGCTTGCAGATGCCACCCTCTTGCCACCACTCTCACAGGGGTGCCCCTCTGTGCACACACCCTGCTGTCTCTCTCTGTTGTCCTAATCTCCTCTTCTTATAAGGACACCAGTCACACTGAATTCGGTCCCATCCTAATGGCCTCATTGGAATACACTTACATTCTGAGGTGCTGGATGTTAGGGCTTCTACATGCAAATGTGGGGGAGGGCAGGTACAATTCAGCCCATATCCACAGGTTTGGGCTCTGACCTCAGGAACGAGGCAGTTTGGATGTCTGAGATGAACCCCAGAGCCCTGTGGATGCCCTCACTCTTTCATACGTGGTCCCTCATCTTTTTTTTCCTTTTTTTTAATTGTTTAAAGTATTACAAATAGTAGTACATATGTCTCCTTTTTTCCCCCCCATTGACTTCCCCCCCAGTACATGCCTCACCTGCCCCCTCCCTCCCAGGGTCTTGTATCCATTGGCTATGCTTATATACATGCATACAAGTCCTTCGGTTGATCTCTTTTAACCCCTCCCCCCCGAAACCTCCCCTGCCTTCCCGCTGTAGTATGACAGTCTGTTCACTGCTTCTTTGCCTCTGTATCTGTTTTTTTTTCTTCCCCTGATTCTTTTCTTTAAAAACATCTTGCCTCTGCAGACTAGAAATAAACCTATAAGAACAAAAAATGTTTGAGTCCCAGTTTCAATGTCAAACAGTTCCTTACATGTACACGTCAGCAGTGGTATCTGGATGGTGGACAAATGGTGGCGATGCCAGTCCGACCCTCTCTGGTTTGGTCCTAGGCATCCTGTAGCAACACACAGTCGCTAACTGCTCGCATGGCAAGGCATCATCAGCGTCTTCCATCTCTGGACTGTTTCTCCTCTTGTCTTCGTGGTTGGCGCAGTTGGTCCTTGGTCTTTACCATCGTGCCTCCAGCCTCAACCACCATGAATGACCTCACCATGACCCTGGCATCACAATCCCATGAGTTTCCGGTGGCAGCTGTGAGGCCTGACCACAAACTTGATGGGTTAAAACAACACACATTTGTTCTCACAACGTCCTGGAGGCCAGGATTCCAAATCAGTGGCCCCAAATGAAGGCGCCCGCAGGGCTGGTTTCTTTCAGGGGCTCTGAGAAAAGAACCCACTTCCTTGCTCTTTCCAGCTTCTGCAGCTGCCTTCCTGGCACTCCTTGGCTGGTGGCTCCTTCCTCCATCTTCAGAGTCAGCAGCGGGGCATCTTGCTTCAATGTCATCCATGTCAAATCACCCTCGGTTTCTCTCTTACAAGGATCCTGGTGATAGCAGTTAGGGTCCACCTGGATGCTCCAGGAGAATCTTCCCTTCTCACGATCCGTAACTGAATCACACCCGCAGAGTCTCTTTTTGTGGTCAACATCCACGGGTTCCAGAGAATAGGGCCTGATGTCTTTGGGGACCACTACTCAGCCTACCCCAGGGATTTTTCCTCACTCATATCCTCGCCACCCCCTCTGCCCTGGAGTGCAGAATGAGTAAGATGTGAAGGCCTTTTTGCCTCGGGGCCTCTGCACAGTCTGTTACTGCTGCCTGGAAGGTCCATCCTTCTACACACACATTTACACACGGCAGGTCCTTCACATCTGAGAGGTTCAGTCACCCCCTCAGAGAGGCCTTCCACTTCAACCCTGTTTATTGTCTATCCCAGCACCTCAGCCCTGACCACAATTTGTAGTTCTGTGTATTTCTTATCTGTCTCCTTGCAAAACTGCTAACTCTTTGTCCCCATCACTCGTACCTCCATATGCTTCTTCCCATCTTCCCTGTTCCATACACTAGACCAGCGTTTGCCAACCATGGACCACTGGTGCTCCGTGAGCTGCTAAGCCCTCAGGTGGCTGGCTGTCAAGAGAAGCAACCAATTTTGAGTAGGAAGCTGCCACATACACCAAGCTCTGACCCACCATCAGATTTTGTGCATCAAGTATTCTGAATACAGCCATGTACACTCATGAATGTGCAATCATGAATGTGTTTTCTGTGGCTGCTTTCTCACTCCAGTGGCAGTGTGGAGTCATTGCAACAGAGTTAGGATGGCCCCTAATCCCACCATATCCACTCTCTGGCCTTTTGCAGAAAAGGTCTGCCAATCCCTGAAACAAACCATCTCTGGCCCAAATCCGCCCACTTGACAGGTGAAGTCACTGAGAGGTGAGCATTTACAGACCAGAGCCAGAGTCGCACCGTGAGTCCAGACGCAGGACCGGAATTCAGTTCTGCAGAATCCCACACCTCACTTCTCCCACAGATTGTACCCTCCTCCTTAGCACCAGCCCTCCCCACCTAGAGACGGTCACCCTGGACAACCCGCTCTGTCCTCAGGCTTCAGAAAGGCCCCACTGTGCATGCTCTCAGTCTTCCTCCTGCGTCTGGGCCCAGCGACCCTGCTGGGCTCACTTGTTCTCTTGATCCTGCATGAAGCCCTCGGGAGCCTCTGGTCCCACCCACAGACCTTCTCTTTGAACGCCATAGCATTGAATGTGTACCCCCTACTCACCCCGGGCCACTGGTCACAGGTGGATGATCAAACCCGGCTTGCGCCAAAACCGGTTTGGCTCATTGGACAGAGCGTTGGCCTGTGGACTGAAAGGTCCCAGGTTCGATTCCACTCAAGGGCATGTACCTTGGTTTCGGGCACATCCCCAGTAGGGGGCGTGCAGGAGGCGGCTGATCGATGTCTCTCTCTCATAGATGTTTCTAACTCTCTATCCCTCTCCCTTCCTTTCTGTAAAAAATCAATAAAAATATACAGTGGTACCTCGAGATACGAGTGCCCTAACATATGAGATTTTTGAGATACGAGTCGTCGAGCGATCGATTTTTGCTTTGAAATACGAGCAACATTTGAGATACGAGTAATCGCGTGGATTGGCCAGCTGCACACGACCCACCAGTTTACGGCGACTCGAGCGTCTCATAGTTTCCCACGCCTCAAGGTTACGAAACCAATTAAACTTGTATCTCGAGGTACCACTGGATTTTAAATTAAATTAAAAATTTTTTTAAAAAAACCTGCTTGCTCCAGAATTCCCAGAGGAGCTGGTTTGGAATACAGACCTATTGAGCCAAAACTCTGTGGGTGAAAACAGGGCCTTGGCAATTTTCACACCCTCCCCCAGGATTCTGATGTTGAAACAGCCCAACGACCCGCTTCCTTAGGCCGTGCGCTCCTCTAGGCTTTAGTCACTCAGACAAGCCCAGCACAAAGTCCGCACGCAGCCAGTGGCACAGGGTTCTCTTACAAACCTCTGTGGAGAAGGCAGTCTTTCTTCCCCTCAGCTTTCTTCCCCGGCTCGATTCGGAGCCCTGGAATTCTCTCCCATCCCCGGCTCCTCCCAAAGAAACATCACAAGCCACCCTGTTTCTCCCCCTCTGTGCAGGCCAGATCAGAAGACTCTTAAATGAGTTGCTGGCAATGATTTCACAAGATTCGATGCTCTTGAAGTCAGAGGGATGAAAAGAAGGCAACGTGGGAAGGCGAGAACAGGCACATAGAAAATTCCAGGAGAGGCCAGGGGTCCTCAGGATCCAGGGTCCTTATCCAGGTGCTGGCCGGCCGTCTTGGTCAGGGCGTGGCTCTGAGGGCAGCACGGCCTTCCTCCCCTCTGGGGCGCTCACCAGGAGTTGGCTGCCTGCCTGCGGCTCAGCATCTCACATGAAAGTCAGCAGCCAAGGGGAGTCTGTGATGAGTCTCAGCCCCAGGGACTGGGAGTTGTGGGCTGCACTTCAGGGGCACCAAACAGAGGAAAGGCAGGGGCGGGAGGTGTGGGGAGGGGGGGGGGGGGCGAGGGGGGTTTGCTGCCTCTGCAGAACAACCCAGGGGAGTTCCCTCTGAGCACCGGGGGCTGGTTTCAGCAGCGATGGAGACGCGGTGCCAGAAATAAGTCCTGCTCACCCAGCACAGGAGCCTCCAATTCCATTTCGATGCGGGGTGTGTTTATTGAGTGCCTGATTCAGTTTGGGTGATGGAGAGAATGAGAGGATGAGGGCGACAGCCTATGCCGCAGGCCCATCCAGGCAGAAAGAGTTGAGGAATCTGCCCCACAGGTCCCTGGGTCCAGAAACTTGATTGTTTTTAATCCACTTCACTCAGAAAAAAAGTGGGTCAATCTTAGTCTGGCTCAGGAACAAATATTGATGAAGTGCTTGGGGCCTGCCAGGCACTGTCCTGGGGCTGGGGCCGCGCATTGGTGAACAGAGCAGCCCGGGTCCCTGCCAGGTGGAATTTACATTCCAATGGGGCATCTGCAAGGCCACTCGGTCAGGCCTGTGCCATGGCGTCTGCCCTGGGAGTCACCGGAGAAATGTTGAGGGAGAGGTGGGATTCGAACGGTGTTTTGAAGGCTAAATGGAGTGTACATTCCGAAAGGGCTGGAGGCTGTCAGACGGGGGTCTGAGCTGCATGGACAGGACTGAGCATGGCATGCCATCAAGGGAGGGGTCCATGACCAGGTCGGCTTCCCTGGGAACAAGTGGATGCTGGGTAACTGTGTGCTGGGAAGTTGGGCAAAAGACTATCGGTATCACATGGGCTTATGGCACGTGGACTATGCAGTCAAATGACGTAGGTCTGACTCCCAGCTCTGTCACACTGGCTAACCCTCTGACCCAGGACATGCTACTTGACCTCAATAAACTCCATTCTCCTAATCTGGAAAATAGGCGAGATCGTAACCAGCTCATAGGCTGGTCCTAAGCTTTTAGATGAGATCATGAAAGTTTTTTTTTAAAGGCTTAGCTGTTTAATATTATCGACACTGGATAACTAGGCCTGGACTCCAGAAACACTGGGACCCGTTGCCAAACACTCGGTGGGAAGCTCACAACATCTGCATGCAGTGTGGGATCTGCTGCTTGTAAACCCTTCTGCTTACCACCCCCTCGCTCCCATGGCAACCAGGATGGCCTGAGTGGTGGCACCAGGGCCAGGATGAGGCAAGAGAGGCACCTAGAACATATTTGCATGACCTGGCCACCTTGAATTTTGCCTCATTTGCCTCCCCCTAACCCCAGCCCTGCTTATTAAAATTGGTAAGATACCTCCTTGATCTACACAATGTGTTTCTCAAAGTGTAGTCCTTGGTCTGCCTAAGTCAGTCTCATAGAGCCTGCTTATTAAAATTATATTCCTGGACCGGACGCAGTTAACAGCTCTGGAGATAAGGCTGGGAATGTGCATTTTAACACACACACACACACACACACACACACACTCACTCACATACCACGTGATTCCCAAGCAGAAGTTCCTCTCGCGTGGCCCCCCAGCCCAGCAGCGTCAGAAATGCTAATTTGTTAGAAACGCTAATTTTTGGCCATCTCTCCAGCACTTTAGGGGGGTGGGAGAGGGCCAGCAATCTGTATTTTAACAAACCCTCCAGATAATTTGGATGCACATTCAATTCACATGGGGGAGGTTTTAAAAACTGTCAGTTAAATCAGAGTCCCACCCTGGCCGGGTGTCTCCGTTGGTTGGCGCGTCCTCCGGTACCCCCAAAGGTCGCAGGTTCAATTCTCGGTCAGGGCACACTCCTAGGTTGTGGGATGGATCCAAGGGAGAGGCACTACAGGAGGCAACCAATCGATCTTTCTCACATCGATGTTTCTCTTTCTCTCTCTCTTCCCCTTATCTTTCTGAAATCAATAAATACATATCCATAGGTGAGGATTAAAAAAAAAAATCAGAGTCCCTCGCTGCAGTAGAACTCAGGTATCCCAATTTTCCAAAAGCTCTGACACCCCTCCCCAGAAATCCTAACGTGAGGACAGCTGATGATCATCAGAGGAAGCAATAGGAAGACGGCACAAAAGCACAAACGGTTTCCACTTAGGAAATTACAGTTCAGCCGCCCGCCTGGCCTCAGCTAATTCTTGCAATCAGCTGGTCGCCCTGCTGCGATCCCATTAGCAGGGGAGGGACCCGGAGCTGCCGGGGTGTGCGGCCGAGCCCCGCCCCTCTCCCCCGGCCCTCTGCTGTGCCTGGCAGTGGCTGCCTGCTGACTCGGCTCTTTGCGCCTTTCCCAGGCGCTAAAGGCCCTTGGCAGCCTGGGGCTCTCGGGCAGAGCTGAGACCCGGCAGGGGCACCGGAGGGAAGACAGGGAACCCGCTGGGGCTGGGAAAGGAGAGCCTAAGGACACCTTAACATGGGGCCCAGAACAGGGGGCCCCAAGTACCAATAACCCCGGCCATGTGGGGGGGATGGGGGAGTGTGCCGGCCCGCGGGGGGGGAGGAGGGGGGATTCTACTAAGCACCAGATGCTGTGCTTGGGGCTTTAAGTGAGTCATCTCCCTTAGGTCCACATGATCTCCGAGGGAGATCACACTCCCTGAATCAATCGTCCCATCGCGCCCTTTCACGGTCCCTTTATCCTGGGGTTGACAGATGAGGAAACTGAGGCCCAGCGACTCGGGACAGCCTGGCCCGGAGTCACCAGAGCGGTCGGGATGTCTCCAAAGGCTCTCGCACTTCTCGGGGATCCGGAGGCACGGTCTCCCCCGGGGACGGGGTTTGGGGAGGGAGGGAGGGGGACCGCCGGGGGTGGAGCTGAGCCCGCGCCCCCCCGCTCACACCTCTCCCGTCCCCTCCCGCCTCCCCCTGCAGGCCTTTCCTCGTGCTGCCGCCGCTGATGGAGTGGATCCGGGTGGCCGTGGCGCACGCCGGCCACCGGCGCAGCTTCTCCATGGACAGCGACGACGTGCGCCAGGCGGCCCGGCTGCTGCTGCCCGGCGTGGACTGCGAGCCGCGCCAGCTCAGGTAGGACCGGCGGGCGGGCGGCCGCAGGGAGGGGGCGCCCTCCCGGACCCCGCATCCCGCATCCCCGCATCCCGCATCCAGGCAGCCCGGGGCGGGGAGATGCAGGCAGCTCCGGGCTCCCAGCAGCCTCTCCTCCAATCCGAGCCCCGCGGGGCGCTCGCCCGGCGCGCAGACTGCCTGGCTGAGATGACGCCCGCTCGCTGTGGTCCTGGCAGCCCGGGGGGAACCCGACGCCGGTCCCAGGGACGGAGGGGACAGGGGGCGGAACGAGGCTTTGTGGGAACGCGCTGATTCTTCACCGCCCCCCCGGGAGACGTGTGCCTGGATGCCACCTGGGTTCTTCCTGTCCCCTCGCCGTCTCTCCCTGCCGCCTCTCCGCCCCTCGCTGCTCTGCAAGCAGCGAATGAGGTCCTTCCTGTAGTTTTCTAGCAAAATCTTGCAGCGAGCAGTTCCTAGCTGCGCAAAAGCACGCGCCTCTGCTCTTTCACGTGCAGGGCGATTATGTATGGGGCCTCGTTTTGGTCCAAAGCAAAGGAAATAAAACAACTCACTCTGCCCAGTTAAAACGTGGTTCCAAATGCAAAAAGCACAGCAACTTGGGAGACAGGGGGGGGGTGAACTTTCCTGACTCCCCGTGCCCTTGGCCAGGTGGCCTTTGTCACCATTTTCAAATCCCCACTGGCCCCCGCGCCCCCCCCAGGGGCGACGGGCCCGCCTCTACAGTTCAGCTGGCCCGGGTGTGGCCAGGCAGTAGAGATTTCCACCCTTCCAGTGTTTGGCTGGGTCTGCAGCGTAAAACACACAGCCCACCGAAGGCCCAGAGGTGCTCCTGAGCCCCCCGGAACACGCAGGATGCTGATCCAAGTCATCGTTGCTCGTGTTTATCGAATGTGTACAATGCGCTTGACACTTTGCACAGATTAATATCCACTTTTTCCCAAGCTCTGCAAGGTGGGGTGCCGTTATGCCCACTTTACAGATAAAGAAACCCGGGCACAGATACGTGAAGTAGAACACCCAAGATCACAGGGTAGTAAGGAGAGGAGCCAGGACAGGAGTGCAGGCAGTCCAAGACATCTGGGGTTCCTATTTGTAACCCCCTGAGTTGTACTCTTCTCGGCTGTCTGTCTAGGCCAGTGGTTCTCAACCTTCCTAATGCTGGGACCCTTTAATACAGTTCCTCATGTTATGGTGACCCCCAACCATACTTCCTAACTGTAATTTTGCTATTGTTACGAATTATAATGTAAATACTGTGTTTTCCGATGGTCTTAGGCGACCCCTGTGAAAGTGTCGTTCAACCCCCAAAGAAGTCGAGACCCACAAGTTGAGAACCACTGGTCTAGGCAGTTTCTGGCGGCACCCCCACTCCTTACACCTAGCCACCTGAAATCACAGCAGGTCTTGGGGAACGGCTGGGACGCAGTCACTTATTATTGATCACTGTGTGAACTTACCCATCGCAACAAGAGATGTGTGTTCGCTCCCTGTCTCCTTCAATCCCCAGAGCAGCCCCCTGAGGGGAGTGTGAGCCTCCCATTTTACAGATCAGGGAGTGGGGGTGCCGGGGGTGAGATCCCTGTGGCTCGTGGACACACCATGGCTTAAAGGTCAGGAGCCTGGACTCCGGGGTCTCCTTGCCTGGGTCCACATCCCACTGCCGTGGCTAACGAGCTGTGCAGCCTTGGGCAAGCTAGTTAACCTCTCTGGACCTTAGTTTCCCCACCTGATACGTGGACGTAATAATAGCAGCTCCCCTCGGAGTCTGGTGCCAGCGCCAAGTGGGGTCGTGAACATGAAGCACCCCCAGACAATGCCAGAAAGGGAGTAAGTCCTCGCGACCTGGGCTTTGTGGTTACCTAGCACTGCCCCAAGCCTGTGTCCCTGACATAGTAATGGAGGCGCACACCGAGGCGTTGCTTTATATCCTTAAAGCAGCGGTTCTCAACCTGTGGGTCGCGACCCCAAAGCATGACCCTTTCATAGGGGTCACCTAAGACTATTGGAAAACACCTATTTCCCATGGTCTTAGGAACCAACACACCACTCCTTGGTGTAGCAAAATGTAGCAGTGTAGTTTACTGTTGTCCTATGAAGACTGTTACCCATGCTACAGACAAAATTTCATTTATTTGTAAATAGAAATAAATATTTCACAATATATAATTATATATTGTTTTTGTGATTAATCACTATGCTTTATACATGTTCAATTTGTAACAATGAAAATACATCCTGCATATCAGATATTTACATTACAGTTCATAACAGTAGCAAAATTACAGTTACGAAGTAGCAACGGAAATCATTTTATGGTTGGGGGTCACCACCACAGGAGGAGCTGTCTTAAAGGGTCGCGGCATTCGGAAGGTTGAGAACCACTGCCTTAAAGGCTTTTCACCCTTTCTCAGGTGCGCCTCCTAAACAACCAGTGTTGTTATCCAAAAAAAAAAAAAATAGTGCTTCCACCTTACAGAGGAATAAATCAAGGGCCAGCAAGATGAGGTAATTCTCCCGACATCACACAGATATTAAGTGGCAGAGTTTGGAGCCGTATTTCAAACCCAGACATCCAGAGATAGCAACCATTTTTCTGGTCCTCTCCTTGACCTAGACTGAGGCCTCTTGGAAGACACAAATTACGCTCTTCCAGATGCTTCTAATCCTTACATAACTCCTCACACTGCACAGGAGCGTCAAGGTTCATCTCCACGTCTCTCCTCCCATGTGGCGTGTCGAGTGCTCAGGCGTGTGTCACTCTGACAGCCACACCAAGGAGGTCAGCTCCAGCACTGTCCAGTGTGAGGCCTCGGTGCGGGGGTTCGGGGGGGGGGGGGTGATCTTCTGGTGAGCGGGGAGACAAATCAGTCCCTGTGAACCTCTAGGCTATTTTTGGTCACTTATCTCTCCATTCTTGACTCATTTGTCTCCAGAGGATAATTGGTGTGTAGAAACTATGCTAATTGATTGTTCCAGCTCAATTTTCAAGTTCAGAGATCATTTTCAAAGCGAAAGCTAAAGGGTAGCATTTCACTAGCTTTCCTAAATAATAAGTACAAACTTCCAAGTCCCATTTAGCAGCATGTGAAAGGAAGAATTCTTGTGGCTTTTTTTCAAGAGTGCCTATTTTTTTTAGCCTAGACAACATAGAGATACCTCTGCACATCTATTTCCCAGTCTCGTCTAATGCGATGTAAAGTAGGAGTTATTGTCTCCAATTTGCAGGTAACAGGGTCAAAGAAGTCCGGTGCATTCATATTCCCTTCTGACCCTGAGCCTTGCACTAACTGTCTTCATGGTATTTCCCCATTTCACAGATAGGGAAACTGAGGCTCATTGAGGTTGTGCCTCTTGACCTGGTCTCACAGCTTCTGGGAGGCAGATGAGGTCTAGAATGGAGGTAAAAACACAGTCCCCTTGTCTCTCAACCCTCCCAGACATTCAACTTCCAGGTGGCCAGACTGGCTCCTAGTTCTGAGTCAGTCAGAGCTGGGATCCTTTTTCTAAAGAAACAGCCCTAGAAAAGTGGGGGTAGCTTGGCAGTCGAAAAGAGGCAGGAACTTGGAACTTGGCGTTGGCCTGCCGGAGTGTCGGTGACAGTTAACACATATAATTGCCCCCCTGCTGGCGGAGTTTTCTGGGGGGCGGGGGGGGGGGGAAGCAGCTGGGACAGAGAGACCAGAGTCAGGGATTCCCAGGCCTGACGTTAGAGCCGCTACTGATTTTCGGAGTGACCTTGGGCGAATACTTCGGCGGGAATCCCGCTTTGGTCTGGATTCGGCTCCAGGAAAGCCTCATGATGGTGATCCGGTTCATTCAAAGGGAACACCCTTTGTAAGCGGTGGCCCACTTATTCTTCCTTAGTTAAGGTATCCGATCCTCTGCACCTGGGCAACGCCGCCTTGTTGCTTTCCCCTGTCTTTTGGGAGGCGGAGAGACATAAGGGAAAGAACAAATAATACACTCTGGCAGGGTTTGTACCTTTTTTTTTTTCATTAATTGGCTTTAAACCATCTTAGAAAGTCAAAAAGTAAATATTGTTGTCTTCTATTTGTCAGAGGCCATTTTTGCTACTCCAAAATGAGGCTGTGTTCAAAGAATAGTAGTCAGGGGTCATTCCCAGATCCTATCTTGGCAGACAAACAGTACCTACCCACAGGATTTGGGGGTTGTGAGAGCCTCGAGCTCCCTCCAGGAAATAAATGGTTAATCTTCTGGTGGGTGTTTCTTTTCTTTCTTTTTTTTTTAATATATTTTATTGATTTTTCACAGAGAGGAAGGGAGAGGGATAGAAAGTCAGAAACATCGATGAGAGAGAGAGACATTGATCAACCGCCTCCTGCACATCCCATACTGGAGATGTGGCCGCAAGCAAGGTACATGCCCCCGACTGGAATCAAACCCGGGACCTTCCAGTCCGCAGGTCGACACTCTATCCACTGAGCCAAACCGGTCTCGGCTGGTGAGTGTCTCTTACATTCAAATCAGATGTTGAGCTGCCCCCGGTGGATTCGTTTGGCGATGGTAAGGCACAAAAGGTGTTAGGATGGGACTCAGGAGACCAGGGTCACTGTGTTCATTCCCTCGCTCTTTCATTGTATTTATTGAGCACCTACTAAACACCAACCCCCACACTCTATGCTGTCTCCTGGGTCTGCTGCTTTCTGGAAGGTGACCTTGGGCAGGTCACTCCGCCCATCTCCAGTGACAACTCCTTCATGGGAGGAGGACGCTTGTGTAGAGGGCCATGTGTGAATTTAAAGAGTTGCTTCCCTGTTTGATCTGCTACTTTTAACCCTTCCCGGGTCTCCAGGCCAGGGGTTTCCTGGGAGAGACTGGAGGTGGGAGACAGGTCTTGAGCCACATCCCTGCCAGCCATTTCCCTAGGTCACGTCCACCTCGACCCCTGGATTCAGACCCGGGGCCTCTGGCTCTCTCCCGCAGACTGCCACCTGCAGAGGCGGAGCACCTGGGCCTGGGCCTGGCTCCGAGGGGCTCTGGAAGGCTCCCAGGCTCTCCAGTCGGAGCCACTGTCGCCTCTCCCCTTGAGCGTCCTTGTCCTTGGCTGGCCCTGGACTAGTCTCGCAGCTCCCCAGACGCGCACACGGACGTCAGCCCATCTTCACCTCCACAGACGTGCAGGCCACACTGTAGGCCCCTGATGACCCCCCCTGGGACGGCCGCCTGCCGCCCTGCCCTATGTCAGTGCATTAGCGCCTCCGGGAAGACGGGAAAAGGCCCTCTCTCCCTGTCCCCGGAGAGCCACTTTGGGGCTCAGCCGTCCTCCCCTAGCAGTGTCAGGCCAGGGAGCCGGTGCCAGGAGCCGAGCTGGCAAGGCTCCCTGCCCTCCCCGGCTGCTACCAAGCGCCTGCTGTGTGGCTGACCTGCTAGAGTCAGCCTGGAGTAGGGTGTAGGGGAGAGGGGACAGGCAGAGGGGTTGAAGTAATTACAGAAAACGTCTGGTAAATGCTCTGCTATAAATGCGGTCAACATCTAGGTCTGGGAGAGCTAGAAATGCAAGGGGAACCGTTCGAGCTGAATCCTGCAGAATAAACAGATTCAGCCGGTAGAGAAGGTGAGAGAGGAGGGAAAGAGGGGGGACATTAGAAAAAGAAGTCAGCACAGAGGGACCCGCCTCTGCAGAGGCCTCAAGATGGAGTTGAGTGTTGGAGGAAACTGAAGGATTTCAAACCCAGAGCATGGAGTTCAACCAACACGGCTCTGCGTGTGTGGCCAGGCCCTGGCCTACATTCATCCTGAAGGTGTCTTTCCTGCCAAACCCAGGAATTCTGTCCGGTCCTGCGGGCGGTGGGAGCATCGCAGGGTATTAAGCAGAGAATTGACGTGAGACTTGTATTTTAGACAGAGGTTCTGGTGGCGGCGTGGAAAGTGGGCAGGGATGGGGCCTGCAGTCCAGAAGCTGTGGCAGGAGTCCAGGTGAGAGCGGAGGACCGCGGAGGCAGGTAGAAGCAGTGGGGACAGGGATGGGGAAGATGCTAAAACAGAGGAGGTAGCAGCAGCAGGACTTGGTGGCAAATGTGGGGAGAGGGAGCGAGAGGCAGGGCAGGGAGGAGAGGACATGGGGAGTCCGTGTTTTATGGGTACATATACAGTGGTACCTCGAGATACGAGTTTAATTGCTTCCGTAACCTTGAGGCGTGGGAAACTATGAGACGCTCGAGTCGAGGTAAACTGGTGGGTCGTGTGCAGCCGGCCGATCCCCGCGATGACTCCTATCTCAAATGTTGCTCGTATTTCAAAGCAAAAATCACTCGCTCGACGGCTCGTATCTCAAAAATGTCATACGTTAGGGCACTCGTATCTCGAGGTACCACTGTAATTGTGTTACTGATGCATGTTTAGATTGGGGGCACTGAATATGTTTTACCACGCCTTTTTTTTTATTGAATTTATTGGGGGGAAATTTTTTTTTTTAATGGCTTTGGTGTGCTAGCAAGTGAAAAAAAGATTACACAGGGTGGTACATAAGGTGTCACTCTTGTGTGAAATAGACGCGTGTGCACTTGCTGTCCATACGGACACTGTCTTCAGGGTGGAGCTGTGAAACTGACCCCAGAGTTGAATCGGAGAAGGGGAGTGGGGAAACCGGGTGTACCAGTCTCCTGGGAGTGTTCATACAACATACCACAGACCGCGTGGCTGGAAACAGCAGACACTTGTTGTCTCAGGGTTCTGGAGGCTCGAAGTTCAAAATCAAGGCGTCAGCAGAGCCACACTCCCCGGAAGGCCGCTCAGGGAGGATCCTTCCTTGACTCCTCCTGCTTCCGGTGGCCGCAGACATCCCTTAGCTTGTGGTCGCATCACTCCCAGGTCCTGCCTCTTCTTCACATGGCCTTCGTCTCCCTGCGTCCAGTCCAGATTTCCATCTCTTACAAAACCACCAGTCATATTGGATTAGGACCCACCCTGATGACCTCCTCTTCATTTGATTATATCTACAAAGATCCCATTTCCAAATAAAGTACATCTACAGGTAGGGGGGAGAAGGGATGGGCTGGGATCTCAACGTATCTTTTTAGGGGACATAATTCAACCTATCACACCGGGGATAGGTACCTGGGATACCTATTTCCTTGCTGAGTTTTGTGTTAAAAAGTGACTCCGAGGTTTCTGCCTTGGGAGAATGTGTAAGTAGGGATGCGATTAACACGTGCAGGACAAGGACAGTGCAGGAGAACTAACCATGGGCTCGGTTTGGAAAGTCTTGAGTGCAAGATGTTGTCCCAGTTGGTTGTCCATGGAAACGAGAGGCTCTGTGTCTGCCTCTCCATCCTGAGAGCTGCCAGGGAATTCAGTGCTCGCCCTGTCCTCTAATTAGAGTCGAAGCAGAGCACAGTGGTTAGGAGTGCAGGCCTCACAGCCCACAGCCTGGGTTCAAATCCTTGAGGGGCCTTAGGCAAGTCAGTCACCTCTCTGGGCCTCAGTTTCTGTGTCTGTAAAATGGGGACAATAATATGCCTACCTCATAAGGTAGTGGGAAGGATTAAGTACAGTAGTGTCTATAAATCATCTAGCACCGTGTAGCATGTACACCAGGTAGCCTGCTGTCTCTACTACTCTGACACACTATCGTCTCATAGTAAATCACATTATATATTAGTGGTTATTTCTATTCCCCGCCTCTCTGCCCCACCCACCAAGAGCTCAGAGCCTCCTGCTTGTCAAAAACAATAGGCTCCACTTCCTGTGAGAGAGGGGAAAGCACTGTCTTAAAGGGATAAGGTGTACACCCTCGGGGATATGGTCTTGTAGCCCAGCCGAGGTCAGGCGTGGTTTGCCTCTTCTACCACTGCCATGGGTCAGCCCCGGGGATGCAGGAAGAATCAACCAGGCTGACTGGCTGGGACCACTGACCTTACACCAGTGACTATAGAACAGTGGTTCTCAACCTGTGGGTCGCGACCCCTTTGGGGGTCAAACGACCCTTTCACAGGGGTCGCCTAAGACCATCGGAAAATGCAGATATTTACATCACGATGTATAACAGTAGCAAAATTTCATGCTTGGGGGTCACTACCACATGAGGAACTGTATGCAAGGGTCGTAGCCTTAGGAAGGTTGAGAACCACTGCTATAGAGTTCTTCTGGATGACTCAAGTTTTCTGTTTCCTCTGAAGTATGAGATTTGCAAATCTATCATTGGCTGGAGTCCCAAACCATGTCCAGAGCCATTGAGGGCCCATCACCAGCTGGACCTGCAATTCTAGATGGGGTCTCTAGTGGAAGGAAAGGAAAGCATGTAGATGATTGGGTCAAGTGAGCAGAGGCTAGGGGGCATAGAATATTCCAGAAGAAACAGTCACAGCCTGGACTTAATCTCAGACAGTTGGCCTCCTTTTCTCTTTAGGGCTGGCACAGCAATAAGTTTCCTTGGTCATAGGGCCGACCATAGAGCCTGGCACAATAAATATTTGTTGAACGAATGAATGATGCAAAGGGCTATGACTAAGTGTGTTGGTGATAATGTACCATATTTTCCGGCATATAAGACGACTGGGTGTATAAGACGACCCCCAACTTTTCTAGTTAAAATATAGAGTTTGGGATATACCCGCCCTATAAGATGGCATATAAGACAACCCCCGACTTTTGAGAAGATTTTCCCGGGTTAAAACATCTTCTTATATGCTGGAAAATACTTTCCTGGGCTAATTCAGATGTAAAAAGGCTTCAACACGGTGACAGGCAGGTAAGATTCAGGCGTGGGACTCAGAAGAAAGGTCTTCATTAAAGAGGCCTTTGGGGGAAATGCTGGTAAACAGGTGGTCTTTGAGACCATGAGTGTGGGTGAGACTGCCTGGGGGAGGGACGGATGAAGAGGTCATCATGAGGCTAAGGAAGAGGGGTCCAGGTCAGAGAAAAGCCCGAGGAAAGGGAGGAAGCAGAATGCTGGAGGGATCACAGAAGCCAGACGCCACGCCAGCAGGAAGGATGCCAGCAGAAAGGAGGCCCTGGACTTGGCAACGAGGGAGCCATCAGCGCCCTTCACAGCAGCCGTTTCCACAGCTTGCTGCGGGCGGGAACCAGATTGCAGGCGACAGACAGTTTGCCAACACTTGGAATTGGTTCGGAGCTTCCAGAGTGTTAAAAGCAAAACAGAAACACGTTGGGTGCTTACAGCAACACGGAGAGCTACATCTTAAATGGCATTCGGGGCTCTGTTCCAAATCGGGGCTTCCGATCCAGGCTGGCAGGTTGAGGGTGTATCATTTGTCATAGGGGATTTGCTTCCCATCTGGCAAACGATATATGGGACGTGGAGATTGGAGAGGGGGCGGGGGGGCACTCTTGAGTCTGTTGAATTTCTGCCCAAGATGTTTATTTACTCATCTGCCAGCAAGCCTCCTAAACTCTTAATGAACAATATTACTTATGGCTGGCTGGTGTGGCCCAGTGGTTGAGCACCGACCTATGAACCAGGAGGTCACAGTTCGGTTCCCACAGGGCACATGCCCCCATTGCAGGCTCGATCCCCAGTAGAGGGCGTGTAAGAGGCAATCAATCCATGATTCTCTCATCATTGATGTTCCTATCTCTCCCTATCTCTTCCTCCCTTCCTCCCTGAAATCAATAAAAATATTTTTTATTTAAAATAAAAAAGTACTAGTTACACAGAAACCTTATCTTCCCTTAGCAATTAGCAAGCAACCAGTACTTAGTCCAAAGGCTCAGTATAAAGCACTTGGTTCAAGCCTTGACCAAGGGGCTTAGGGTACCAGCGAAGGCTGAGTCCCATCCTTCAAAAAGTTGTAGTCATCACAAGTGAACTTCCCCACCATCGGGTCATTAAACTGCTCTCTGAAAGGTTAAGGACCATCAGCCTGGGTGATCGCCAGGGTCCTTCCTAGCTCTGTAGATGATTCCCTTGTGTGGTCTGAGGTCAGATATGCAAATGCAAGGCCACTTTTACCTGTGGGGAAACTGAGGCATGTAGATGGCAAAGGAAATAAATGGAGCTTCGGTCCATGCCCTCTCCTGTATCTGACAAGATGACACCAGATTAGTTAATAGTGGAGAGACGTGTGTGGGCCGGAACTGTCCTGGGTGCATCTCACACCCGGTTCCATTCAGTTATCCTCCAACCATATGAGGAACTTTATTTTCCTTTTCCTGGGGCTCCAGGAGGTTAGGGGGGCCTGCATGTGGTCACATGGAGAATGTGCCCCGTCTTGGATTTGAACCCAGTCTGTCTGACTCTAGGGCCCAAGTGCTCTCTGCTAAAAGAGTAGCTCCAGTGAACGAATCAGCATTGGAAAAGTGAAAGTCACTTCTGAACAAGGTCTACAGGTTCACCTTGAAAGACTCAGGCCACAGCCTTAGGTGTTCTGAGGAATTCGGATCCTGTCAGTCCTTGTGTCTGTCTAGCATTCTCACCATTGTCCAGTGGCCCAAGATCTCTGCAAAGACTTAACTTAGAAATATTCTGAGAAAGATGTAAAAAGCACGCAAGCTCGTGAGTACTCCTGGAAATGCAATCCGAAACACACCCAAGATGCATTTCAAACCCATTCGATTGAAGTCTGTTATCAGAGTTGAGCAAGGATAGAGAATAGTGAGGACTCTCCAACATCACTGGAGGGCATTCCGAATCCTCTTTCAAGTAAACTTGAAAACACCCAATTGTATTCGCAGGCCTATACCCTGGAAAAACTCTTCCATATGGAAATAAAGAGACACCTTCGTAGATGCAGTATTTGTACTGGCAAAACAAATAAAAAGAAAAAGGAGAGAAGCTATCTGTATGCAGGAGAATAGATAAATAAATTACGGTAGGCTCATACTTGGAATACCAAGTAACAATGAAAATAATTGAACTAGGTCTACATGCTATTACATAGCTAAACCCCAGAAACATAATATTGTGCAGGAAAAAAAGCAGGTTGAGGTAGGATTTGTGTAATATGCTAACATTTACATAAAGTTTACCAACATGCAAGACTGTCCATGTATTATTAGGAATGCATAAAAGTAGTAAAAAGTGTAAAGCATGCGTAGGGATGATAAAGGTCAAGTTCAGGAGAGATGGTAATCTCAAGGTAGAAAGCATAATGGGGTCAGAAAGGATGCACAGAGGCCTTTACACCTGTAATACTTACTTTTTTTTTTTCGGGTGGGCTGGGGGCCGAGCATGTAGGTGGTCACTGTTTTACTCTATATTTCATGTGTCCCTCAAATAATTCATTAACAATAGAAGTTACTTAGTTGGTCTTGGCAACAGCACATTCAGAAGTCCAGTTCCGGGATATTAAGAAGCATTATTTAAATAATTGTTAAGTGACTCAATAAATGTGGGAAACACTGGCTTAAATAAAATTAATTAGGCTTTTTTTTTTAAATATTGCTTTTAACATCCTATGTTTCTTGTAAATCCCAAAGAGAATGTTATCCTATTGGAATCTTTAACCATAGATCAGGGGTCAGCAAACTATAAATTGCCTGCTATCTATTTTTGTAAAGAAAATTGCCTGAGCAAATAGACACGCCCACTTGGTTAATATTGTTTACGGCTGCTTTTCACACTACCGTGTCAGAGTTGAGTTATGACAGAGACTGTATGTCCCAAAAAACTTAAAATATTTACTATTTGGCCCTTTGCAGAAAAAAAAAATTTGCAGACCTGTTATAGGGCATTTATGAGGCTGGTGTTTCTGGGAATATATTGGGGGATTATAACATGAGAGCTTTGCCCTTGCACCTCGGGAATTGTATGTTTATTTGCGAAAATTGTTATAAAGAGCACCCTCGGTTCTTTCTAGAATTTCTTGCAAGATGGTATGTGTAGGTGTTCATCTTTGAATCTCCAGCACAAGCACAATAGCCAGCATATACTTAGCGATTCCTATGTGCTTCACTGAATTGATTTCAACTTAAAACCCATTTGTGAAATGGATTAACTGGGATATGGATTCATTGTCATAACAGACATGCAGAATATCTGAGGCGTGGATAAGACAGGAGTTTAAAGTTCTTCCTCATGTAACAATCCAGGTATAAGCAGTCCTGGCTGTTATGGAACTCCAGGTCAGGGATCCAGGCACCTTATTCTTGTTGCTCTGCCATCCCGCAAGTGACACCTTCCTCTGTGTGGCCTAATATGGCTGACCCCACCTGCCAAGACCACATCTATCTAGTGAGAAGAGGGGAAGTAGAAGGATATGCCTGCTCCATAGCCTGCCTGCATAATTTCCCCCCACTCCCTATTGGTCATCACTTAATCATGTGGTCATGTCTAGCTGCAAGGGAACCTGGGAAATGTAGTCTTTACCTGGGCAGCCATGTACCCAGCTAAAATTCAAGTCCTACAATACATAAAGGAGATGAAGGATTCTGGAGGACAACCACCAGTCTTTGCTAAAAATGGATAAACATTAAGGGCTTGTCAAAATCGGGATGGCTCCTTTTTCGAAGGAAAGGCCTTATTTTCAACTCTTGAAATAAGCCATGATGCCCAATCCAGAGATATGTAACGCTGCTTCATTATTTCTACTCAAAAGAACATGACAACAATTAAATATGAGTACACCTAATTTCAGTCTCCTGGGTGTTTGCAGCCCTTGCATTTGAAATAATTTTTTTTTCCACATATTTAAACAGACACAGAATTCTATTGTGGGGGAAGGCAAACACAGTAGGTTTTGCCACTAACAGAACATACACACACACACACACACACACACACACACACACACACACGCCTAAGCAACCATTACGACCGGATGACCAGACAACTGGCCAGTAGCTATGATGTGCATTGACAACCGGGGGCAGACACTCAATGCAGGAGGTGCTCCCTGGTGGTCAGTGTGCTCCTTCAGCTAACATCCCATGATTCCTTCCAACCCCCAACCCCTTTGGCCAGCCGGCCCCTTTTGGGACTGGGCAAGATGGCCCAATCAGCCTTGATCACCGGCCATGAATTCCTGCACTGGGCCTCTAGTTTACTTATAAGGAAAAGAAAAGTCCAGGCCGCCCAGGATCTCACACGAGGCAGAAGCAATTGGCCAGGAGGAGGATGTGAAATCACCTTGTGTTCACTTTATCTGAGGCCGGTTTAATGAGCTGACTCTTTTCCGTATTTCAGTGGCGGCAGGAAACAGCAAGTGGGCACAATCTTTGGACAAACATTTCTCCTAGGAACTTTGCAACCATTACATGTTCCATTTGCTGCAGTGGTATAATTTTTTCCTTAGAAAGCTGCATGAAGATCTTGGTGTAATTTGCTTCGATACAAAAGTCTCAATTTGTTCATCTTTTTTTATACAGCAAAGAAAAGGGAAAACATCAGTCAGGGGACTTGAAGCTGTGTGAGGGAATTTGGCTTTTTGGGGAAAATATGCTGAGAAGAGAGGGGGGGGTCAGAGGGGGCCTGTATCCAAGTCAGGCCCATAATAAGCCATTTCACGACTCATTTCTGCAGGCACTATTTTATTGTCACACTTACAGAATCCCGTAATGGGAACTGCTCCATATATAAAAGATGATACAAAAATTTTTATTAGCCTCCACTAGGGTTTCTCAATCTCAGCACTGTTGACATTGGGATGGAATAAGTCTTTGGGGTGGGGGAGGGGGGCTGTCCTGTGCATTGTAGAATATTTAGTAGCATCTCCC
Source organism: Lasiurus cinereus (assembly GCA_011751065.1). Taxonomy (NCBI): domain Eukaryota; kingdom Metazoa; phylum Chordata; class Mammalia; order Chiroptera; family Vespertilionidae; genus Lasiurus; species Lasiurus cinereus. Next base: position 1,981,257 of record JAAGEH010000109.1, read on the forward strand.
TAGATGTGACAGCCAAAAATGTCTCCAGACATCGGCAAATATCCCTGGGTGACAAAATCACCCCGGTTGAGAATCACTGACCACTGGGGGCAGACACTCAATGCAGGAGCTGCTTCCTGGTGGTCAGTGGCTCTCACAGCCAACTTCCTGCAGTTCCTTCCCACCCCCGTCCCCCTTGGCTGGCCGGACCCTTTCGGGACTGGGCAAGATGGCCCCATCAGCCCAATCACCAGCCAGGCTGAGGTACTCCACCCGTGCATGAATTCATGTACCGGGCCTCTAGTTTACTTATAAGGAAAAGAAAGGTCCAGGCCCCTTAGGATTTCACAAGAGGCAGAAGCAATTGGCCAGGAGGAGGATGTGAAATCACCTGAGGGTATCCACAAAGAGACTTGCTAAGTGACTCAAAGACACGGATTCTGCTCCGAAATACATCCGTGGCCGCTCTGTACCCCTTCTCAGGCTTCCAGTTTCCTGGCCTGAAGGTCAGGAGCTGAGCTGAATGCTTTTTTTTGAGCGCCAACTGTCTGGGATTCCGAGAGTCCGGAGCTGCTCTGTGGCACTTGTCCCTAGAGAGCAGCTGGAAGGAAAGCAGGACACAGAGGAGAGGATGTGGAGCGAGGGGTACATATACATGCAAGCAGGAAGGCAGTGGGGAAAGGTGCTCATGGGATGGATGGCAGGCCTCGTTGGCTGGAATGGTGAGAAAGAAGAAATGGTTGAGAGATGGGGAAGGTCCCAGGAGGGGCCATTGCAAGAGGGCCTTGAGTTTGGAGACCGTAGTTGGGAATTTTTATTTGTTTGGCAGCCAGCCCAGTTGCTGGCATCTAGTACTCACCCAGGCAGCGGTTGCATAGAATCTCTGTGAACATGGAGGACGTTGGTGGCACAGAGAGGCAGCGGAGTGGGTGGTAAGAGCAGGGATCCAGGTTCAGATCTCAGTTCTACTGCTGTCGGGCTGTGTGACCTGGGGCACATTTCTGAGCCTCTCTGTGCTGCAGTTCCCTCTTCTGAAAGATGAGGATAGTTTTTCTAGGATCAGAGTAAAGATTAGATAATATTGTATATGTGAATGAGTGTCAGTATGTGTGTGTGTGTGTGTGTGTGTGTATGTGTAATATATATGTATATTCTAATTATACATATACTAGAGGCCCAGTGCATGAAATTCGTGCATGGGTGGGTTCCCTAGGCCTGACTGGCAATCAGGGCCAATCGAGGGTCAGGCCAATCAGGGCCGGTCCAGAGAGGAGGCAATGGTCACCGGACCAGGTGCAGAAGGAACAGATGCCAGATGCCACCACTGCCATTATCAGCACCCCACCACCACACGGTTCCCACCTCCCCCTTCCCCTCCCCTCTCAGCTGTGCCACCACCGTGGCAGGCAGGCAGCAGGCCAATTGGGGCCTGCCAGCTGGGCAGAGGGACAGGGCACAGGAGGTTGGCCACCCTGGGGATCAAGCCCACAACCCAGGCATGTGCCCTGACCGGGAATCGAACTGTGACCTTCTGGTTCATGGGTCAATGCTCAACCACTGAGCCACACCGGCCGGGCACTGCTGTCCCATTTTACAGATGAGAACATGGAAGTCCAGAGAGACCTGGGCCCCTTGCCCGAGGCAGGACTGCCAGGGAAGGTGCTGGGCGGGCTTAACCTCCACAGCCGTAGTCCTTCCCGCCACCCTTCCCTCCGTGAGTGTCTGTCTGGGTCCAGGGAAAGGAAGCCAGCATTGTTGTCTGCTCCCGGATTTCATCCGTCTCTCCGGGGAGCCCCCAGAGGTAGGAGAGGCTGGCAACTTGATCCTTAATTACTGTTCGGAGTGAGCGTGTGCTCTCATTTTTCTCCCCTAGGCATCTGCATTTTCAATTACAGAGTCACCTAAACAGCTTGCTGCATATCCTTCTCCGGGGCAGCCTGGGCGGGGGGGCGGGAGGAGGACATGTCAGACTCTCGTGCTGCTGGGCCCAGTGCCCGGCCTGTAGCTGGTGCTCATGGCATGGGTATGTGGGAATGAACGGATCCTGGCACCTCCTGCGCCTCTGAGCTCCTCCGGGACAAAAATCTCGTTCCTGGGGCCTCTGTGTCCCCAGTGTGTGCCACGTGGCAGCAGTTCGATAACGTTGGGTCCTGGGGGGCTGTCTTCGTTAAGCCTGGACTTTGAGATGCCACGGGTCTGGGTTGAAACGGAAGGAGAAGGAGCCCAGCGATTCTAGGGCAAGATTACTTCGCCCCTCCTGGGCTCTGTTTCCTCACCTGTGAAAGGGGGGTGCCGAAACCGGCCTTTTGGGGTTCCTGTGAAGGTTTAGGCAAGATGGGAGCATGGGCTCAGGAATCAGACTGTCTGGATTGAATGCCGGCCCCACCCCCTGCGGACTGGGTGACCTTGGGCAAGTAACATGACCACCGTGCCTCAAGTTGTCATCTGTGATGTGAAGAGAACAGAGCCCAATGTGTGGGGTTATTTGGAGGATGAGATGAGCTATTACATGGGAAATGCTTAGCACATGGAAAGCTATTGATAAGTGCCAGCTATTATTATTATTATTACAGTGGTACCTCGAGATACGAGTTTAATTCTTTCCGTAACCTTGAGGCGTGCAAAACTATGAGACGCTCGAGTCGAGATAAACTGGTGGGACGTGTGCAGCCGGCCGATCTGCGCGATGACTCCTATCTCAAATGTTGCTCGTATTTCAAAGCAAAAATCGCGCACTCGACGGCTCGTATCTCAAAAATTTCGTATGTTAGGGCACTCGTATCTCGAGGTACCACTGTATTATTATGTATAGTGTGTTAGGGAAACTGCATACTTCTGTCTCTGATTATCGCTAACATCTTTACTCTGTTCCAAGGCCCTCTGCCCCCTCGCCTTGGGGAACCAAATCATGGGCACTGAGGGCCCAGGCAGCGGAGTGGGGCTGCGTCCTCTCAGAGTCACCCCGGTGACAGCCAGACCCCGTAGCCCACACCCGGCGGTGGGTGTGGGCTCCCCATCTTCCTTGTGAGCAGGGCCAAGCAGCCCCTCCCGTCCCGCAGCCCCTCCCGTCCTACAGCCCCGGAGACCCCAGGCTGCGGGGCCTGGGAAGTAGCTCTGTCCCAGGTCGCCGGGTGAATAAGAACAGAAACACAGGGGAAGGGAAGGGCAGAGCGGCGGGAGCCATAGCAGGTCTGTCTCGGGGCCAGCAGGGACCACAGGGAGGCCTGGGCTCAGAAGGCCAGGCCCCAGGACTGGTGGGGGCAAGAAAGACCTGCTCTGGGCCTGGCGGTTTGTGTGGCCGGAGGCTGGGCAGAGGGGACTTCCAGATGGCTGATTGCTTCCCTGGGAAGAGGCCCCACAATCAGAAAACGATGGCATCGGATAAACGTGTTTCGCGCATTGGGCAGTTATTATCACCCGCTGTGCTGAGTGGTCAGATGTCCTTTCTGCTTTCATCCCCGTCACAGCTTCGGGCAGTCAGCACTGCGGTGGCCATTCCCGTTCGGCAGATGGAGAAGCAAACAGAGGCGGAGAGAGGTTACGCTACCTGCCGCGGCAGCGAGGAAGAAGCCAGGCGGGGTGTGACCTCCGGGCGTGGGCATTAGGCTCTGCCTGCCCTGGCGCACAGGCTCTGGGGGCAGAGCTTGGGCCTGAGCCTCACTTGCCAATAGAACAGGAATAACAACAACACACAATGAGCCTGCAGTAAAGGGTAGTTTTTAAAATATATATATTTTATTGATTTTTTACAGAGAGGAAGGGAGAGAGATAGAGAGTTAGAAACATCGATGAGAGAGAAACGTCGATCAGCTGCCTCCTGCACACCTCCCACTGGGGATGTACCTGCAACCAAAGTATGTGTCTTTGACCAAAATCGAACCTGGGACCCTACAGTCTGCAGGCTGACGCTCCATCCACTTAGCAAAACCAGCCAGGGCAAGGGTAGCTTTATTATTATTATTATTATTATTATTATTATTATTATTATTATTGCTGATGATGAGGAAAGTCATGATATGAGCACTGTTTAGAACTTTTGGGGTACAGACCCTGAGTCGTGTGTAAGGAATCCCTCTGAAGCCCAGAAATCACCAGTGCCTCCCTGAGAGCTGGGCTGTACTGAGGCACAGACCCTGGAGACAGGATACCCAGGTTCAAATCCCGACTCCTACTTATTAGCTGTGTGTGACCATGAGCAAGTTCATTAACCCCTCGGCGTCCCTTTTTCCTTTTCTGTACAATAGGTTAGTGATAATCTTTTCACATAGGGTTATCATGAGAGTTAAAAAGGTTAATACAGTGGTACCTCGAGATACAAGTTTAATTCGTTCCGTAACCTTGAGGCATGAGAAACTACGAGACGCTCAAGTCTCGGTAAACTGGTGGGTCATGTGCAGCCAGCCGATCTGCACGATGACTCCTATCTCAAATGTTGCTCATATTTTCAAAGCAAAAATCGCTTGCTCGACGGCTCGTATCTCAAAAATCTCGTATGTTAGGGCACTTGTATCTCGAGGTACCACTGTATTTGTAAAAAGCTTATAATATGCCTGCTACATGGTGGGTATTAACTATCTATATATATAAAAGGCTAATATGCAAAGTGTCTCCTTGGGAGTTCAACCGGGAGACTGGGAGTTCATTCGCTCTCTATGACATGCACAGACCACCAGGGGGTGGCACAGAACGAAGGAAGGCCCCAGCCAGCAGCCAGAAGGTCCCGATCAGCCCTGATCGCCAGCCAGGCCTAGGGACCCAACCTATGCATGCATTTCGTGCACCAGCCTCTAGTCTGTTACATAAGTAAAAGGTGGGATGTTCGTGTTTTCGTTTTACACGTGAGAAAAGTAAGTGAGATTAAGTGACGGGTATAGTGCTTCCCGGTTAGCGAGGGCAGAGCCAAGTGGTGAAGCCAGGCAGTCTGGCTTCTGAGCCCGCACCTCACTAGGGTTAACTGTAGTCGGGGCTCAGGGACCTGGGAGCTGCTGATTTCCAGCGCCAGCCGGTCAGGATTGGTCCTGCAGGCAGAGGAGGAAAGAGGGACCGGAAGCCTAGCTGGGCAGCTATAACCCCAGACCCCCTGCACCCTGAGAGGCTCTGCCCTTTCTTGCTCAGTGGGCTGTCCCAGAAACTGTTTTTATCCAGCCTGGTTCCATTCCCCTCCCCCAACCTCTGACATCACCCGTGTGCTTGCAAAACCCTTCTGAGCGACGATGGGGGTTTCCCCACTGGGAGAGAGCTGCCTTTGTGCGGGCGGAATTTGTTAGAGACGATGCCTAATTGGAGAACTTCAGAAGCGCTTTGACTATAATGTCCTTTAGTCTCTGTGTTTCCTATTTGCTTCTCCCAAAGAAAGTACGTGCTCTCCAAACAGCCTGCCTCTTGCTTTGTAATTTACAAGAACGATTATGATGTGAAATCTCTTAACATGTCATGAGAGCCCTGTAACTCTTCTAATCACTGTGCGTGGCTTATCTCATGTAATCCGCACCCCGAGCCTGCGGAGGACGGTTTTGTGCCTAAACTCGGGGTACAGATGAGAACACACAACAGCGAAGAGGTGAAGTCACTTGCCCCAAGACCAGCGAGCTACTCAAGAGCAGAACTGGGAACCAGAGAGCATGCTCGCGACGTCTCTGCTCGCTTTAAACATTAATAAAGGAAGAAAAGGTGTCTGAAGCCTCACCAGCTGAGGGCACGGACAGACGCATCCGCAGCCACCTCCATGCCAGCTCCCGTGCTGTGCTCAGGCCTGCAGGCCCCTCGGAGCGGAGAGCATCTTTCTGAAATCCCGTCCCTGAAGTGGTGGCAGCTAGTGAGCCGGTCTCTTGGGGCCGGAGCCCTTGAGAAATGAGCGAAATTGCTGCCTCGGTCGCTGACCTCGGACTTAAATTGATCCGGTTTTTATGGCCTCACCGAAAGCCACTCACAGGGAAAACCGCCGCCCTGAGCTGATCACCTTCTGATGAAGCCCCGGGTGGCCGGCCGGCTTAATAGGTTCCTGCGTCGGTCGGTCCTGCACGTAGGAGGGGGCGCCCATTTGTCCAGCCAGGGGGGACCCGTCGGGCCTCAGTGGAGCTCCCAGGCGTGTTTGCAGAAATGCTGCAGGAATTAAGATCCCGCCGGGTTCCGTGTCCTAACAAGCGCCGTTGAACGGGAAGGGGTGTTTTATGGGAAATGTTTCTTCCCTGCTTGTGTGTCGGCCTGCCCGGGCTGGTAGAGTTCAGGGGCCAGAGCCATTGCTTCGTTTGTGTGGCTGCGGGATGCTCGGTACCCAGATGTTTCCTGAAGCCTCAGGACTGAGGTGTGTGTGGCTCACCCACCCGTTATTACCGTGTGCTTCAGGCATGCAGGGGGAGGCAGAGGGGCGGCTGGGGAGGGGAGGCGTGAAGCTGGCCTGGAGGGGGGTCGAAAAGGAGAGCAGCTTGCCCTGGCCAGTTTGGCTCAGTAATGAGAGCGTCGGCCTGCAGACTGAGGGTTGTGGGTTCGATTCCCAGTCAAGGGCACGTACCTCAGTTGCAGGCTCCATCCCCGGCCTAGTCACAAGGTGAATGGGATGCAACCAATCGATGTGTCTCTCTCACATCAGTGTTTCTCTCTCTCCCACTGCCTCCTCCTTCCTCTCCATTTTCTCGGAGGAAATAAAAATAAATCAATGGAAAAAAATACCCTCAGGTGAGGATTAAAAATAAGAATAAAAGTTAATTGAAAGGGAGAGCGTTCTGGCCAATGTTGCTAAGTGTTCAGAGTGTCGGCCCACACCCTAAAGGGTCTTGGGTTGGATTCCTGGTCAAGGGCATGTGCCTGGGTTGCAGATTCAAGCCCCAGCCTGGTCAGGTGGTGTGTGCAGGAGGCACCCGATAGATATGTCTTCTCTCTCTCTCTCTCTCTTTCTCTCTCTCTCTCTCTCTCTCCCTTACTTCACCCCTCCCTCCCTCCATCCCTCCCTTCCTTCCACTTTCTAAAAAATCAATGGAAAAATATCCTCAGGTGAGGGTTAAAAGAAAAAGGAGGAGGGAAAGGAGAGGAGCGCACCCCCCTTTTACAGAGAGAGAAGGCCTCCTGGACGTGACTGTCAAGCTCAGACTTGAGGGATGAGAAGGAACCAGCCCTGCAAAGAGCTACGGGAAGGGCATTCCACGGAGAGGGAACAGCACGAGCAAAGCCTCAGAACAGGGAGACCTTGGCCTGTTGAAGGGACAGAAAGTGGGGCTGCTGGTGCAGAGTGAAGGAGGGAGGGGAGGCTTGGAGAGCAGGGCGGGACCCTAAAGGCTGGTGTGGATTCTCGTGACGTGGGAAGGCATTGAGACGTTTTAAGCAGGGGCACGGCGTGGTCCTATTTCCATTTCAAGTTCCCTCTTCCCTTGTGTCAGAAACCACTTTGGAAGACGGGAGAGTGAGAGCAGGAAGACCCGTTAGGAGGCAGTCATCCGGGTGTTTGGAACCAGGGTCTGGCCAGGAGGTGGAGGGAAACAGTAGATGTGGAATGGGGGGGTCTGGGTGGCACAATCAGCAGCTAATGGAATGAATATGGGCCTGAGCACCAGGGTGAATGGGGTGCCATTTATGGAGAGAGAATGACTGGCGGACAAGTTCAGAGGGAGGGAGGTGGATGTGTTAATGAAAAGTTCCATTTTGGACATACTGCATTTGAGGGAGACATCGAGGAGAGGTACTCTTGTAGGCAGCTGCATCTGGGGGCACACCAGCACCATGGAGAAGTGCCTGGTCCCTCTGAGAGGGGTCAGGCAGGGTGCCCGTCGTCCAGCCCGAGAAATGCCGACTCCCCGCTTACCAGCTCTGTGGCTTGGGAAATCTCCTTATCTCTGGAATGGGGCTTCTCACCGCACCCACATCATGGGCTTATTGTAAAAATTGTATGAGTTAGCCGAGACCAGTTTGGCTCGGTGGATAGAGCGTCGGCTTGCAGACTGAAAGGTCCCGGGTTCGATTCCGGTCGGGGGCATGTACCTTGCTTGCGGGCACATCTCCACTGTGGGGGGTGCAGGAGGCGGCTGATCGATGTCTCTCTCTCTCATCGATGTTTCTGACTTTCTATCTCTCTCCCTTCCACTCTGTAAAAAATCAATAAAATATATTTTTTTTAAAATTGTATGAGTTAACACATGGGAAGAACTTAGATTTCAATAGTAAGGATTCAGTAAATGTCAGCTTCCTCTAACACCGATATTTATCATCCTCATCGTTAACTAAAGTAATTTTCTTGCCATTTGTCTCTTCCTAATTAAAACCAAGGACCTCTTTGGCTGGTGAACGCGGCCGATGTTCTTGGAGTTGCTGTTGAGAAGTCTGGGGCTCAGTGAACACAGGGTAGACCCTTGTCTCCCTCCCCCTAGCCCCATGGGTGGTGCCCGTGATAGTTATCCAGTCACAGAGAATGTAGCCTAACTCCAGGGCAGGAAAATGCTTATGTGAGAGAACCAGTCAAGCACCGAGGACAGCAGACAGGAAGGAGGAAATGGCAAACTCCGTGACAATGACAATTCACAGCGTCTTTGCTCCCAAGAAAGAGGCTCTGGTTTCACAAAGCGCCCTCTTTCCGAATTGGACAGTGGTCTGGGAGAAGAAACGTTCTCCTTCCAGTGAGTCAAACCTGATACCTTCCCGAGAATTGCATACACACACACACACACACACACGCACACACACACACACACCATCAAGGCCCCAGACACTCCAGTGAAACATGCAGACCCCTTCTCTTCCCCACCCCAATGCCGCAGTGACATAGGCCCCAGTCCCTTCCCTGTTGCTCTCACCCTCTTCTCTCCTGTCCATTGGGCTTGAAATTTCTTCCTTCACCATTTTTTAAAAAAAATATTTTTATTGATTTCAGAGAGGAAGGGAGAGGGAAAGAGAAATAGAAACATCAATGATGAGAGAAAATCATTGAGCGGCTGTCTCCTCTATGTTCCACACTGGGGATCAAGCCCCAAACTATGTGCCCTGTCTGGGAATCGAACCGGTAACCTCCTAGTTCATGGGTCAACACTCAACCACTGAGCCACACCGGCTGGGCCTCCTTAACCATTTTCAGGGAACATCGGTCCTTTAGATGAAGCCTCCTTCACAAAAGTGTTCCCTCTTTCCCTAGAGATGGGTGCCGTCCTCACTGCAGTGGGATCTACAGATTCCCCTCGTGTTCTTTTAGGGTCATGGCAAAGGGGCTCTGCCCATTCCCAGATAAAACATTTCAATTTCAGGTAAACGGTGAATAATGTCTTAGTGTCCGTTTGTCCCATGCACTATTTGCTAAAAGTATCTTTTATTGTAGGCAGTTGCATTTGGGGGCACGCAGTGAGTCCCAAGTCCAAAGCCCCATGAACTGGCCCTATGGACGGCCCCATTCTGTGCCCCAGAAGTTTGAACTTGGAAGCTGATGCCATGGTCTAAGGCCAGGCCTGGAGTCCGTCGTTCCTCCCCGACTTGGAAGCTCTCGGGCTTCCCTGGAGAGTTTCCAGAAGCATTGAGGTGATCTTTCATCTTGGAGTCCAAGATCCTGGTCAACTCTGGTCCCCTAAATACCTTTCTTACTCCTCCCTGGGCCTTGGAGCCTGACCTGACACGGTTCCTGACGCATGTATAGAGTCTATACGTACCTCCTGTCAACCCCAAGCTCAGGGTCCTCTGGAATCTTCGCTGCATCAGCTCCCCCTGGTGGCCAGAAGCAAAATCCTAGCATCACCTCTTGAGAGCCTTACCTAGCCTACCACCCGCAGGGTTCCTATTTCAGGACAGCCTTGGGCCAAGGCTCCTCTGTCAGCATAGATGAACCCAATGAAGGGTCACATAATCACCCCCCCAGACCCCCACCCCCATTTCCTGAGACTCTCTGGTGTTCTCCCCAGAACCTAGCTTTACTACTGAGCAGGAGCCTTCATACCATAAACAATATCCCCTCTCATTTCTTCCAAGCATAAAAAAGAAGATAATTCCCCCCCCCCAAATGAATCCTTCCTAGACCGCCATGTGGGTTAATTAGAGGCAGGAATGGGACAGGGATGCTGAAAGCTGCCTCCTTCCCTCCATTTCCACCCTCTGGATTGGCAAGGGGAGGGACAAGAGGGGGTCTGGGCCAGCGCTGGCTGCGGCTGGTGAAACAGTGTGGGCCCCCAGCCTCAGGGCCGACATCTGAGAAATGGGTGCCTGCGTGTGGAGAAGACAGAACCCACGGCACCTGCTCACCCAGCAGCCACAGCCTTCACTCGGCCCCGTGCCACGTCTCTGTCACTGGCAGCTTCTTCATCTGTTTAGCACTGACATGGCTCTTACCTCTAGAGGTGGCTCCCCGCAAACCCATCCTCTCTCTCTCCCAGAGTTGGCCTTCCAACCAACCAGTGCCCTGCCTGTTTCAAAACTTTCACTGGCACTTACGGGTAGAGGTTGGAGCCTTGAGAATCAAGTCAAGTTCCCCTGTCACCTAACCCCACCCTCAGCTCTGGCACTCTGCCTGCAAGTTTAGACCCCACTGGGACCTTCCTACCCTCACTTCACCCGCCACACTTTTGCTCAAACGAGCTCAAGGTTCTTCTGCTTTCTTCTCTCCTATCACTTCATTTCAGACACCGCTCAGGGGTCACCTCCTCCAGGAAGCCTTGCTGTATCCTCTTTGGCACATGCCTCCGATCCCTCAAGCGTTGCCTGTACCACCTGGGGCTTCATGGCCAGGGCCTGTGCCTCTCCCCTTCCAGGCAGCGGTCCCCAGGGCAGGGACAGCGACAGGTCCTCAGCCCCTAGCGCAGAGCTTGTCCCAAACAGGGTTCCATCAACGCTTGCAGATTTGATTCAGTCGGTGATTGGTCCGTTCACGGTGGGAAGGAGGAACCATCCTGTGCAAGCAGAGTTTGCCTCGCCTTCCGGAACCTGTGGATTTCTCTCCCCACCTTCCCTAACCTCTCGCTTGCTCGCTCGCTGCGCCGGGCTGTCTGGGTTCCTTTCCGAGGCACCTGACTCTCTGTGATCCATTCCCTCTTCCCGGTTCTCTGCTCTGCTTCTGCTCTGAACGCCAAGCATCCACCTGCCCTGTGTCCATTCAGCTAACATGTTTAACAGTGCCATGTCCTGGGCTCTGTCCTGGCACTGGGACGCAGGCACACTAGACAGGGTCCCTGCTCTCACCGAAGTCCCCAGCCTGGAGGGGAAGGCCAACAAGGGAAGAGGCAAATAGTAGGTGCCATGATGGGGGGACAGAGGGACACAGTAGATACCCAGGCAGGCGGGCTCTGCAGGCTGCCGTGGTTCACATCCCTGCACCTCTGCTTGCTGGCTGGGTGGCTTTGGGCAAGTCCTTCCTCGGTGTCTTGTTTCCCCGTGGTTAACAGAGGGGTCAAGAGCTAGCCAGTTTGGCTCAGTGGATAGAGCATCGGCCTGGAGACCAGAGGATCTTAGGTTCCATTCCAGTCAAGGGCACATACCTCGGTTGGGGTGCAGGCTTCTCCAGGGCCAGGTCCCTGGTCAGGAGCTCGTGCAGGAGGCAACCAATCAATATTTCTCTCTGTCTTTCCTTCTCTTTTGCACTCTCTCTAAAAATGAGTGGGAAAATAACCTCGGGTGAGGGTGTTTTTAAAAATAGTATTTACCTCTTGTGGTTGAGTGGGGATTAAATGAATTAATTTGCCAAAACCGGTTTGGCTCAGTGGATAGAGAGCGTCGGCCTGTGGAGTGAAGGGTCACGGGTTCGGTTCCGGTCAAGGGCATGTACCTTGGTTGTGGGCACATCCCCAGTAGAGGGCGGGCAGGAGAGGCAGGTGATCAATGTTTCTCTCTTATCAATGTTTCTAGCTCTCTATCCCGCTCCCGTCTTCTATGTAAAAAAGATCAATAATATATTTTTTAAAAATAAATAAACGAATTAATTCACATAGAGAGTTTAGCATAGTGCCTATCCCCTAGTAAACATTCCGTAAATAGTAGCCAAGGGTATACTTTGCTCCGAGCGTGAAGGCACACAGAGGACAGGACAGACCCACAGCCCTTGCAAAGGACAAAGGGTCAAGACGTCCACATCCTGACGAAAGCCCAGGCACGGGCAGTGGACATGGACCGCGAATGTAAAGTCTCCCGGTGCCCCCTAACCCTGGTGGCTTCCAGGCCCATCCCTGGCAAGGCCACCGCACCCCGCTGACCATCTTTCCCTCCCTCAGGGCTGACGACTGCTTTTTTGCTTCTCGGAAGCTGGACGCGGTGGCCATCGAAGCCAAGTTCAAGCAGGACCTGGGCTTCCGGATGCTGAACTGCGGGCGGACGGACCTGGTGAAGCAGGCCGTGTCTCTCCTGGGGCCCGATGGGATCAACACCATGAGCGAACAGGTACAGGGCCCTCTGGGTGTCTGAACGCGCGCCCCCACCTTCGCCACCAGCGACGCCCCCTGGCCAGATGGACACAGCAGGTGCTGGACAGAGGCTCCCCCTACGGGTGACTTAGGGTGATTTTTTTTGTTATTTTTTTAGTTTTTAAAATAAAAAGACCCTTGTTCATCTTTATAGAAGTTGCACGTGGCCATTGCAGCTGAAATGGAAAAGAGAGAAAAATAGGCCTATTCCAGAAAGGAAATCATCTCATTGCCCAGATAACCATCCTGTTTATATTTAGTATGTGTCCTTCAAGTTCTTTTTTCAGCAAGGTTAAAATTAGTGCTCTGCCTGCCTGCGGCTGCATCACAGAACAAGTCAAGACCAATTTCCACCAGACTTTCAGGGTACGTTTCAGAGGCACGAAAGTCATTCTGGGGGACCCTAGGAAGCGCCTCTGAGACAGGCAGCTGTCCCCCCAAACCCCTGACACTGAGGTGCAATGAAAGGTACTTTGCAATATCATTAGATAGTTTCAGTCCCTTCTGTTGGCTACCTAACATGGTCATATTACTTATTCACTTAGCCACACTCAGTGGTTGGGTATTTAGGTTGTTTCTAATCACATCAATGACGCTGAGCTAAATAAACTTACACAAATCTTTGTTCAAATTCCTGATTGTCTCATTAGGGAAACTCTTAAAAGCGGAAATAACGGCTCAAACTCATCAACCTTTCAGAATGTGTTTGTTTTTTTTATCTCAAATCACTATTTCAGAGACTTGATTTCCTTGTACAAACCCTTAAACTATATATGCGTGTTCCCTGTCAGTCTTTTCCTTACCTTTTGCCTGGTTCTCCCTGGAGCTTCACTGTCTTTTTTTCTTGGAAGAGCTCTTTACATATTAGACATATGACCCCTTATGATAATGTGACAGATATGTCTTCATGTCCTGCTCACCTTTTCGTCTTGTTTATGTTTTCAATTTCATGTCCTCAGTGCGGTAATGATTTTCCTTTGCGATTCTTTTATTATTTTTGTGCCCAGGTGACTTTTATGGTTTTAATTCTGCCCCTATCTCGCTAATCAAACTAGAAATGGTTTTTGTGGATGGTGTGAGATAAGGCTGTTCTTCCTCGGATATTTCCCCACCTTCACAACACTGTGTATGGAAAAATCCATCCCTTCCTTCTGTCGGTTGGGGGACATTGTTTATAATAAGCAGGAGTCGTGGGCAAGTGCTTATGGAATTTTTGAAAGGCCTTCCTCATTTGCTAGCCGTTCGCTTGTAAATGGCAATGTCAAACCAGATGTCAACGCTGGGCGTGTGTTCAGAAGTAACCAATTTCCCTTGACCCCAACCGGTGTCTTGTATGAAGTAAAGATGACACTTGTTCTATTGAGAAAGAGAAAATGTCAAGGAAACGGTGTTTGTCAATTAGATAGCTGAGCGGCGGATGCTGCAGAACCCAGAAAGCTGAAATCAGCCGTTTGCTTCAGCAAGCACTCCTAGGGCTGTTGCACCCTTAGACAGACAAAGGAAAAACCCTCCAACTTAAGCAACGATGAATGCAAAAAAAAAAGACAATTTATGGTCCCTTCTTGCCTCCATTTTGGTTTGCAAACTATGGAGGATTGGGACCTTCGGGCTGTTTATTCTTTTTAATGCCGGATTGCAAGTGCCAAAATAACCTTCTAAGCAAAAGTAAGAGTGTCCATGTGAGCATCTAGTGACACGGCCACCTGGTAAACCTGCTCCATTCTCTGGTTTCTAACTCACCGCAGGGCATGACCCCCCTGATGTACGCCTGCGTCCGCGGGGACGAGGCGATGGTGCAGATGCTGCTGGATGCCGGAGCGGACCTGAATGTGGAGGTGAGGGAGCAGAGGGCTGCAGGCCCCTAGGCCGGGCATCCCCAGGGAAAGGTGAACCAAGAGGGGCGGTGAGGGGGGGGGGATTTTCTCCCGAGAGCCACTGCTGAGAGCAGGGCGCTCCATCCAGCAAAGAGGTCAGACCAACGGATGGATCTCCTCCATCCTAAGACCCCAGCCTGGGGAAACTGCAAGGAGCATGTCATGTTTCACTAAAAACCACCCACCAAGCTACAAGGCGCACCAGCTTTTAGTTGGCTCAGATGTCGAGTCCCTGCTCCTTATTGTCATCCATTCCTTCTGGGATCAGAGCAGAGAGCGCCCTCCTGAGCCCCCAGCCCTTCCCCTCTGCACCATGCAAAGCCGGGGCATCCCAGAGCTGAGGCGTGGCTCCCCCTCCCCCACTGAATCCTGATTGGCGCCCCGGGTTGGCTGAGTTGCAGCCACAGGTCTTAAAGCTAACCACGAAGCTCCTTGAAGCAGCGTGCTGGAGCGGACAGCACACCCCGACGGGCTTTCGAATTTGACACGAGTTCAAATTCTGACCCTGTCTGTGCCTTGGTGATGTACTTTTGTGCTTGGGCGAGAGGTTTCTGAGCCTCGGTGTCCCCATCTGCAAAACGGGAGAATCACCACAGCCCTCTCAGAGAGTTGTTGGAAGAAATAAATCCAGAGAGGATCTAGTAGTGGGACTCAGTATTGGTTTCTTTCCCTGCCGGGGTTGTAATAGGTGAAATCACACTTTTTTTTTTACCATGTTCTGTGCTGTCTCAAGACCCACTCTCTCCAGCAGCCAGATATGGACAGCCTTAGAAACTGGGGAAATGGGTAGCCGCAGTCCTAACGCAGCAACCCTGGGAAACCTTTTTAGGTCAAAATTAGATGCTCTTGTCGATTTAGTTCTGTGGGATTTGGGGGGCTTTTCTGTTTGCTTTTGGGGTGTTTTTTTAGTGAGTTTTATATTCATCTGAGGAAAGCAGTCAGTAGACATAGGTTGGGATCCGTAACCATTTTAGATCATACAAGTTTCAAGTATTGGGGGTTCCCCCCCACTGCCCTGTTATGCATCCGGAAGCACCGTGCAGACCCTGCGAGGGCTCCCCAGTTTGGGTTCCTGGTGGGGTTCCCTGGTCCTCCCTAGCCCGTCCCACGGCTCCCAGCTCCAGGCTTCCCCTGCCGGGGAGGAATGAACTCAGGCATCTCAGGGACAAGGCCCAGGAACGTTCGGGAAAACCATGTGTGGGTGCCCGCCCTGCAGGACCCCCACCTTCAGCTGCCCAGACACCTCTCTTGCGGCCAGGTGTGTTTTTGAGACCCCCATATCAAAAGCCCAGTGTCAGGTGCTTATCTGTGGTGCCTTCAGGGAGGTTTTTATGCCCAGTCTCCGGAAATAGGAGGGCCTCGGTCAACCAGGAAGGCAGAGAAGCGTGGCCTGAGGACAGCCTGGGTGAGCTGTGAGCAGATGGTGCCCCTCCTCCATCAGAGGGCGGGCTTCCCTGGTTCACAAGCTTGAAGCAGACCACCCTGTGCCTGGGGTTTGCTGCCACCGAGAATGTCCCCTAAAGTGTGGGTGACACGGCAGTGGCATCTCACGCTGACATCCTGTAGGTCTCAGAAACACCACCCCTCCTGCAGCAGAGAAAGGAGCCAGCAGGTGAGCTGGCTCGTTGTACCACCTTTACACCTTCTCCATGGCACCATAGCGGTGGCCGGAGGTCACCTGTTTCAAGCAAAGGCGTCCTTATTCCTCACCCCCTCTCCCGCCACCGACATCACCAACACTTGCCCAGGCACCAGCCAGGGTGTCCTGTCCACGCCTTTCCCGCGTGCCCAGCCACAGCTAGGTCAGCTCTGCTGGTCTCAGTATTGTGAAGGTCACGTTCTGAAAATAACTTCCCATTTGTTTATAGGTTGTCAGTACTCCTCATAAATATCCATCCGTCCACCCCGAGACCCGCCATTGGACGGCTCTGACTTTTGCTGTGTTGCATGGACATATTCCTGTAGTTCAGGTATTAACGTGTTTCCCTATCCACACCTGACCTTTAATTGTACCTCTTCCATTATGCAAATCTGTACCTCTCCCAGCATGCGCAGTCACTGAAACATGCATATCGGTTCTCTGCAATTAAATACAGCACATGCATATCATCTGAGTGAAAATATTACATGGAATGATCTGTGTGGCCCAGCGTTAGCCAACATGAAATTGTCACCTACCCACATGCAGCCTCACACAACACTCCGTGGCCAATCTACGAAAGTTGTTCCCTGTTGCTCGGGGGTGGGGCCTGAGCTGTGGCTCTGTGGATTGGTTCGTTTTATTTGTCGTAACATGAACACAAAACTTGGGTGAGACCTCGGACCCTCCCCTTAGGTGTGACCCCGGTGTTTGTGTAGAGTCTCGTGGTTTCCCACCAGTGGAAAGACGCATCCAAGTTGCCAAGGCAACAGGTTCCAAAAGACACATGCTTGGATCCCACTGCTTGAGCATCGGAACCTGGAGATCTAGAACAGGGCCTGCCCCCGTGTCTTCTGAAACGGCTCCCAGGCGTGGAGAGACTCCTCGTCCCAGGTCCGTTGGGCATGCGTGTGTGTTGCTTGCGCCTGCTCTGCCTGTGGTAGAGTCGGTTTTCATGGACGAGCCATCCAGAATATGCTAGATCTCAAACGTGGTTTTCGCTGCATCAGAAGAGAGAGGCGGGCAGCCAGGCCTGTGGTCACCCCTGAACCCCACAGTGAGGGCTGAGCTGTGCGGGTCCATCGGGAACTCGCCTCCTTCTATGTGGCCCAGGCCTCTGAGGGTGAGTGGAGAGCAGGAATAGTGTGAGATGCACCACCAGGCGACGTTGGGATTCCACGGGAATCCTCTGTGGTTTCCTAGGGCGTGGGGATCCAGAGCCCTGTGCCAGGAGGTGCATGTGTGACGGGCCACACTGGCTTCTGCCTGTACAGCGTCATGCGCAGTCCAGTCCTAGCAGAGGAGTCCAAGGAAGAAGGAGCAGAGGGTGGCCGGCCATCCTTTAACAAGCAGCAGCATCCCCGCCCTTTCAATCCGGAAGAGGCACAGTGGGCAGCCGAGCAGAGCCAAACGGAAGTCAGGCCCCCTCCCTGCTGCAGGGGCATGGGTCACGGAAGGCCACGCGTGCAGCCCGCTCCTGGCTGCGCCCTCAGGGATCCCTACAGGCGATAAAGAAAGCAGGTCCCCCCCTCCTCCCCAGCCCAGTTCACATCAGCAACAGCACATTCACGGTGAGACACACAGCAGTTAAATATAGCACATGCATTTCATCTGAGCGAAAATATTACATGGAATGATCTCCATGGCCCAGCTTTAGCCAACATGAAATTGTCAGCTGCCCACAGGCAGGCACAGAATGGCGTCCTGGGAGGCAGAACTCGGGGGAGGCTCTCTCTGCCGCATGGAGCCCGCAGGCCAGGAAACCAGCCTCTGCTCACCTGTCCTCAGAACTCCCCAGGACCCTGACCCTGGCTGGCCCGGGTGCCCTCCACAACTCTTGATCTGTGGGGTTCCAAAATCCCACTTTAATGCTCCCCGACCCCAACAGGAGTCTTCCAGTCCCTGGTTCCAGGAGCCTCTCTCTCGGTGCTTCTAGAAACATTCATGTACGTGTCAGTCACCTGGAGAGCCTGGGAAGATGCAGACTCTTGTTGGGTGGATCTGGGGTGGGGCCTGAGGGCCGTGTTTCCCACCAGCTCCCAACAGGGGTCCCCGCCTCGGGCCGGTAGGCCACACTGAGTAGTAGCTCAGGTTCTAGTCCATCCAGGCAGCTCCCAGTCCCCCCTCGAGGCCCAGCTGCCCCCGCCCTGCGCCCGCGGTCCCTGGTCCAGAGGAGAGCAGGAACATTGGCATGGCACTGATTTCCACCAGTTTTCCCGCCGCCCCCTCGCCCTGCGGGTCCTTCAGGCGTCTCAGCGGCCCCTCTTCCTCCGCAGCTCCTCCTGGACGCCGGGGCCAAGGTCGAGGGCTCCGTGGATCACGGCGAGGAGAACTACTCGGAGACCCCCCTGCAGCTGGCCGCCGCCGTGGGTAAGAGGGGCCGATCCTCACCCGGGCCCAGGGCCTCCACCACCACCACCACCACCACCATCACCCCCGGCCCCCGGGGGGCGTCTGCGACTCTGTGTTTGCTTTGTTCTGCTTATAAAACCCCTTCTCTGGGCTTGCAGGCAATTTTGAGCTGGTTAGTTTGCTGTTGGAGCGAGGCGCGGACCCATTGATAGGAACCGTGCACAGGAATGGAATTTCCACCACCCCCCAGGGGGACATGAATTCTTTCAGCCAGGCCGCAGCCCACGGACACAGGTAGGCTAGGGCGGGCCGGAGCCCCAGGCCCCGAGCGGTGCTTGTTAAACATGCAGATTCCCAGGCCTGCCCCCCGACCCACCCACCGCCTCTCTGGGTGTGGGGCCCAGAGGCAGTGCAGGCCCCAGGCCGGCCAGCGTGGCCTTCCCTGCCCGCTCCCTGCCGAGGGCCAGCCTCAGGCCGCACACATCTGCCCGGACTGGCTGTTCCGTCCTCTCCCACCCGCTCCCACCGCGCAGACAGGCATCCCCTCTCGGACACAAAGTGAGAAGAATCCGCTTAAAAAGAATAAATCACCTCCTGTTTGGTCTACCATTCCCTCAGGAGGTATCCCATCAGCTTTGTTACACATCACCCCACGGAAAGCAGCATCACGGGTACCAGAGCCTTCTAGATACTCAAGGCAGACACGTAGGTCCCTGGTTGTCCCTGAGGAAACATGGCCAGCCATGCCCCACCGTCTCCTCCACCCCCAGAACGGAGCGCCCGCGGTCAGGCCTCTGAAACCCACCACCCGGAGTTGGTCCCGTCCTCTTCCCTTGTCCCAGGGATGGTCCCCATCCGTCCCCGCCCTGGCAAAGCCCTCCCCCGCCTCTGAGTGTCTTCCTCTCTGGGTTTATGATTGACAGGAACGTGTTCCGCAAACTGCTCGCCCAGCCAGAGAAGGAGAAGAGTGATATCCTGTCCCTGGAGGAGATTCTGGCCGAGGGGACAGACCTGGCGGAGACAGCCCCGCCCCCCCTGTGTGCCAGCCGCAACAGCAAGGCCAAGCTGAGAGCCCTGAGGGAGGCCATGTATCACAGCGCTGAGCATGGCTACGTGGATGTCACAATTGACATCAGGAGCATAGGTCAGTGCGGCACCTCTGCCCCTGGCCAGCACACACACACACAGGGACACACACACAGACACATAGACACACACATAGACACATACATAGACACACACACAGACACACAGGGATACACACATATACACAAACACACACACACAGAGACACACACACAGACACATAGCCACACACACGTGCACGCACATCTACAGACACGCACACAGGCATACACATATAGACATGTGTTCACATGCGTGCACAGACATGCACGCACACACATGCACACATGCATAGGCACAGGGGAACCCCTTCTTGGCTGGCTGGAGCACTTCCGTGCTGAGAGTCCTACACTGTCCCCATCCACAGCAGCATCCGGCCAGCCCCACCCTCAGGCCCCTTTCCATGATCCCCAAACTCTGGGCCCTGGGAATCAGGAGTTCGAATCACCTGGGAGCTTGTCTGAATACACGTCGCCAGGCCCCACACCCAGAAGCTCTGCTGTCCAGGGTCTGGATGGGTAAAGGCTGGAAATCTTTATATTTAACAAGCATCCCAGGTGGTTCCCAGTGTCGAGGTGCCCAGAGCACCCAGACCTCCGAGCTGCGGCCGGGCAGCGGCAAGAGCGAGGACAGGCTTCCCTACCAGGGCTCCTCCCGCTGCGCCTCCGGGGACAAAGCCACCCTTTGTGGGGGCTGGCTCTCCCTTGACCGAGCTGGCCCACAGCCCCCTCCTCCGGGCATCGGAGGGACAGGCTCGCCTGGCCTTCCCAGTCTAGTGGCATAGCCCCGGCATGGGGACAGCGGGACTCACCGGGGCCTTAAACTCAGGGGCCCTATGCTGTTCTGGAAGTGGGCCTCTCGCAGGGTGTCTGTTTAGCATGTGGGGCGCGTATGCCAGGCCCTGAGTGCCTGTTGAGCAGAGTGAAGCAGCCGAGACGCCGAAAGGTCGGCTTGTTGTAAACAGGAGCAAGATGCCTGCGTTCTCTCCCCGCTCAGGAGGGGGAAATCAGCGCAGCAATCAGCGGCTGCAGAGGCTCCTGATGAAGTGGCTGCAGGTGGCAGTGTAGCTTTGCACGGGGGCCAGCAGCTGGAAGCATCCATCTCAGTCACTGCTGGGTGTCACCAGCTCGCGGCTCTCGCCTGGGTGTAGTTATGGCATCCAACCCTGGGCAAGACTCGGCCCCTCCCTGCGCACCTCCCTCCCCAGAAAGTGGAGGGGATGGAGACAAAGGAAGTGAGCGCGGAGAAGTATGTCCCGGGCCTGAGCCGTGTGCATAACGGTTCCCGTATCCTACACCACGGCTGCAGGCTGTCAAACGCAGCCCCTGCTCATAGGAGCAGCACGAAGAAATGGACAGCTGTACTTAAGGGAATTGAATTAGGACCTTTCTTTATTGATTTTTCACAGAGAGGAAGGGGGAGGGATAGAGAGTTAGAAACATCGATGAGAGAGAGACATCGACCAGCGGCCTCCTGCACGCCCCCTACTGGGGATGTGCCTGCAACTAACATACATGCCCTTGACCAGAATCAAACCTGGGACCTTTCAGTCCGAAGGCCGATGCTCTATGCACTGAGCCAAACCGGTTTCGGTGAATTAGGACCTTCCATTTCCACTTCTGCGAGTCTTGGGGGGAAACCAGCACTATCTCTCTTCATCGCCAGCCTGTGTCTGGGTCTCGTAGCTGGGTAGCGTCCCGGGGAAAGGCCAGGTGTTAGATAAAAACACGCCTTCTCTTCTGGTTGTTCTCTGCCCTGCCCTCCCCTCCCTCCCCGCCCCCCCCAGGCGTGCCGTGGACCCTGCACACGTGGCTGGAGTCCCTGCGGGTGGCCTTCCAGCAGCACCGCCGGCCGCTCATCCAGGGCCTGCTGAAGGAGTTCAAGACCATCCAGGAGGAGGAGTACACGGAGGAGCTGGTCACGCAGGGCCTGCCCCTCATGTTCGAGATCCTGAAGGCCAGCAAGGTACGAGGGGGTGGGTGCCGCCGGGCCGTCTGCAGAGAGCAAGGGGGTTCCCCCTCTCAGGGCTCCCTTCCTGGTGGCCCCCAACTGGCTAAAGCCACTAGTGCTGCCATTTGTGGGGCAGCGGCTTTGCTGAGCCCCTGGCAGGTTCCAGGGCACTGAGGCAGGTGGAGGAAGCAGTAAGGTCTCTCCCGGCCGCAGGGGGTGTGCACCAAGGCTGTGAGATAAAGCCAGCACGGGTACCCCGAGGGCGTCTGAGGTGGCATGTGAGACAGTGGCGCAGGCCGAGAGGAGTGCAAGACAGTCAGGGAAGGTGTGGCTGGGGTGAGGGCAGGCCTGACAGACGGAATCCAGTGGGAAGAGGGACAGGGTGCAGCGCCCCAGAGGAAGGGGGTACAGGCCCTGCCACGGGTCCCGGAAGCCAGGTTCTGGGGGAGGCTTTTGAGGTACACAGAAGCCAGTGAACCCTGAGACTCACCCCTTCCGCTCAGGCCTCCCAGTTCCCGCCGGCACCTGCATTGAAGGAAAATGGTGCAACCCCTTGAAAAAACCAGTCCCGTTCTGGGGCTGCTGTGTGACCCGTTCTTAAGCTCTTTGGGGTCCCCTGTTTGATGATACCATGCAGACACCCAGTACCCACCAGTGGGCCAGGTGGCATCGTGGGTGGGGGTGGGGAGGATGACTGTGAGAAGGAACAGCTGCGGTGTGCCTGGTCCCCGGCCAGCCATGGGGTGGAGAGCCCCGGTCGAGGGGAAGGGAGGTTGTCAGAAGCCCCCCCACTGGCTGGGAAGCAAGGGTGGGGGGCCAGTTTGCCGGGGAGGCTTTGAGGAGTTCGGGCACCAACCATCTTATCCCCCCGGGGTTCTCAGCGGGCCTCAGGGGACGGGGTGGCACCGTGGTTGGGAGCCCGGGCTCCGGAGCCAAACCGGAGGAGTTCAAGCCCGGCTCTGCCTCTTCCTGGCCTGATGACCCTCCTCCAGTTACACACCTGCTCCCTGCCTCAGTTTCCCCACCTGGAAGTGGGGACAGGGACTGTATGAACCACGGGCTGGTTGTAAAGAGAACATGAGTCTCGGCGCCCCTTCCCATTACCCCCGCCACGGACGGAGCGCTTTCCGGTCCCCATCACAGCGAAGGCCTCACCCGGGGATGTGGCGCCTCCCTTACTCCCCAAGGGGTGTTCTGTAGCCACCCACCCCTCAGCGGGGAAAACATCAAAGTATGGAACGCCCAGCGCAGCCCAGGCACCAAGGAGCCCCTGGAAACCACAGGTCACTGGCTGACTGTCCCCTCCTGTCCTCGGGGTGACATTGGATGATCCCGATTTC
Source organism: Lasiurus cinereus (assembly GCA_011751065.1). NCBI lineage: Eukaryota > Metazoa > Chordata > Mammalia > Chiroptera > Vespertilionidae > Lasiurus > Lasiurus cinereus. The sequence continues at coordinate 2,003,869 of JAAGEH010000109.1, forward strand.
TCTACTGCAGACCCTGGAAGAGCCTAATTCATCGAGGCAAGCGTTTCCCCAAGCTCGCTTGACCTCGGAATTCTTGTTTATAATGAACTGTCTCAGGACAGAAATAAGGCCTTTTTTTTTTTTTTTAAGCTAAAATATGTCGTTTCATCCTCCCAGGCAACTTTTGAAACAGATACCACTTTTATCCCGCATTTAACAAACGGGGAAACTGAGGCACAGAGCAGTGGACGGGCGTGCCCAAGATCACAGAGTCGCTAAGCAGTAGCAGAGCTGGGGATTGAACCCTCACGGTCTGGCCCCAGCACCAGCCTCTCCCCCCTCTGTCCCAGACCAGGCCCTGTGGAGCTGTGGGGTCCTTGTAAGCCACCTGTGAAGTCGCAGGGGAAACAGGCCTCCAGATTCTGCAGGTAACCCGGGTCCCCCCCGTACCTCCCGCCAGGCTGGGCCCAGGGGCTGCCCGACAGAAGGACGAGGGGACCCCGGAGCTGCCTCTGCCGGCAGTGGGGTGGCCCCACAGTGAAGCAGCAGCCACTCAGCATCCTGTCTGCTCTCCGGGCTGGAGCACGTGACCCGGGCGGTCCCCAGCCGGGCCCGTTAGGCCTCCTCATTAGCGCGGCCTCCAGCCCAGCATCCAGGGCCCCCGCGGCGAGATTGATGCTTGATGGCAGCCCCGCCGAGACCTGAAGTGGGAGCAGGTGCGCGGCCTCTGGTAATGAGCCTCCGCAGCTCTCTTTAGAGGGAAACCTGCTGGAGGCTTTCCAAAGCCAAATGCTCCCTGCCCCTCGCCCTCCCCCCACCCCCCAACCTGGGAAATACATAAAAAAGGCTTTCACCCGAAATTACCTAAGAAACCACCTTCGTGACCAGCATTCCTGGTTCGGTTCCCGGGGCCTGGTGTTCTAACGGGTGTCGGGTTTTTTTAATTTCCTTTCTTTCTTCGGGATAGCGTGGGCGTTCCAGGAATTACTACCGAAGCATCTTGTGTTTTAAGTAAACCTGATCTCTGGGGTTTCTTTTTTTTTTTTAATTTTTTTCAAATATATTTTATTGATTTTTTACAGAGAGGAAGGGAGAGAGATAGTGAGTTATAAACATCGAGGAGAGAGACATCGATCAGCCGCCTCCTACATGCCCGCAACCAAAGTACATGCCCTTGACCGGAATCAAACCTGGGACATTTCAGTCTGCAGGCTGATGCTCTATCCACTGAGCCAAACCGGTTCTGGCATGGGATTTCTAAGAAAACATCATTTTAAATAGGACCTACATATATACATACGGAAAAGTGCCTGATCATAACTCCAGAGGCAATGTCCACTAAGTAAACCTACCTGGGTGATGAGCACCCGGATAAAAACAGAGCACCCCGCCAGCCCCCTCCTGCCCAGCCTCGCCCCTACCCTCAGCAGCCAATTGGGAGTGGGAAGAAGGGAGGGGCCTTGGCCAGGATGTATGGACCAGAGCCTGCTCCCAGCAGTTGTACTGATCCTGGAGTGGGGAGGGGGGACCCAGGGGTGGGGTGGGGCCGTCTAGGAGGACTGCACCCTCAGGTTTGCTCTTACTGTAATTGGGGGTTCAATGGCAACCCCTACTGGTGAGATGTGGTATTGCACATCACTATGCAGGGCAGAGGAGAAACCAGATAAACTTCCCGTGGCTGTGGCTGTGGCTGTGTGCAGTCGGGTATTCTCCAGGCATGGGTGATATTCCTGTGGTCAGATCCTGTAGGTTTATTTTGCTTTTCTCTTCCCAGGTTCTTGAGGTAGAAGGTTAAGACTATCGATTTGAAACTGTTCCTTTTTTCTTCTTTATGTACTTGATACTGTACATTTTCTGCTCAGCACTACCACCCTAGCTGCATCACACAACTTTTGATATGTTTTATTTTCACCTTCATTCAGTTCGGTGTGTTTTTTATTTCCCTTGAAACTTGCTTTTTTTGGCTTATGGGTTATTTGAAAGTGTGTGTTACTTAGTTTCGAAGTGTTTGGGGATTTTTTCTGTTATTGACTTCTAGTTTGATCCCATTGTGGTCAGAGAGCACATCCTACCTATATTATTTTAATCCTCTTTTTAAGATTTGCAGTTTGTTATATGGCCCAGAATATGGCCTATCTCGGTATAGGTTCTGGGGGCACTTGGAAAGGTGTGCTTTCTGCGGTTGTGGTGTGTTCTGTAATTGTCAGTATCATCCTCTTGGCTGATGATTATGCTGAGCTCTGCTGTATCCTACATCCTATATTCTGTCATCTATTTCTGTATCCTATCGATGCTCCATCCAGTTATCCTACCAGCTGACAGAGGGGTGTTGAAGTCTCTGACTGTAATTGTCGGATTTGTCTCCTTCCCCTTTTAGTTCTATCCGTTTCTAGCTCACATGCAGCTGTGTCATCTGGTGCAGACACATCTAGGATTGCGGTGTCTTCTTGGTGCGTTAACCCTTTTGTCATTATGTGATGCCCCTCTCTGCTTCAACTGGTCTTCTTTGCAGTGAAGTCTCCTTAATCTAGTATCAATACAGCCACCCTGCTTTCCTCTGATAAACGTTTGTATATTTTCCCCATCCTTTTGTATTCAACCTGCCTATACGTTACATTTAAGGTTTCTTATAAACAACATGCAGTAGGGCTTTTCATCCACTCTGTCAATCTCTGCCTTTTAATTAGAATTTGTAGACCATTTATATTTTATTTTTTTAAATATATTTTTATTGATTTTTCACAAAGAAGAAGGGAAAGGGATAGAAAGCCAGAAACATCAATGAGAGAGAGACATCAATCAGCCACCTCCTGCACGCCCCATACTGGGGATGTGCCTGCAACCAATGTACATGCCCTTGACCAGAATCGAACCTGGGGTCTTTCAGTCCCCAGGCTGACACTCTATCCATTGAGCTAAACTGGTCTTGGCACCATTTATATTTTATATAATTATTGATACTTTAGGGCAGTGGCCGGCAAACTGCGGCTCTGTTGACTAATGAGTTCGCCGACCACTGCTTTAGGGCTTAAATCTACCATCTTATTTTTTGTGTGTTCTGTGTGATCTCTCTGTCTTTTTTCTGCCTTCCTGTGGACTGCCTGAACACTTATTTAAGTTCCATTTTTATTTGTCTGTAATGTTTTGGATTGTATCTCACTATATAGCTTTTTTAGTGACTGATTGATGTATTGCATTATCTCTATATATAAAAGCCTAAGTGACCAAAAAACCAGTCGACCGGTCACTACGATATGCATTGACCACCAAGGGGTAGACACTCAATGCCTGCAGGAGCTGCCCCCTGGTAGTCAGTAGGCCCCCACAGCCTACCTCCTACAGCAGGCCAACCTCCTGTGGTCCCTCCCTCCAGCCCCACCCCAAGCTGGGCAGCCCCAATTGGACACAATTGGGACTGGGCAAGATGGCCCCGATCAGCCCCGATCACCAGCCAGGCCGAGGGACCCCACCCATGAATGAATTCATACACCGGGCCTCTAGTATGTACATAATATCGAAGTCTACTTGTTTCATCATTTTACCAGTTCAAATGAAGTATAGAAATCTTCTCTTTATGTCCCTTTACCCTCCTCCATTTATGACATAACGGTCTTTAAATATGCCATCTAATTGAGAACCACATCAGACAGTTGCAATTTTTGCATCAACCATCAAACACAATTAGGAAACTCAAGAAGCAGAAGACGCCCATTATATTTGTCCATATTGTTGCTTACCCTGTTCCTCCTCCCGGATGCTCCGAGGCTCCTTCATCCTTTCCTGTTCTTCAGAGACCTTCCTTCAGCCCTTCTTCTAGGCTCATCGTGGGGACCAGTTCTCTTAGTTCCTTCATCCCAGCGTGTCTGATTTCCCTTTCGTCCCTAAAGGATGTCGTCACCGGTTGTTATTTATTTCACATATTTCTTTTAAGTCATCTTCCCTTCCCTTTAATGTATTTTGAAAGGAAACATTATATTACTACCATAAATAGGAAGTTCTCATCAGTTGCCATGAGTAGAAGGTACACATAAAAATAAATGGGTGGTGATTTAAAAGCACTTTCAGTTCAGTGTGTCCAATTTCATCTTGTGTATAACTCCAAGGGCGTGTGACAGACTTGGCGCTAAGCTGACCCCCCGGGAATCCTGTGGGGCTGTGCCTTCCCACCACGCCACCACCACCCCTGCTTTTCCAGGTGGTTCCAGCAGAGAGGGGCTCACAGGCAGGTCAGCCCGGCATTTTCCACAGGGACGGGGCCTGTCTGTTGGGAGGAATCGATTAAGACAAAGAATTCACTACCGATGACCCTGGGAAGCAACAGTCATTCCACATTCTCTTGATTCTGAGATCAGGCTTTTTTCATCTTTTTGAATTTGAAATAGGTCTTAAAACAGGATGTGTGTGCTTACTGCAGTGAGTTCCTTTCCAGTAAATTTAGGATATTTTAGAATCTAGGAAAATCGAGATTAATTTGAATTATGGGAATTTGCTCTTTGGAGAGTTCAAAGATGGTCACGTATTGGTACTTCCCTTTGGTTCAACCTAACGGCATAGAGTGATGTGTTATCTTTTTAACCCTCAGAGCAGGTCATTTAATCCTTACTAGGCAGGTGATTCATTTGGGAAGAGAACACCAAGGCCCAGAGAAGCTGAGTACTTTTCCTAAGGTCACACAGCTGCTAGGTGAGGAGCCAGGACCGGACCCAGCTCCGTCTGGTCCCATTGCCCCTGTTTTTAACCACTGTGTAGCACCCCCGCCTAAGCTACCTATAAAGGACCTTGGGGACAATCCTAGCACTCCTGTCCAAAGAAAAGGGTGTGTTTTTGTACCGTTTTAGAAGAACAGTGAGGGGTTAGAGGAGGAGAGGAAAAAGGTCAGCCCCAGCATCCACAGACTCCATCTGAAGAAAGACTCCTGGTAACTGTGGTATTACACATTCAGTTCTGGCCTGGCCAGTGGCTCATCCCACACAGCAAAAGGATGCAGGTTCGATCCCTAGTGGGGACATGTATGGGAGGCAACCAATTGATGTTTCTTCTCTCTCTTTCTCTCTCTCTTCTCTTTCTCTCTTTCTCTCTTTCTCTCTGTCTCTCCCTAAAATGAATTTTTTTTTAAATATTTTATTGATTTTTTACAGAGAGAAATGGAGAGAGATAGAAAGTCAGAAACATCGATGAGAGAGAGACATTGATCAGCCACCTCCTGCACGCTCCACAGTGGAGATGTGCCCACAAGCAAGGTACATGCCCCAACCGGAATCGAACCTGGGACCTTTCAGTCCACAAGCCGATGCTCTATCCACTGAGCCAAACCAGTCTCAGCCCTAAAATGAATTTTTTTTTAAATCCTCAAGTGAGGATTTTAAGATAAAAGAATTTAGTTCTGTACAGCTGAATCCTGAGAACCCAAGTGCCACACCCACATTTTCCAAGAGAGGCCTGAAGGACAGCTCTCATGGTTTTAAGGGCTCCTGTGGTTACATTGGGCCCCCCCAGATAATCCAGGATAACCTCCCTCTTTGGGGTCAACCAGTCAGTAACTTTCATGACTTGTGCAGATTCCTACATCCTCTAAGGCAGCGGTTCTTAACCTGTGGGTCGTGACCTATTTTCTGATGGTCTCAGGCTCTACAGCAGTGACCCACAGATTGAGAACCACTAGCAGGGTCGCCTAAGACCATCAGAAAACACAGATGTTTACATTACGATTCACCACAACACGAGGAACTGTATTAAATGGTCGCAGCATTAGAAAGGTTGAGAACCACTGCTCTAAGGTAACACGTTCACGGGTGGGAGTTCTCATGACACAGCCCAGGGGATTAGGGCATGCCGTCTGCTAGAGGCCAGGATTCTGCTCCTCAAACACCCGTGTGCAGAGCATGTGACTATGGACCCTGATTCAGTGGCCTCAGGTGAGAGTCTGCATTATGCAGGCTCCCGGGCGATTCTGCTGCTGGTGGTGGTCGATGGAGCACATGTGAGTGGCAAAACCTTAGGCCAGAGGAAACACACTTACAGCCCCCGGCCCACTTCAAACCACGACAGAATCCATTCCATGAAACCCGAGGTTCTCAAACCTTGGGGAGCATCGAGTCACCAGGAAATGGCCCTGGCCGGTGTGCTCAGCGGTTAGAGCATTGGCCAGAGGACCAAAGGGTCTCGGGTTAGATTCCCAGTCAAGCACTGGGAGGAGCAATCACTCGATGTCTCTCTCACTGATGTTTCTCTCTCCTCCCTTCCTTCCACTCTGTCAAAAAGAAAAAAAAAATCAATGGAAAAATCCTCAGGTGAGGATTAAAAAAGAAAGAAAGAAAAGAAAACATATGAAGCCCTAACCAGTTTGGCTCAGTGGATAGAGTGTCAGCCTGGGGACTGAAAGGTCCAGGTTTGATTCCGGTCAAGGGCATGTACCTTGGTTGCAGGCACATCCCCAGTAGGGGGCGTGCAGGAGGCTGCGGATCAATGTTTCTCTCTCATCGATGTTTCTAACTCTCTATCCCTCTCCTTTCCTCTCTGTAAAAAAAAATCAATAGAATATATATTTTTTTAAAAAGAAAGAGGTCATTCTTTTAAAAATAAATAGAAAATGTGTGAAAAGACAGCTTGCTGGGCCCCACACCAGCATTCCTGAGGCAGAAGGTCTGGGGTGGCACCTGAGGGTGGGCATTTCTAACAGGCCCCCGGGTGCGGCGTGGGGACCTCCCTTGGAGAACCGCTGCATGAAGCTAGGAGAGAGGCAGACACTGTGTGAGCGTGCCATGAAGAAGCGTGTAATGTCCTTGTTTAAAGGCCTCCCCTTTCAAAGCAGCGTCCCTTTCCCCATTCAAGATGAGCGCGTCCCCTCAGGCACCTCTGGGGATCCGTCTGAAGTGAGGGGGTGCCTTCGGGGAATCTCATCCGCTGAATCAAAGGGTCGGGTTGCTTTTCATGTGCTGAGCTGTCTCCTCCTGCCGTGGTGCCCAGAGGATGAGACTCGCGGAAGGGCTGGAACCGCTGACACCCCGCAGTTGTCCCAGCCCCATCTTTTAAAGTGAAAAATAATATTTGTTGGTTTTATTACCGACAGTTGTTTGTTGCAGAAAATACAACTCCCTGGGCCCGGTGTGCACAGGGAGCTAAAAAGAAAGCATCATAATCCCACCGAAGGCAGCGCCTCTATTCTCCCCGACCTTTCTCTGCCAAGCTCTGCCTATTTAATATATACATAGGGCTTTATTTCAAAAAACACACGCTACAAACTGTGTTGTAACCTACTTTTAAAATATATTCTACACCGAGACTGGTTTGGCTCAGTGGAAAGGTCCCAGGTTTGATTCTGGTCGGGGCATGTATCTTGCTTGCGGGCACAACTCCAGTAGGGGGCGTGCAGGAGGCGGCTGATGGATGTCTCTCTCTCATCAATGTTTCTGACTTTCTATCCCTCTCCCTTCCTCTCTGTGAAAAATCAATAAAATATATTTAAAAAAATAAAAATAAAAATATATTGTAGGATGTCTTTCTGACTCCCCTTTTAAGCCCCAAGTTTCACCCCCCTTCACTCAAAAAGCACCCCAATACTGTGATTCGTGGCTTCCCTCGTGCGCACCTGCGGTTGCAGGGAGACTTGTGAGCAGCAGTGAGCCCGATGGGGGAGGAGGAAGACCTTGGAGGTCACAGCTCCATCGAAGCAGGCTCCTTGGCCCCTGAGCAGTCAGGGGCAGCTGACATTCTGCACCGCAGAACTCTCCCCCGAGCCCCCACCCCTTGTTTTTTTGGAGAAATGACTCAGCTGAGCACCCCTGATCCGGAAAGGCCTCAGCACCAGAGTCAAGTTCCTTTTCTGAATCACGACCATCTGAGTCTCGGTAGTAGCGGCCACACGGTCACAGGATTGGGAGGACTTTCTGCTGGTCCTTTTAAGATACCGTATTTTCCGGCATATAGGACGACTGGGCGTATAAGACGACCCCCAACTTTTCCAGTTAAAATACAGTGGTACCTCGAGATACAAGTGCCCTAACATATGAGATTTTTGAGATATGAGCTGTCGAGCGAGCGATTTTTGCTTTGAAATACAAGCAACATTTGAGATACGAGTAATCGCACGGATCGGCCGGCTGCACACGACCCACCAGTTTACCGCGACGAGCGTCTCATAGTTTCCCACGCCTCAAGGTTACGGAACGAATTAAACTCGTATCTCGAGGTACCACTGTATAGAGTTTGGGATATACTCGTCCTATAGGATGACACCCGGCATATAAGACGACCCCTGACTTTTGAGGATTAAAAAGTCGTCTTCTACGCCGGAAAATACGGTGATTAGCAGCTTCCAGAACTTTGGAGTAGTGGTCAAAGTAGGTTGGGGGTAAAAACTCATTTTCCATTCTAGGAGTTACAAAACCTGCTTTCCCGTGGGCAGGAAATGATTAGAGCAAGAGAACAGGGTTTCATTACAAATGAAGCTTTTGCCGAAGAGCCGTGGAAATAGACAGTAGACAGACAAGCTAGCAACTCCAGGGCCTGCCAGGCAAGCGGGGTGAGTGAGGTCCACGGGGATTTCTCTTGGGGCCTGAGATACGTCGGTGGGCTTCTCTCCCTCGGGGAACGCGTTCCGGCAACCGGCCTGCGGTTGTGCGCAGCCTCAGCAAGATGCACCGTTCTCTCTGTTCCGCAGAACGAGGTGATCAGCCAGCAGCTGTGTGTCATCTTCACCCACTGCTACGGGCCCTACCCCATCCCCAAGCTCACGGAGATCAAACGGAAGCAGACCTCGCGCCTGGGTGAGTGTGTCATGTCCAGCTCTGCCAGCAGCACTGCTTTGTCATTTCAAGATGGGGACGAAGCCAACGCTGTAAGGAAGGGTGGGGACTGTTCGAGGGCCAACAAGATAGATCCTGGAGGCAGCAGGTGGAGGTCAGGACAGCAGTTTGATTCTGTGGTAAAACAAGGCTGTACCTTTCGCTGCCTGTAACCTTTCAATTAGAGGGAGAAGGAGACTCACCCATACCTTCTTGTTGTAATTGAAAGAGTACAGGCAGTGGCAGCAAGAAGGCCTCTGGACCTTGCAGACAGGTAGGTTCTACAAGAAACCCAAGTGCCCATCAATAGATAAGTAGATTTTTTTTAAAAAAAGAAAAGGCTGTGGTACATATAGACCATGGAATATTACTCAGCCATAAGGAAAGAACCAAGTCTTATCACGTGCAACAAGGATGCCAGAACCTAGAGGGTGTTATGCTAAGTGAAATAAATCGGTCAGAGGAAGACAAATGCCCTATCACTTCACTTCTATGTGGAATCAAAAGAACAAAATAGGCGAACCAACAAAACAGAAACAGGCTCAGCAATGCAGAGAACAGGCTGATGGTTGCCAGAGGAAGGCAGGTTGGGAGGACTGGGTGAAAACATAAAGGGATTAAGAAGTACAAACTGGCCGTTACCAAACAGTTCTGGAGACATCGCACAGCACAGGGATGATGGTAATAGCCAGGTCGGGGGCCAGGTGGGTCCTGGAAATGTCAGGGGGACTGGTTGGTAAGGTACGTGACTGTCTAACCACTATGCTGTACACCTGAAACTAATCCTATTTAATAAAAGAGCAATGTGCAGATTGACCGTCACTCCAACACACAAGATGACTGCCCCCATGTGTTCAAAGATGGTTGTCCCCACGGGACACAAGATGGCCTCCACAAGATGGCCAGCAGGGGAGGGCAGTTGGGAGAAACCAGGCCTGCAAGGGAGGACAGTTGGGGGTGATCAAACCTGCAGGAGAGGGCAGTTAAGGGTGACTAGGCTGGCAGAGGAGAGAAGTTGGGGACAACCAGGCCTGCGGGGAAGGGAAGTTAGAAGGGACCCAGGCCTGCAGGAGAGAACAATTGGGGGGACCAGGCCTGCAGGGGAGGGCAGTTAGGGGCAATGAGGCTAGCAGGAGAGCAGTTAGGCATCAATCAGACTGGCAAGAGAGTGGTTAGGGGGTGATCAGGCTGGCAGGCAGAAGCAGTTAGGGGCAATCAGGAAGGCAGGTAGGCAAGCATTTGGGAGCCAACAGTCCTGGATTGTGAGAGGGATATCCGACTGCCCATTTAGGTCCAATCCTGGTAGGGGTCCCAGATTAGAGAGGGTGCAGGCTGGCCTGAGGGACACACACCCCTGTGCACGAATTTCATGCACCAGGCCACTAGTACAAAATATTAAATGTAATAACATGGGAAATGTTAGGGAGGGAGAGGGAAAGGAGAGTCTCATATGTAGGAATTTTGTTCTTTTTTTTTAAATATAATAAAACTAATATTGGAGTAAAAAATAATAAAAGAAGCCTGAGCTGTGCATGGCAGCTTTCCTCAGCGCTCCCTGAGGAGGGACAAGCAGAGGACAGTGACAGGCCATGGTGTTCCTCTCATGGAGTCCAGTGCAGGCAGCCAGGAGGGGAGGGGAGCCAGACCGCCCCTACACACACACACACACACACACACACACAGGAAACATACCTGAGCTGAGGAGGCCGGATGCTCTGACTCCCAGCAGAACAGCAGTCCTCACTTCTATTCTCAGACACTTCCATTAAGCCGCCTCTCCCGAGCCCGTGGCCAGCCCTATCTCAAAAGTCATCCTCAGGCCACCCCAGGAGGCAGGCATGGGGTCCCCATGAAGCCATAATTCTATCCTCCTGTGATTTTCGCTCCTGGGATTTTCCAGGAGAAAACTTCCCATCAGGCACTGATTTCATTCAGAGCATCCTGGGGCTGCTGCCGCCTGTTGACTGGCCCAGAAAAAAAAAGGCAAAGATATACTCGGCAGCCTGGAAACCTGACCCATGAGCCTTCTGTTACAGGGGCCTGTCTCCTGGCTGCATGGGGAGTCATAACACATTAGAGCTGCTTTAATATGTTAATATGAAAGCGTTCCTTTTCCGATGGAGATTGGGCGACTTTCCCGCTTCCTAGTTCCTTTTCCTGCAAAGACTGGGAAACATTTGATCAATGGAAGCATCTGAAAATTCTACTCGAGCAAAACCACTGCTTTGGAAACAGGTGAACTAGTTTAAATGAGTGACACGGCTGAATTCGTGCATGTGTTTGGAAGCACTTCTGTGGCTGTCTTGAATAACTAACTGGTGAATGTCAGTGACATGACTTTTGGCTACAGAGAGAATACAGCCGCTGAGCCACTGGTTGTCCGTTGTTCTTTACACCTGCCCCTGTGAGCCAACCAAGATGTGCCCAAACCACAAGTAATTAACACCTTGTAGAAAGCAGGTGTTGATGAAGATATTCTAAGTGCAGCAAAATATAAGGACCAATCAAAGAGGCTTTAAAACGTAGCAATAACCTGCCATCTAGGTGTCTTACAAGACACCCTTGATAGAGCGAATATTTGCGAGGGCTGTTTTGATGACACAGCATAAATTCTGCTTTCCTGAAGTTATAGGAGAGGAAGGAAGAGTTTTTTTCCTCCTGAACTTGCTGAGATGTCTTCCATCAGCAGTTTTAAGGTCCTTGTTTTCTTGCCAAGTCTTGGAATTCCAAGGGTTAGAACAAGAAAAGAAAGGCAGCCCTGAGAGGCTCAAAGCTCACAATATGAAAGAAAAAGATAGAATATATGTATAATCCTATCTAACACAGAGGGGATATGCTAATTGACCCTCATGTCATCGCAAAGGTGGTGGTGCCCGCAGCCAATAAGGAGGGAATATGCTAATTGACTGTCACTCCCTCAAAGATGGCAGCACCCACAGCCACAAGATGGTGGTGCCCAGTCCCCTCAGCCCCGCCAGGGCGGCTCCATGCGCCTGCCTCCAGAGTCCCCTAGGCCCCTCAGCCCCCCAGCCACCCAGAGCTGGCCTGAGGCACAGGCAAGCCTCCGATGGTAGCTGCCCAGGGCCGCCCGAAGCTCAGGTAACCAGGCTGAGGCTTGCACTGCTGGCAGTGGCAGCAGCAGAGGTGTGATGGGGTATTGCCTTTCCCTGATTGCTGGGTCACTTCCGACCCTGAAGGCTCCCAGACTGTGAGAAGGGGCAGGCTGGGCTGAGGGATCCCCCCACCATCCAGTGCATGTATTTTCATGCACCTGGCCTCTAGTCCTATATAAGAAAAGGGTAATATACAAATTGACCCGAACAGCGGAACGACCGTTCGCTATGATGCTCACTGATCACCTTGGGTAGACACTCAATGCAGGAACTGCCCCCTGGTGGTCAGTGCACTTTCACAGGAGGAGTGCAGCTCAGCCAGAACCTGGCTCATGGCTGGCCAGTGCGGCGGTGGCGTGAGCCTCCCCCACCTCCGTGACAGCTCTAAGGATGTCCGATTAATGGCTGAGGTGGGGAGCAGGCCTAAGTCATTAGTTGGACATCCCTCAAAGGCTCCCAGGCTGCCAGAGGATTTCTCCCGGAGAGCAGGCCTAAGCTATCAGTCAGACATCCCCCATGGACTGTGAGAGGGTGCAGGCTGGGCTGAGCCCCCACGCCCTGCCTGAATGCACAAGTTTTTGAGCACCGAGCCTCTAGTTATCCATAAATGGAAGAGGGAACATGCAGTGTTCTGCATCTTCAGTACAGAATTCCAGGCTAGGATAGCTGAAGGCTGTCAAGTAGTGGTTCTTTAAGGACCTATTTAAAAGAAAGATGAGACTTCTCAGTGACAAGGGTACTTCACCAGCATCTCTCCAGGGCCAGGCAGGTCACATAACTGAGGGAAATGGACTCAGTGAAGACAATAGGGAGTGGCGGGGACCCTCAGTGCTGTCTTCCCGCCAGCCAGGCTTAGCAGGCCAACGTAATTGTGATGCATTGTCCTCCTGTCATCTCACTGAGTTCTGGGAGAGAATGGTCAAAGGAGCTAACGGGAGGCGATATTGGCAATTCGGGAAGCAGGATGGGGGGGGGGGGGTGGTGGGAGGTGGACAGTGGGAGTAAGAGAGAGTGAGCAGAGGGAGGCAGGTGGCTGAGAAGAGGGGGAAAGTCACTCCAAACTGCTAGCAGTCTTTCAAGTAAGGGGAGAAGTGAGTGGCTGTCAACTCTGAAGCCTTCCTCTATAGCAGCGGTTCTCAACCTTCCTAATGCCACAACCCTTTAATACAGTTCTTTATGTTGTGGTGATCCCCAACCATAAAATTATTTTTGTCGCTACTTCGTAACTGTAATTTGCTGCTGTTATGAATCTTAATGTAAATATCTGTGTTTTCTGATGGTCAGGAGACCCTGCTAGCTGTTCACGACCCACAGGTTGAGAACCACTGCTCTATAGCCTAACTGCCTTTTACCTGAATAGTTTTGGGGTGGAAGGGGGCGGGCAATAAAAATTTTGGAAGAGAGTGGGATCACAAGTGACTTATGACTTTTTTATGCTTGTCTGATATGTTTTAAATTAAAATTTCTTCATGGGAAGAGGTGGCAGAGAATATAAGGGGAGAACCACCATCTGGGGTAGCACAGCGGCTGAGGGCTGAGTAAGGAGAGTCAGCCAGGAAGGCCAGTTCTGGGTCCAAAGACTGGGCAAAAATGGGGCCAGGCCAGGGGTTCAAGGTGCAGTCAAACAGGGTGGGCCCAACAGCTGGGGGTCGGTCCCCAGGAACCCAGGGGAGTTGGTTCCCTCCCTCGATGCTTTAGAGCAGCCTAATCCCAGGGGTAGGGAGCAGTGGTTTCATTTCTGGGCAAACTTTTAACCCAAGGGGAAGGGCCCGTCAACAACACGCAGGCCCCCAGGCTAAGCAGGGCCCAATGTCATTGACAGCCTCCAACAACGTGACTTGAAAGCAATGGCCAGAGCATGCTTCCATTCATTCAGAAAGTGTTGATTGAGCATCTGGATGTTCGGCTAACCCTGAGGGGCGGTATGCGTCAGCCATTAATTTATGCTTCACATGAATTCATTCATGTAATGCTCCCTCTGACTCTCGGATGTCAGGATATAATGGGTATTACTATTCCCATTTTACAGGAGTGGAAACTGTGGCACAAAGTGGTTCAATAACTTGCGTGAGGTCACTGAGGTTTCTGACTTGAGAGCCCACGTTCTAACTATGCTCCACCACCTGCCTGTGTTAGAGACAGAGGAAAGGATAGGGAAAGGACAGGCAAGGTTCCGCCCCACCAGAGTGTGCAGGCCTAAGGGAGAGGCAAGGAGTGGATACACGGTGGTGATGAGGCTGCACCAGGCGGTTTCCCTACCAGTCACCAGCTTGAGCAAGTCACTGTAACTTTCTTTGCCTCAGTTTCCTCAAATGCACACCTACCCCCCAGGACTGAATGAGCTGACATGTGTTAGAGCAGCTTACACAGTGCCTGGCACGTCGTGAGTGCCCCATAAGAACTGGTTCTAACTCCTGTTCTTACTAGAGGCCCGGTGCATGAAATTCATGCACTCAGAGGGTCCCTCAGCCCGGCCTGCACCCTCTCGCAGTCCAGGAGCCCTCGGGAGATGTCCAAGGGATGGCGGGAGTGGGCCTAAGCTGTCAGTCAGACATCCTTAGTACTGACACGGAGGCGGGAGAGGCTCCTGCCACCACCGCTGCGCTCACCAGCTGTGAGCCCAGCTTCTGGCTGAGCGGCGCTCCCCCTATGGGAGCACATTGACCACCCAGGGGCAGCTCCTGCATTGAGCGTCTGCCCCCTGCTGGTCAGTGTGCATCATAGTGACTGGTCGTTCGGCTGTTCAGTCAATGTGCATATTAGCCTTTTATTAGATAGGATAGGATTGGAGGTGAGGCAGGAGACTGGCTCCTTCGTCACTGACCCAGGGAGAGAAGGGTCTGGACTTCAAGAAAACCTGGAGCACAGTGGCAAGGGGGTAGTTTTTCTCCCCCACTTCCACCGGCAGGGAGGAGGACACAGAGCCAGGGAAGAGGAAGGAAACCAGGGCGAGTGACAGTCTTCAAGGCCAGGTGGGCAGGTGTTGACCTCTCACACCAGGAAGGCACCTGAACTCGGGCTGGGGGTCAGTCTTCCGTGGGAAAGGTCCACTTTGAATCACGAATAAGGTAGGACGATTTCCTAGGAAAAACTGGATCTCGGTGATGTGAGTGTTGCTCTGATTGATTCTGCTCCTGGGTGGTCCCTGTCTCACCAACGAGTATTTCATCCCCTGGAATCCGAGCTTTGCCCTTCTCCCCGCAAAGCCGCCTTTTTCTCCTTTCCTCCTCCAGATCCTCACTTCCTCAACAATAAAGAAATGTCGGACGTCACCTTCCTGGTGGAAGGAAGACCGTTTTACGCTCACAGAGTGCTGCTCTTTACAGCCTCTCCGAGGTACGTCCGTCCGCTTGGGGAGCAGGTGGGTTACGGGCGTGGCTGCTGCTTTTCCTGTGCCCTGAAGTTCAATTCTGGGGGTACCTCCACCAGACTGGCAGATTATCTTCTCCAAATCAACGATTCCAGAGGACAGAGCAGCCCTCGCCAGTCCGGCTCAGTGGAGAGGGCATCGGCCCGCACATTGTAGGGTTGGGCCCGGGTGTGTGCGAGAAGCCACCAATGGATGGGTTTCTCTCACGTCCAGGTTTCTCTCTCTGTCTCTCCTCCTGCCTCCACTCTCTAAAAAAGCAACGGAAAAATATCCTCAGTGAGGATTAACCACAACAACAACAACAAAAAGCGTGCAGGGCATTTGTGCATTGTATCATGGCAACGTTATTCACAATAGCCAGAAGGTAGAAGCAATCCAGGTGTCCATCAGGGGGCGAATGGATAAACTCAATGTGATGTACACATGTGTTCTTCCGCCTCAAAGAGGAAAGCAATTCTGACGTGGGCTGCAACCCAGATGAACTTGGGGGACGTTATGCAAAGTGAAATAAGCCAGTCCCCAAGGACGAATGCTATTTGAGTCCATTGGTATGTGGTCCTAGAGGAGTCGAATCCTTAGAAACAGAAAGAAGGACGGTGGTTGCCAGGGGTTTCGGGGAGGAGTGTTTAATGAGCACCTGCGGAGTTCTGGGATTGGCTGTGCCGCCACGGGAACATGCTGAACGTTAGCATGACCGTACCCTTGAACATGGTTAAGGTGGGAAATGACATGTTCTGTGTTTTTTTACTTACAAAAAAAAAAAAAAGCGGCAGCCATCGCTGTCCATGCCTTGGTGTGACTCGGCACCTATGACTCCAGGCAGACAGGGCAGGTGTCAGGAGAGCTCCACGAGCAGGCGTGGGAGGAGCATGGATGACATTTGCACTCCCTCCGCCAGGTGCCCTGTGCCCTGCACAGCCTCACACATGGCCGCCTGGATAGGCCTGCTCTCCCCATAGCAGGGGACTTTGGCATAAGCCACCAAAATACACGGGCCCTGTGAGCCTTCCTCTCTCTCCCCTGACTGTGGAGGAGACAACAGTCTGACACCCTCAGCCACTGCCCTTCCTCCTCCCTGCGGTCTGAGATGAGAAAGGTTGACCATGTGGAACCGCGTGGTCCAAGGGCCTGACCAGGATGAGGGAGGCTGGGTCATGGAGTGAGTGATGCTGAAAGGAGGAGGAAGAGGCAGGCACCGGGCAAGAAACTACTCCCAGGACCATTGCTAAGGAATGTGTCTGAGCAGCATTCCCTGGGTCCTGAGAGCATCCTGGCCCCCACGATGCACCCTCCCCCCCCAAACAAAAGGCAAAGCCCACACGTCTGCTTTGCCTCCACAAGGAAAACATGCCGTCTCTTGCAGAGTTCTCGGTTACGATACTATTGAAAAAACCGATCAATATCGTGATGACATTGATTGTATCGTAGCAACATATTCATTTCTTGGTTTGGACAAAGGGACCATGGCTGTCGGTGTAGGATGTTAGCAGCAGGAGGGATGGGATGGAGGGTAAGCAGGAACTATCTTTGCACGAATTCTATAAATCTATAATTATTTCAAGATTAAATGTTTAATTCAAAAAAAAACAACACAGAGCTTCTTCCTAAATATATCATCACTGTGTTCCAGTGACAGGTTCTCTACCCTCAAGGAGTATATAGTTTAGTGGACGGCGGGAACGTGCATCTAAAACCTCAGCCAGAAGGTCAGCCATGGCAGAGCCCTAGGTAGTCAACAGATGTTGATTCAGTACCCATGATGCACTGGGCAGGCTTGGGCTCTGAGGATGCAGCAGAAGCAGAAAGGGCAGAAGTCCCAGCCGGCCTGGAGCAGAGGTTGTTTGGGAGGGAGGAGGCGGGATTGGAAAACTCCCTGAACAGCGAAGGACCGAGCAGGAGCTCAGGGAGGGCTCCCTGGAGGAGGCAGTCTTGGTGACAGGCCCTGCAGAACAGATGGGGTTTTCAAAGGCATTTGCTCTTTTCTAATCACCTGCTGGAGAAAGGATGCTTCATATATATTAGATAGATAGATAGATAGATAGATAGATAGATAGATATAGATATAGATATATATCGATATAGTGTATTTTGTGCGTGTGTGTGTATATATATATATATATATATATATATACATACACACACACACACACA
>JAAGEH010000109.1:2021364-2054849 GCA_011751065.1 Lasiurus cinereus
TGTGTATATATATATATATATATATATATACATACACACACACACACACACACACACACATATATATATAATTTTTTTTAATTGAGAAGGTATTAGGAGAGAGAGATAGAAACATCAATGATAAGAGAGAATCGTTGATTGGCTGCCTCTTGCACGCCCCCTACTGGGAATGGAGCTTGCAGCCCCGGGCATGTGCCTTTGACCAGAATTGAACCTGGGGCCCTTTAGTCCACAGGCCGATGCTCTATCCACTGAGCCAAAACAGCTAGAGCAACACTGTTCTTTTAAGTTGAGGTTTAGATTGGATTACGGTATCCTTCAGGTCGGGGGAGGGGGAAACTAAGAAATCTGCAGCAATGTCCTTGCTGTGTGTCAGAGACGGGAGATAAAAGAGCCGACTTTCTTGCCAGCTGTGGGTGTGCTTGTGAGTCTTTTTCCTTCTGTGATCTTGTTCAGGTTCAAAGTGCTGCTCTCCAGCAAGCCAACAAATGACAGCAGCTGCATAGAGATCGGCTATGTGAAGTACCCCATCTTCCAGGTGAGCCCCTGCTGGGTGGGCCCAGGGCACGGGGGTTCCCTCCAGGCCTTGGCCTGGGGATTAGCCGCTGCCACAAACCCTCAGTCTCCTGCACTCCGGCTCCCTCCTCACACTGCCCTTCCCGTTTACCATCCTTTCCTCCCTACACTGTTCATGGAGCACCTACTATGTGCCTGACACAGTGCTGGGACCCACGGCACAGGGTAAAAGACAGTCCTCTCTCCTGAGGACTCCCAGGCCAGAGGGGGTGGCTTTGAGTCATTACTTCATTAGAGTATAAAGTGAGGGGGGCTGAGAGAGAGGAGGGAGCCGATGTGCTGTGACAACTCAAACCAGGGGAATCGGGGAAGGCGTCCTGGGGGAGGTGTTAGCTGAAAGATGGAAGGCTGAGGAGTTGGGGAGCCATAGAAGGAAGGCTTAGGGCAGTGGTTCTCAACCTTCCTAAGGCCATGACCCTTGCATACAGTTCCTCATGTGGTGGTGACCCCCAACCATGAAATTTTGCTACTGTTATGCATCGTGATGTAAATATCTGCATTTTCCAATGGTCTTAGGCGACCCCTGTGAAAGGGTCGTTTGACCCCCAAAGGGGTCGCAACCCACAGGTTGAGAACTGCTGGCTTAGGGTTTAAGAGAGGGGGACAGGGGGCAGATAAAGCCCCAGGACTGGTTGAGCCCAGTGCGACCAGGAACCAGTGGACAGCAGGGAATCCAAGATCATGGTAACCCCGATCTGAACCTATCAGGAGCCTCCTGTAAGCAGCAAAGGAAGGTGCCTTCGTCGACGGCCAGATGGCATTACCTTGTCTCTTTCCCATTTGGGGTTGTGGTTTGCATGGCATCTCTGAGGGGCACAGCAGCCTCCTACCCTTCCCCACCCCGCTCCATGCTCCATTCATACATCGTGCCCCACAAGGGCCTGCTTGCAGCTCATAGAAATTCACCCCTGGACCGGTTTTGCTGCCCTATTTCTGGAGCTCTGAGTCTCCTCCAGGCCTCGGAGCCTGGTGGGCTGCTGACAGCCTCCCAGGGCAGGCCTGCAGGGGGAATCGGGGTCCTCAGTGCTGTCCTCCCGCCAGCCAGGGTGAGCAGGCCAACGTGGTGTGCTGGGAGGCTGTTTGGCAGAGTCTGACTGGTTCAATTCGGAAAGGACAGTCCTGAGAAGAGTAAATAGGTGGGTAGGACTCGAGCCAGCCCAAGACAGTTGAAGAGACATCATCAGGAGGCCAGACCGGCAGGGACCAGGGGGTCACAGAGCCGGGTCCTCCTCTGGACTTCGGAGGCAGAGCTACCTTCCAGGACTTACATGCTGCATTGCTCTCACTAAACCGCTGCCTCCCCCTGTTTAAAGTCAGGGTCCCTCCTGGCACCTTGCACAAACCGCCCCGGCTTTCTGAGCCTCAGTTTCCAGGAACAGCAGAAACGTAAACAGAGGCACAAAAGTGGGAAGTCGTGGGGGATGTCTGCGGGAAAGGGATGATCGGTCCCTTGGCTGGTCTTCGGGTATAGCAGATGGAAAGACGCACTGGGACCCCTTGGTGTGTGCCACGTGGGGAGGAGGCAGGCCAGGTGACAGGTCTTCCCTTTACCATTGGCCCTGGTGCCCCAGATCCTGTTGTTTTTAGGGCTGCCGGAAGACCTTACCCTCACACTAGCCCCCAAATCTGCATTTCCCCCATTAGAGATGCACTCTGCTTGTTATGTTGAAACTTCAAGATAAAGAATTCTCTCCCAATAACCATAGGCAAGACTCTCTTTGGCTCATTAAGTGGGTTATTTTCTAAGGCATAACTGATGCTCCACCTTCCTGCTGAGCATAGGTGCCTGTTGAATGAGCTACTTTGGACTAAGCACTGGGGAGCAGATGATAGGGGTGCTAAGGCCAGCCCAGGTGAGCTGTCCCACTGGGGTGGGGGTAGCAGAGAGGAGGCTGGCGCCCCAGGATGGGACTGGAGAGTTGGCACCCCTCCACCACTCATCCGAGTGCTTGCTTCCTCTTTCCCAGGCCCTCACCCCAACCCCTCAGCACATTTCCTACTGAGAGCAAAGTGGCCACAGCTCCTTCCGGAATGGCGGCAGCTGTTGGGGTTAAAAGTTCCCATGAAACCGCTGCTTGGCTTTAGGGTCGGAGTGGGGAGGGTCGTGAAGAAACCTTAATGAGGATCCAGCTGTGAATGAGGCGCCGGCCTCTGCTTGCACGTGGTTATCTGGATGATTCTGGCCATTTTGGGGAGATAAAACAACTGAGGTCCAGAGAACTTCAGTGATGCGCCCCCTAGTCCCAGTGCTAGTTAGTGACCGAGCCAGGATTTGAACCAGCAGGTCTGGTTCTGGAATACACTTCCTAAGTGGGAGCACCGGTATTCTTGAGCGCTTCCTATGTGTAAGGCTCCAAGCCGGTGATTCTCACCGGGGCTGCATAGAGTCACCTGGGGAGCTTTGACAGCACCCAAAACCAGGCCACCAATCAGACCATTTCGATCAGATTCTGAGTCAAGGCCCAGGCATCAGCACAGGGGAGCCTCCATCCTCCTCCCATTACCCCAGCACTCTCAGTGACGGTGGTTCTCACACTTAGCTTCAAAATACCCAGCGGGCCGAGGGGGCTTGTAAAAATACAGAAAACACATCCCAGTGCAGATTCCCGGGCCCCGCCTCCAGAATCCCCAATTCTGTCAGGCCGGGCTGCGGCCTGAGAAGGTACATGTCTTACACGAACCCAGATGATGTTGATGCCACCAGTCCAGGGACCACCCTCAGAACCACTGCCGCCCGCCATCTCCTTGGGGGCCTCCCAGCTGCCCCCCCAGTAGCTCTTCCCCGCCTTACAGACAGGATGTGCCCAAGCTCCCGCCACTCATCATAGCCGAGCTGGGGTTCAGACCCCGGCCTGGCTGAGCCCTGGACCTGTCCTCTTCGCTGCCTCCCTGCGGTGGCCACTTGGGTCTTCTCTACCAGCCACCCAGGTCTGAGGACAGAAGCCGGGGCCCCGTAGAGTTCGGAGCAGGAGCTGGAGCTGGAACGTGCATGTGTCCCCAGCTCGCTGAGAGCCAGGCAGGGGGACTTCCACCATTCGGCCTGGGACTAACTGGGGAGGTTCCAAAAATGAGAACCTCCTGGCAATCGGCGCTCAAGGAATTCAACAGATTCAAGGAATAAGAGACCGTGCCCAGAGCAGTGGAGGCCTGTCATTGCTTCTGATGGGAAAGGCTTGCCGGCCACAGGAGCCTCAAGCTCCTGGAAGGCGCAGGGAGCAGTCCCTCTCCTCCTCCCACCACCACCCCTTGGGGACTTAGGCCTGCACTCGCCTTCTTCCCCATAAAAAAAGAAAAGCCTCATTTGTGGCCGGACATAGGTCGCGCCGGGCGGAATCCAACCCTGAAGGAGGCTCCCGGGGCCTGTTCGCCTCACGTCCATGCTGACGGCGGGGTTTCAGTGAGTGGGGCTGCCTGGCCTTTCCTCTCTGGGGGGCAGGAGCCAGGCGCAGCCGAGGCTGCATCTGGATGGCCCTGTGCGTCCCGGCTTCACGCAGGGTGACAGCTGCCAAGAAAAGCAGCTCCGAGACCAGGTCGTGCGGCCCTCTGACGGTGCGCTGCCCCTCCTGGCAGAAAGGCTGGTGCTGGCAGAGTCCGAGGTGGCATGGGGCAGCCCCATTTCAGTGCCATATGCCTGCGATCTCCCCCGAAGAGTGGCATGTTCGGGCCACTGCCCAGCCCCCGAGGGAACGAGATAACGGGAGGAAGTGCTGGGTCCACAGCCCTCTGGGTGGCTATTGTTGCTTTGGCCTTGAGGAACGCTCTGGAGAGTAAATGGATGGCGGTGCAGCTTGCAGATGACTGCGTCTGCGTGGCTGACCCCTCGCCTCCTGTGTCCTTTCTTCCAGCTGGTCATGCAGTATCTCTACTACGGAGGCCCCGAGTCGCTGCTCATTAAAAACAACGAGATAATGGAGGTAAGGCCTCCACCGTGGCATTGGGGGGATGGAGGGCACCTCTGTAAACTCAGGGCATGGCACCCATCAGCAGGTCTCTCTGGGCACCTCGTGTTGGGTGTTTGTCTGGATGCAGGTTTCGGGGATCCTGTCTGACTCCTCGTGGAAGGGTGGGGTGCTTGGTGTACTAGCTAAACCCCTTCACTGACACCGCTTGAACTGGCTTACAGGTGGTTGGGGGTGGGAGTGGGGGGGAGGCGGGCAGAGGAAATTTACTGAAGAGGCTGAGTGTGCCAGCACAGCTGGGGCTCCATGTCCTCATCAGGAACTGTCCTTGATGCCGTGTCCCTGGTCATTTGTAAGAGGATTATATCATCTGAAAACAGCTTTCAGCCATAACCGGTTTGGTTCAGTAGATAGAGCGTCAGCCTGCAGACTGAAAGGTCCCAGGTTCGATTCCGGTCAAGGGCATGTGTCTTGGTTGCGGGCACATCCCCAGTGGGGGTCGTGCAGGAGGCAGCTGATCCATGTCTCATCGATGTTTCTAACTCTATCCCCCTCCCTTCCTCTCTGTAAAAAATTAAAAAAACATTAAAAAAATAAGTAAATAGGTAGGTAGGTAGGTAGGTAGATAGATAGATATAAAAACAGCCTTCACATCCCAGCTCTGGCCCGAGCCGAAGCTGGGAGCCGGTTACCAAGCTCCCCTGCTTTCACTGAGGGTAACCGCCCCTCACTCCCGCAGCCTCGGGGATTCAGCCCGTTGCAGGGAACCTGTTCCTGCTCTTTTCGGTCCGAGGCCGGGATCTCCCGCTCCCTCCTTGAAACAGAGCCCTTGTGGGTTTTCCTGTTCCAAGTTGGACGCTTTGACCCAAAAGCCCAAATCACTCTGCTCCGGGGCAAGACACAGGACCCCGTTCCGGTGCCTGGATTCCTGGGTCCCTGTCTGACAGAGATGTCAGAGCCCTACCCGTTGTCCACGAGGCGACCCGACCCATCAGCCGGGCCAGACTGGGTTAAACCCAGGCTCTGCCCCTTCTGAACTGTGTGATCTGGGACGAGTATGTAACTGCTCTGAGCCTCAGCTTCCTCACCTATAACATGGGGGTAATAATTCTACATCATTGGGGTTTTAGGATTTTAAGAGTTGCTGAATATTAGGTACTTAGGGCAGTGCCTGGCACATAGTGGGTGCCATAGGAGCAGTGTCCTCACTGGGTGGCCCCTTTACCCTCTTCTTACTCCATGAAAGCTTCCTGAGTAAATGAGATAGAGGATGATGTGCTTTGTAAATGGCCCTCAGTGATCACCCCTCTGCCCTTCCCCCAAAAAAGTTACTCTCCTGTCTCTCTAGACGCCCCCTCTGACCCTTCTCTCCTTCAGCACCAGGCTACAGTCTCAGGACACAGGTTTGTTTGTGGGTTTTTCTTTTTTTTAAATATATATTTTATTGATTTTTTACAAAGAGGAAGGGAGAGGGATAGAAAGTTAGAAACATCGATGAGAGAGAGACACTGATCAGCTGCCTCCTGCACACCCCCTACTGGGGATGTGCCGGCAACCAAGGTACATGCCCTTGACCGGAATTAAACCTGAGACCTTTCAGTCTGCAGGCTGACACTCTATCCACTGAGCCAAACTGTTTCGGCAGGACACAAGTTATTCTATAAACTTTTTTTTCAATTATTTCATAGTTTTACAAGTCCTGGTGTAATTTTATAGGTTTTGTGCGTGTTGTGTGTGTGTGTGTGTGTGTGTGTGTCTTTTAATTGACTTGAGAGGGAGAGGGAGAGAGAGAAACATCAATAAGAGTGAGACATTAGTTGGCTGCCTCCTGCACACCCCCCCCCCCTCTACTGGGGATCAAGCCCACAACCCAGGCATGCACCCTGACGAGGAATCAAACCAGCAACCTCTTGATGCATAGACGGCTCTCAATCCACGGAGCCACAGCGGCCAGCCTGTAAACATTTTTAAAAATTCTTTTCAAATCAAAATAATGCGCGTGTATTGAGATCATGTAAATAATACAGAAGGGTTTGTTTAAAAAGAGCAGTTCACCCAGCCCCCGGCCCCCAAGCCTTTCCCCAAAGGCAGTCCCCTTTGGCGGGCGTTTTAGCTCTTTCTCCTCCTCCCCTGAGCCTGTTCGTCGCTCAGCACACTCTGCCAAGCCACTCGCCCGGCTGGGTTGTCAGCAGACAGCGGTCCCTGCCTCCCAGATGCTGGGGCGGGCGACGGCATGACATCATGTCTGGTGTGAGAAGGGCTGTGAGGAGGAGGAGGAAGACAGGGTGGTGGGGAACACACGCTGAGGGAGAGGGGCCACCTGAGAGGAGGTGATCTGGGAGGCTTCTAGGAGGAGGTGGTACTTGAGTGGAGTCCTCGATGAACAGGGAGCCAGCCACGTCCATGTCCATCTCGCTAACTAAAGCCATTCACCCTGGCTTCTGGCCAGAACCACTTGAGGCCTTTTGCTTGACCTCCTGCCCTAGTAGTGTGTGTGGTTCCCTCCCAGACCCTTGCCCTGGGCCACCTTCCCCCGATAGAGTTCCATCGCTGGGTCTCATTCCTCCCATGTCACCTCTGCGCTTCAAAATGAAAGGGACGGTCCTAACCGGTTTGGTTCAGTGGATAGAGCATCAGCGTGCAGACTGAAGGGTCCCAGGTTCGATTCTGGTCAAGGGCATGTACCTTGGTTCCGGGCACATCCCCAGTAAGAGGTGTGCAGGAGGCAGCTGATGGATGTTTCTCTCCCATCAGTGTTTCTAATTCTCTATCTCTCTTCCTTCTTCTCTCTAACAAATCAATAATATATATATATATATATTTTTTTTTTTTTTTAAATGAAAGTGACGTACCCATAGTATTCCCGGGCCCTTCACCTCAGCCACCGCTGTGGAGCAGGGGGATTTTCCTCACCCTCCACCTCCCAACCTCTAACGGGCTCTTTCATGGCTTTTAGCTTCTGTCGGCGGCTAAATTCTTCCAGCTGGAGGCTCTGCAGCGACACTGTGAGATCATCTGTGCCAAAGGCATCAACACGGACAACTGCGTGGACATTTACAACCATGCCAAGGTAAGGGCCGCTCGCGCTGCCCGAGGGACCGTGCACGCACGCGGGCGAGGTGTCCCCGCACGGTCAGACCCAGACAGGCAGAGCCCAGGCCGGGCCTGCTCACCCGGGACTGACCCGCCTGCAGCCTCCCCGCCCCGGAATAATGCCCGTCCCTTCCTCCCGCCCCTCCAGATGCAAGCGGGAACCCAGAAGTGCCCGAAGCAGAGTTGTTTTTACCAAGCGCTTCCCATGCACACATGCCCCGCATTGCCTTTCAGGCTGCTTCGGCTGCAGGTGGCACTGGGTCCCGCAGGTGGGACAGGCTCCCAGGGGAAGCCCCTCTCCCCCTGGCTGGGCGGAGCCACACCTAGACAGCCAGGTTCTGGAACAGAGGTCCTCGGAGTGTGGGCTCCAATCCAGCACTGTCAACACCCCCAGAGAACGTGTTCGGAGTGTACATTCTAGAACCCCATCCCGACCTACAGAATCAGAAACTCGGGGGAGGCCCCACTATGGCTTCACGGGTGATTCTGGCACCGCGGTTGCCAGCACAGGCTGCACAGGAACCTAACCCGGAAGCTCACTTAAAACCCCTGGTCCTGGGACCTCTCGCAGAGCAGTTCAATCCAGCTCTGCGGGGAGAGTGGGGGGGGGGGGTCCCAGAGAGAGGGTGCTTTTTGAAGCTCCCCCTGTGATGCTCGGATGTGGCTAAGGTTGAGATCAGGGTGTCAGGACTGGGGAGAGCCAGGGACAGTGGGACACTGCTAATCAGCATCATCAATAGGAGAGAGTTTAAATCTGCTTATTTCCCACCCCAGCGGCACAGCCAGGTCCCGGCAGGGGGACCCAGGAACCTGTATTTTTAACGAGCTTCCAGGGCGACTGTTGTGACTTCAGCACCAAGGCCAGTCTTCCCTCCCGTTTTCGGGACCCACTGGGTTTAATCTAGCTCATTTCACTCGTGGGGATCTGCGCCAGGAGGGTTCATTATTCCAGGTGCCGCTTCATGCTGTTTCCTGTGCTCGGGCCGGGGGATTAACCTACGCGAGGGAGAAATAATGAGTTAAGATCGGGAATCCATTAAAAACAAACAAAAGCTTTTTGATAACTGGGGCTCGGTGTCCTTGCCTCTGACACTCACGTCTCTGCGGAGGGACAGCTGAGGTGCGAACAATCCGCTCCTGGCTCATGGGGAACCGTCGTGTTGCATGTGAGAGGTGATTGTCTGTCTTCAACCGACATTCAGCAATGCCTTTTCATGTGCAGGCTCCGGTGCTAACAGCCTCGTGGCACCATGGCATCATTAGGAAACAGGCACAGAGAGGTTAAGCAACGTGCTTAAGGTCACACAGCTGTTACTGAGGGGCAGTTGTCTTTTTATTGTGGTAAAATATCCGTAGCACGCAGGACACCTTTTAAATGTGCGGTTTAGTGCCGTTAAGAGCATCCACATTGCTAGGCTGCCATCATTGCTCTCCATCCCAGATTTTTCATCTTCTCACACTGAAACTCCGTACCCACCAAACACTACCTCCCCATGTCCCTCTCCACCCAGCCGCCGGAACCACCATTTTCCTTTCCGTCTCTGAATCTGAGTGTTCTAGGGAGCTCATGACAGTGGGATCGCATAGTATTTGTCATTTTGTGGCTGGCTTATGTCACTCAGCACCCTGCTCTCAAGGTTCACCCATGTCTCCGCCTATGTGAGAAGTTCCTTCCTTTGTAAGGCTGTATGGTATGTGTATACACCGCCTGGTGTTTATCCGCTCATCCGCCATTGAGTGTTAGGTCGCTTCCACCTTTTGGCTGTGGTGAATAATGCTGCTGGGAACATGGTGGACAAACCCTGGGTTCGAGCCCCTGGTTTCAGTTCTTTGGGTATGTACCCAGGTGTGTCAACCTAGACTCGTCTGACTCCAAAGCACAGGTTCTTAACTTTGGGTTTACTGTGTGGCCTAAAAAACTGTTTGAAATATTTGCAATGATCCTTGAGACTGAAAAAATGTTTCCTGATTGGTCATCAGTAAATCAAAGGTACAACCAGGCTACTTATTTCATACATGTGTGCGTGTGTGCGCGCACACACACACAGCACTGGGTGTTTTGGTTAAGTGACAGTTGTACCAAAATCTGGTTTCTCAGGACACAGCCTTTTATGTGTGTGTTTTTTTTAATATATTTAATTGATTTTTTACAGAGAGGAGAGGAGAGGGATAGAGAGTTAGAAACACTGATGAGAAAGAAACATCAATCAGCTGCCTCCTGCACACCCCCTATTGGGGATGTGCTTGCTTGCAACCAAAGACCGGAATCGAACCTGCGACCCTTCAATCTGCAGGCCGACGTTCTATCCACTGAGCTAAACCAGTTCAGGCAGGACACAGCCTTTTAAAAAAAAAAAAAAATCTTAAAACTGATTACTTTGCAGAAAAGCTTCCAGAAAGACTCTGTCTCCCCTGGAAGAGAGCCTGATCAGTCAGTCTGTGGTCCCCCGCCCATCCCCACCCCTCTCCCCCCACCCCCGCCAGCCATGGACACGCAAATTGCCCTGAGAACCCCACAGCACACGTGCCCATCACCTTGGCAGTAATGCCGGCATTCCACAATCTCATTTGAATCTCGTCATGCTCCTTGGCAGGCAGCCTCAGTCACTATCTCGCTGTTTAATAATGCAGCCGGTGCCCCATGAGCCCCAGCTGGGCGCCTGTGTATGCCACAGGCTGAGAACCTCTGTGGCGGAGAGCTCTCTCCCATTTAGGTACCTCTGCAGCCAGCTCGGCCTTTTACAGACACCGGCCTCGGCCTCCCAGGCCACATCCTGGAGCGTTTCCAATGGAGACGCCTGTTCTTCGTGTGAACATGGGCATGGAGGCCTGGGCAGTGCCTGCGCCCCTGCCCTGTCCCCCCTGACCCCCCTGCACTGTGGACACTGCAGCCCCCGCCAACGACCACATGCCGTGTGGCTTCTATTACTGACAGAGTGCGCTGCAAATAGGGCTGATGATGTAAAAGAACAAAAGGAGAGAAACGAGCACTGGGTGTAGAACCACAGGAAATACAGGCATTTAGTTGCTAACCACCGTGTTCCAAGCATCAGCAAAGCCATGGCAACATTACCTCTGTCCTTCTTCTAACGGAGACAGCTGTGGAGTTTTATACCGAGGAGAAGCCCATTCCTTGAATGCTCGGCTTAGCCATCCTTTCTTTTCTTTTTTTCTTTTTTTTTTTTTAATGTATTTTATTGATTTTTTACAGAGAGGAAGGGAGAGGGATAGAGAGTTAGAAACATAGATGAGAGAGAGACATCGATCAGCTGCCTCTGGCATGCCCCCTACTGGGGATGTGCCCGCAACCAAGGTACATGCCCTTGACCGGAATCGAACCTGAGACCTTCCAGTCTGCAGGCCGACACTCTGTCCACTGAGCCAAACCAGTCTCGGCAAGCCATCCTTTCTTAACCAGCAAAGCTGTCCCATACCAGGGCCATCAGAGGCTCCGGAGCCAGCAAACCTTTTCTGTGAGGGGCCCGGTGAATATTCTCACCCAAGCCATACGATTTCTTCGGTACCTACTTAACTCTGCCATTGCAGTACAAAAGCAGCCACAGACAGTGTATAAATGGTTTGTCAACCATTGGGTCTAGGACAGTGGTCTAGGACATGTGGCTCGCGAGCCATGGTTTGCCACTCGGTTGACTAATGAATTTGCTGACCACTGGTCTAGGACAGTGATTTTCAACCTATATGCTGCAAGAATTTTTAAAACATGCAGGCAGCCCTAACTGGTTTGGCTCAATGGCTAGAGCGTCAGCCTGTGGACTGAAGGGTCTCAGGTTCGATTCCAGTCAAGGGCATCTGCCGTGGTTGTGGGCTTGATTCCCAGTGGGAGATGTGTAAGAAGCAACCAATCAATGATTCTCTCTCATCATTGATATTTCTATCTTTCTTTCTCTTTCCCTTCCTCTCTGAAATCAATAAAGATTTTTTTTAATAAATAAATAAAACATGTAGGCATTGACCTCTTCTCCCTTAGATTGTCAACTAAAACAATGACAATAGCCAGCACAATAGCTGTCCAGTGTGAATGAATAAAAGAGTGAATTGACTTGTACAGGATTGCACGTGTTTTTTTGTATCTGTGCTCCCGCACTGTGGGAGAATTACTTTTTTGTGTGTGGTAACATTGGTTAAGAACTTTATATAAGTTTCAAGTGTACAACATTTTTTTATTATTAATTTTTTTAATCCTCACCCGAGGATATTTTTCCATTGAGTTTTAGAGAGAGTGGAAGGGAGAGGGAAAGACAGAGAAACATCAATGTGAGAGAGACGCATCCAGGGGTTGCCTCCTGCACACGCCCTGACCAGGGCCCAGGCCGGGGAGGAGCCTGCAACTGAGGTACATACACTTGACGGGAATTGAACCTGGGACCCTTCAGCCTGCATGCTGGCACTCTATCCACTGAGCCAAACTGTACAACATTTTAATTTGATATCTGTATACACTATAAGGTGCTCACTGCCAATATTCTAGTTTCCATCCGTCACCATACCCTCTCTCAACCTACTTCCCCTCTGGTAGCCACCAATCTGTTGTCTGTATCTATGGGCTTGTTTTTTGTTTTTGTTTGTTCATTTCTTTTTTATTTTATATTCCATTTATGAGTAAAACCGTATGGCTTTTGTTCTTTTTTTTGTCCAACTTATTTCATTTAGCATAATAAAACTTTAAGGTTTATCTATGTTGCTGCAAATGGCAATGTTTCATTCTTTTTAGGGCTGAGTAGTACTCCATTGTGTGTTTGTGTGTGTGTGTGTGTGTGTGTGTGTAGAAGATGATATATATGTGTAACTATCTTCTATCTCCATTCATTTATCGATAGACACTTAGATTGTTCCTATTGTAAATAAAGCTGCAGTGAAGATAGAGGTGCATGTATCTTTTTAAATTGGTGTTTTTATATATTCTGGATAAATACCCAGAAGTGGAATAGCTGGATCATGAGGTAGTTCTATTCTTAATTTTATGAGGAGCTTCTGTACTGATTCTCACAGTGGCTGCACCAATCTTCACTGTTACCCACAGTGTACAAGGGTTCCCTTTTCTCCACATCCTCTCCAACACTGTTTCCCATCTTTTTGATGCTAGCCATTCTAACAGGAATGAGGTAGACATTATTGTGGGTTTGATTTGCATTTTTCTGATGATCAGTAATGTGAAACACCTTTACTGTCCTTGTTTGCTGTCTATATGTCTTCCTTAGAAAAATATCTGTTCAGATCCTCTGCCCATTTTTTTAGGCAGGTTGTTTTATTGTTGTCAATTTGGTTTCACATGGTCTTCGTAGACAGTTGGGCTGTTGGCTCAGTGGATTAGCACATGATGTCACCGAGTTCAAGGTTATAGGCCAGGTAGCTGAGCGAGGGTCTGTAGATACAGTCAACTCTTCTTACCACAACCTGGCCACTTTGTACACCTGGGTCACTGATACAAGTTATTGAGAAGAAGAAGAAGCATTATAGTTTACATGTATCATGACAACGGACAGTGAGTGGCTACTGATTACAACCAGCATTCTGGATGCTCCATGTATTATCTCATTTAATCTCAA
Organism: Lasiurus cinereus; assembly: GCA_011751065.1. Lineage (NCBI taxonomy): Eukaryota > Metazoa > Chordata > Mammalia > Chiroptera > Vespertilionidae > Lasiurus > Lasiurus cinereus. The sequence goes on from JAAGEH010000109.1 coordinate 2,034,500, forward strand.
CAACAGCTCAATGGGTATTATTTTGACCCCCATTTTATGGGTAAGAATACTGAGGCACAGAGGGATGAAATAATTTCCCAACTGCAGATGGCTAGTGAGTGGCAAAGCCTGGACTCAAAACCCAGGCAGATTCCAGAGCCCCCGCCCTCATCTCCTTTCCATCCTGCCTCCTCTGAGTATGACGATGACAAAATCCTGCCATCAATCAAATCTGATGGAATCCCACCAACAGGACTGTGTGGCAAGGGTCATAATTCCCATTTTGAAAATGAGGAGCCCAGCCCAAAGCCAGAGGCCAAGTGGCCCAGCCCTGGTCACATATTCTAAGGTGGGGGAGCCCCAGTGGGAACCCAGGTCTTCCCTTCCATTCCACCATCACCCTATTGTCACCGTTTCGGCGTCATCGCACCATGCCACACCTGGCAACTTAAAGCGCGTCTCTGGTCTAACGGCCAGGACATTCAGGCATTCAGAAGGATGACTCGGCATCTACAGAAAGGAGCAGGATGTCATCTGAAGGAGCCCTTCCAGCCACTTCCTGAGCCTCCAGTTCATTGTAACAGAGAGACCTGCAAGCTTTGACAACCGCAGAGTAGGGCTAAAGACAGATGGCCGAGCCGAAACTGGTTTGGCTCAGTGGATAGCGTGTCGGCCTGAGGACTGAAAGGTCCCAGGTTTGATTCCGGTCAAGGGCATGTAGCTTGGTTGCAGGCACATCCCCAGAAGGGGGTGTGCAAGAGGCTGCTGATCGATGTTTCTCTCTCATGGGTGTTTCTAGCTCTCTATCCCTCTCCCTTCCTCTCTGTAAAATATTAATAAAAAATATATTAAAAAAAAAAGACAGATGGCCAAGCCACACATCTACATCTGCTTCTGCAGCTCAAATGTGCACTCCTCCTTCACTTGCTGTGAGGTTAAATACCTACCCTTAAAGGCATCACGCCTGCCGAAGAAACCAGTTTGGCTCAGTGGATAGAGCATCGGCCTGTGGACTGAAAGGCCCCGGGTTCGATTCCAGTCAAGGGCATATACATTGGTTGTGGGCACATCCCCAGTAGGGGGCATGCAGGAGGTGGCTGATCGATGTCTCTCTCTCATCGATGTTTCTGACTTTCTATCCCTCTCCTTTCCTCTCTGTGACAAATCAATAAAATTTTTTTTTAAAAAAAAAAAAAGGGCATCACGCCCAAGGCAGTGTATCCTCATGGGTCAAGCACAACCGTAAGGGCTCAGTTCCTGGTTCTGCCCTGGCCACGTTGTATGAATTGTTGTGAGTGATCCGCGCTCTCCTCTCCATTCCCTCATCCGTAAAGTGGAGGGGGTAATGCTACCGGCCTCAGGGAAGTTTGAGAATCAAATGGGATGATGCCTGTGAAATGCCTACCACATGGTAAGCTTGCAATAAATGACTGCTGTTAGTTCCACCGCTCTGAGAGTTAACCATTCGTTCACACATTCCTCAGACATGAAGTGTCTGCCCAGCGCCACGCCTTCTGCTTGGGCTGCTAACGGTGAGCCAGGCGGCCAGAGTGCCTCCTGTACTGATGTAATCTGTCAGGAGCCGCGTCTCTAGACCAGTTCCTCAAGCTCAGCACTGTGAAGCGTTCAGGCTACACAGCTCTTCGCTGTGAGACTGCCCATCGTGGGGATGCTCAGCACCATAGCTTCTACCCATTCGATGCCTGTGGCACACACACCATCACCAGCCCCATTCGTGACGGCCAAAATAGCCCCAGGCTTTTCCCAATGTCTCCTGGGAGGCACAAGTCAGCCCTGCCCTAAGGACATTGAATAGGTAATCAGTGTCCACTCATAGGGTTGTTGTGAGAATTACGTGGGTTAATGCTTATAACAACCTTAGGATTGTGTCTACAGCTCCATTCGCGTGCCAGTGATCTAGAGTGTTACGAAGAAACACAAAACCCAGGGGTTGAAACAGTGACTGCTTATCTCGCAACAAGAGTCGCCAGCAAGGCTGAAAGGTTCTGGTCTCAGCGGGGCTTGCTTCCGAGGTGGGCTGGCTGGTCGATCTTGGCTGGCTTGGCTGATCCTGGCTGGACCCTGTGGCTGTCAGAGGTGGACAGCTGGGTTGACTCCACTGGGTCTCACCTGGTCACTCCCCTCCAGACCGGCTGGCTCCGGCTTGTCTTTGTGGCAGAGGCTGGGTTCTGAGAGAAAGAGCACCCTCTGCCACGTGAATGTAGCTCAGAGCCGGAGACTCTCCCTTCTACCATGTTCTGTTGGCCTGAGCAGGTCACAAGCCCAAGGGACAGACTCCAGCCCTTCGCTGAAGGAGCCTCAAAGTCACACCCAAAAAGTGTGACAACAGCCCAGGGTAGAGGAGGAGGGCCACCGTCAGCCTGCCGGGATAGGTGTCCGCCGTTCTTGCCTAGAGAAGCCATCGGGTGCGTCTCAGAACCCTAACATCTCCCGCTTCCTCTCCACCCCCCGCAGTTCCTGGGAGTCACTGAGCTCTCCGCGTACTGTGAGGGCTACTTCCTTAAGAACATGGTGATCCTCATCGAGAACGAAGCCTTCAAGCAGCTCCTCTACGACAAGAGCAGCGAAGGCGCGGGCCAGGATGTGCTGCAGGACTTACAGAGGACGTTGGCCATCAGGATTCAGTCCATCCACTTGTCGTCTTCCAAAGGCTCCATCGTCTGAAGCGTCCGGTGCGGGGACCGCTCCCCGGGACGGTCCAGGGCTCCCGCAGCGCTGGCTCCACACACACACACACATTTCCCCCGGCGCCTGCTTTCGGCCGGGCCAGGGAGCCACCTCTCCCGCCTCGGGTGCCCTTGAACAAGCCAATTCAGCACCACGGGGTCCTGTTGAACAACCAAGGACATGGCCCTGGTCTGCAGAGCGGAGCGCAGCTGGGTCCAGAGCTGGAAGGCCAACCAGGGGCCGCCAAGTAACCCCACCCAAAGGCGACGCCGGGTCGCTGAGCATCTATGGTGGGGGACCGCTGTCCGAAGGATGGACTGGGAGCCACAGGGCATCTGGGGTCCAGGGGGGCAGCTGGAGCACCTAACTGCAGAGAGTTTTGTTGCACCCCAAGGACCGTAGCAGCCACAGTTGAGCGAGAGTCAACGCTGATCGCAGATGGGTGAGACGGTTACCAACCACGAAGAAATCATTTGACAAATTTTTAGGGGTGGGGACTTTTTACAATGTTCATTAAAACACACACACACACACAGGGCAGCCTGTAGTTTGAAATATATTTCTAAAAGCATAACAGTTCGTTTTCAACTGAATTGTGTTTAGGGATCTGTGTTTTGAGGCTTTTTTTGTTTTCTTTAGAAAAAACAACAACAGTAAGACACAGGTCCACCCTGTATAAACATGCATCCGACAAGATATTGCTGATATTGTACTCAAGGTGAAATCATACATACTCCTGCCTTAGTGATCACGGTTACACACAAGAGGTGCACTGCCAATTGCTCTCTCTCACTCAGTAGTCGAAAACAGCCTGCATGCTAGCTGTGGTTTCGGGGTGAGGTTGAAATAGCCCCACGTAAGAAAACATGCGTTTGCATGGGCCGCACCTGTGAAATGTTATGTTTGTGCTTCATTTTTGCCAAGGTAAAAAAAACACACACACACACAAATATTCCATCACTTCCTGCTAAAAGCCCATTGGGTGAAACAAACATGTCCCTTTCTTTTCCTAATTATGTATGATCCTGGGATGCTTTTGCACATATGTGTTCATAGATGATGCTGAATGGGGGGGGAGGGGAAAGCACGTCAGAGAATTTACTAGTAATTCCAGAGTTTTCTCTGTATTCTCAGAAGATGTTAATAGTTTGTTACTAGCCAGAGCCTATGACTATGTTAGAGTATTTTTCAAGATGAAACCTATATGATAGGACGGCTTCTTTCTGTCTTTGGAGAGTGTACAGTATAGGGTTATCTCTAACGAAAGTTTATATCCACAGGGTTCCATTTGCTCTGCCATATATTATACGCAACAGAGATGGGTGAAGTGCCACAATATTCCAAATAATTTCTGAGTTGCTGCCTTTGTTCTTGTCTTTCCATTGGAAACCTAGCTACGTGCGGTGAAAACTAGGAGGAATGACTTTTAACCCTGGGGGTGGCCAAGTTTCGTTGGCAAACCTATTTCCCAGCATGCCTTTGGGGAGCCGTGCGCAGACCCTGAATTTCCAAGGAGCTGCTGATCGTCCATCATCCCTATTCCCCTGAGCCACTGTTCAGAGGACCAGCGTCGTGCTCTGTCTCATGGGGTGACCTTGGAGAACCCGGGCCACGTCTGTCTCCAGTGTCGGTTCTTCTGTGATGCCCCTACGCAAGGCCTCTCTTCCACCTGGTCATTGGCAAACCTCCTCAGGCCCTACAACCATCCACGAGGAAGGAAAAGGTACTGCAGAGGGGTCCGGGTGACAAATGCGCAGCCCCTGTGTGACCTGTCGCCATCTCCTGCCTCCTGCCTGTGCTCAGAGATGCCACTGGGATGTTTCCTTATCCGCAACGGACTTCCCGTGACTGCTTCATGCTATCAGGGCCTCTGGGCATTGACTGGTACCGTGGCAACTCCTGACGAGCTTCTGTTCTAGTTCAGTGTGCTTTCTCTGTCATTAAAAGAAATGATTTTCCCAAACCGCGCATCCTTTGTATAGACACGTGAGCTCTTCTTTTTATTTCTTTTTTTTTTTTTACGTATAGAGTTGGCATACATCCTTATATCCGTTATCTTAGTTTCAGGTGTAAACATAGCGATTCAACATTTTTATACCTTGCAATGTGATCACCCACTGATCCTAAAGATCATCTGTCATCGTGTAACAGCAGAATATGACTGACTACATTCCCCTTCGCCTTTTCCACCCCCCAAACCTCCCTTCTGATCTCTGTTTCTATGAGTGTTTGTTTGTTTTCTTTGTTTAAGATTCCACATATAAGTGAAACCAGATGGTATTTGTCTTTGCCTGACTTATTTCACTTAGCATAATATCTTCTAGGTCCACCCAGGTTGTTACCAATGGCAAGATTTCATTCTTTTTGGCTTGCTGTGTGATGTTCCTGTGTGCATTGTGTGTGTGTGTGTGTGTGTGTGTGTGTGTGTGCTATCTTCCAACCCATTTATCCATTGCTTCCATATTTTGACTGTTAGGAATAACGCTGCAATGAACATTGGGGTGCAAAAGTCTTTTCCAATTCTTTGGATAAACACCCAGAAGTGGAATTGCTGGTCAAATGGTTGATCTGTTTTTAGTTTTTCAAGGAATTGCCACACTGCTTCCCAGGGTGGCTGCCCCGATCTACAGTCCCTCCCCAAGGGCACAGGGTTCTCTTTCTCTGCATCTTCACCAACGTGTTCTTTGTTGACCTTTTGGTAATAGCCATTCTGGCTCGTTTGAGGTGGTAGCTCTTCATGGTTTTAATTTGCATTTCCCTAATGTTTCCTAAATTAACATTGCAAGCAGTCGCTATCCCAAACGTCTCTTGGACTCGGGAATATGAGACACATTTGTGATGCTTATGATATGAGTCTGACGCTCAAAGCCCCACAAATGACTGAGCTGGTCCCAAACCCACTGGAGCCCCGACTTTTAGTCCAGGACTGGGGATCATGGCCCTTTGGAAAAGGAGGGGGGTGGTCACAAATCCCCAAAGGAAACCAACTGCTAGATGTCAACTCCAGAGAAACCCCCAGGATCACTGCCCTCAGGTCCACAGCCCGTGTACTCTTCACCCAGTTACCCCCAGTGTCCAGTCCGGTGCAATATCAAAACCAGGAAAATGATGTTGGTACGGTGCAGGCGGCTAGTTCCTCGCCGTTTGATGACATGTGGGGATGTGCTTAACCACCACAATCACTCCCCCATCACAAAGATCTCCCTCATGCTGCCCCTTTATAGCCTCTCCTAACCCCTTATACACACCCCTTCCCTATCACCTGGCATTTAGGCATTTTAAGAATCCTATATAATAAAAGCCTAATGTGCTAAGTGTCCCGTTGTCCAGTCATTCGTTCATCCAATCAAAGAGTGATATGCTAAGGCCACTCAACCACTCACTATGATGTGCACTGACCACCAGGGGGGCAGACACTCTGGTAGGTTAGCTTGCTGCCGGGGTCCAGCTGATCAGGACTGAGGGAGATGGGCCAGACATGCCCTGGAGCCCATGACCTTCTCTGCCACTTGAGTGTGTGACACTCACTCCCCATCCCTCCCCTGAGAGATCCCCTCTGATGAAACTTCCCATCACCTCTGGTCTCCTCCCCCCAACTGGCCAATGCCTTGAACCCAGCAGCACGTGCCTCTGGCCAGGGCCAGTGCGGAAGCCGATACCATGCCTATTTTTTCATCCTCTTTAAAAATAACCCAGCAGGGGAAAATAAAATAAAATAAATAACCCAGCAGATTTTAAACTTCCTCTTGGTAGGAAAAAATAGAACTGGCGCTCAGCAATCACTTCGCCCACGAGCTCCCCTTCCTGATGAGGCAGTCAGATAGGGAGGGCCCCCCGCAAAAGGACACGTCTCCGAGTTTAGCTCTGAATCTGAAAAGACAATCTGTCTGTGTGAATAGGCAATTAAAAGAGATGTCCTGGTATCATTGGTATGCTCTTCAGATGTTGTTTTTTTAAACTTAACTTTCCTTCGGATGAGGGTAGAATCCTAATGCCATCTCAAACCTCTGGGGCCGTGGGCTGCCCAAGGAGGAGGTGGGTGGCGTCATAGAGGGCTCTGGGCTGGGATTAGGTCCCACCCTTGGCCCTGTGGCTGTGTCGGCTACTTGGGTGACTGTGGCCAGGCCTCTCCTCCATTCTGGACCTGTTTCTCCACTCAGAATGAGAGTTTTCAGGCTGATGTTCTGTGTGCCTGGTGAATTAGAACACTGTGCATGTGTGATAGGACATTCAGGAGGGCTTAGGGAAACGAACCCCTGTGTACAATGTTTTCAGTAAAACAGGCAGGAATTCAAATAAAAGCCTTAAAACAGGCTCCAAGGATTTTTTTTTTAATGAGGATGCATCTCACCAGATGATGGCCTCATGACTACCATCTCCTTTTTGTCTTGTTTTGTTCTTTTGTTTTTAAATAACTGTAGGTTCACAGGAAGTGGCAAAGATAGTTTGGAGACGTCCCGTGTACTCTTCACCCAATTCCCCCCAGTGTCCAGTCCGGTGCAATATTAAAACCAGGAAAATGATGTTGGTGCGGTGCATGCATCTAGTTCCTCGCCATTTGATGACAATGTGGAGATGCATGTAACCACCACAATCACTACCCCATTCCAGAGATCTCCCTCATGCTGCCCCTTTATAGCCTCTCCTAACCCCTTCCACACATCCCTTCCCTATCCCCTGGCATTTAGGCATTTTAAGAATCCTATATAATAAAAGCCTAATGTGCTAAGTGTCCTGTCATCCAGTCATTCGTTCAACCAAAGAGTGATATGCTAATGATGTGCACTGACCACCAGGGGGTAGACACTCTGGTAGGTTAGCTTGGGGTCCGGCTGATCAGGACTGAGGGAGATAGGCTGGACATGCCCTGGAGCCCTTTGCTGTCCCTCCCAAGCTGGCCAACCTCCTGTGTCCATTCCCGACCCTGATTGTGCACTGGTGGGGCCCCTCGGCCTGGCCTGCACCCTTTTGCAATCCAGGACCCATTGGGGGATGTCGGAGAGGCAGTTTTTGACCTGAACCTGCAAGCCAGGCCAACGGATCCCACTGGTGCATGAATTCGTGCACTGGGCTTCTGGTGTTATATAAATGGAAGCATAGAGTAGATGGCCTTACTCAGCACAATGACCTTAAAATCCATCCACAGATGTTGCATGTATTAAGAATCTGTTCCTTTTTCATTGCTGAGTAATATTCCCCAGGGTCCCATCTCCATTGGACCAGATACGCGAGTGTGTCAGGAAGCTTGGCGGTGACGCAGCTTGGTCCTCGCAGCTGAATCTCTCTGGTTGTAGCTCCAGAAAACAAGTGTGTCTCTTGAGAGCTGGCCATGACTTCCTGGTCCTGTCCAGCATGGAGCTGAGACTGTCCCATGATGTTGGGCCCACAGCTGGGTGTTTGTGATGGGTTCCTGAGGTCTACTGCTCCCACCTGAGCTAAATGGCCTTTCATTTCTGCACCAGGGTCCTTCTGTGATTGACCGATTTCCAGACGTCTCACTGACAGTGTAGGGATGTGCCCCTTGAACTCGCTCTGGAGGCGCAGGTCTGGTTCCACGGGTCTGGGTGAGGCTCAAGAGTCAGCATTTCTGACAAGCATCCAGGTGAGGCTGAGGCTGCTGGTCCAGGGGCCACTCTTTGTGAAGCAAAGGTGTAGAATATGGAGGTCAGATTCGCCTCAAACCCCTTCTGCTGCCCGACCAACCTATGACTTTTGCCCCCTCCCCTGGCGTAGCTGGGGTCTCAACCTCATGAGTGACTATGAGCTTTTCCTTCTGACCCAGACCATGAAGACCTCTCAGCAATACATCTGAGGAAATCGCCTGAAATGGTATTGTTCTGGGCGGAGGGTTCCGCCCCTCTAAATGAAGCCTAAGGGATTATTCACACACCACCCCATTCTACCTCCGCTTTCCCCTGGGCTCCTTTGATCACATGTATGTATTTCACATGCTGACATAAATAAGGGGCCCACCTCTCTGCTGTGGCATGGAGTACTCAGCCTCTCCCCTTCTTATTGTTCAGGGTTGGCAGTAGAAGGAAAGCAGGGCGTTCTTGTCTACCTGAAGACTTTTATGAGGTGTCTTTCTGCACGCACAGAGCCCCCTGAGAGTGGCAGGGACATCCAGGAGGGAACAATCCAAGACAGCCGTTGCTTAATGTTCACCCCACAACACTCTGAGAGTGAAGAGGAATGAATGAAACATCTGTCCCGCAATGGCTGCTGGGTGACCTTAAGACCGGTCAGCCCTGTGCCGTGGGGACAGAGAAGGAGTGCCAGGGTTGTATCTACAATCCCTCATTATTTTCTTTCCTTGTCAAGCGAATGACTGCCTGTTTGGCACTTCAAAGGCATCCCTCTCCTGCATTGGGGATGTCGGGGAAGTTCAGACATTGTTTTCTGTTGAACATGAAAGGACATGAGGTCTGTTTTTCTAAAAATTTCCTGAGGCCAGGGAATGAATCTCTGCCCCCGATGTGGGAGGGGTTTAGTTTACTGTATCTCAGCTGTGTGATGTGGTCTCTTAGAAGAGTGCATTTAGGTACAGGTTGCGTTGATAGAAGTGTGGTCGCTGGAATGAGGAGGTGATGGTTCTCTGCGCTGAGAGATCCCTGCTGAGTTGTGTCTGTCTGAGTCCGAGTTCTTACCAGAGAGCACTCCTGGCTAATTTAAAAAGAAAGTGGAGCCCTAACCAGTTGGACTCAGTGTCGGCCTGCAGATTGAAAGGTCCCAGGTTCCATTCCAGTCAAGGGCATGTACCTTGTTTGCGGCCACATCCCCAGTAGGAGGTGTGCAGGAGGCAGCTGATCGGTGTCTCTCTCTCATCAATGTTTCTAACTCTCTATCCCTCTCCCTTCCTTTCAGTAAAAAACAGCAGTAAAATATTTTTAAAAAGAAGAAAGTGGATATATTCAAAGAAAAGTCCTGATGAGGTCATGGCTGCCACCAAATCCTACAAAGGCAGAAATCGACAATGGCCGTTCCACAGCTACCAGGAGCTCGATTTCCATGGCTGCTACTGCTGCCATCTTGCATCCAGAACTCCTGCTGCCCCCACAAAGCTCAATGCCTTTTTCTCCACCTGCACGATGAAGGGCCTGGGTCACATGACTGGTCCCAGCTGCAAGGGAGACTGGGAATTTCAGTTCTCACTCCCTCACTAGGGAGTGGGAACATAAGGGATTTCTGCAAATATAGAAAGATGTTGGGTAGCCATGAACATGACAGGTGCCCCCTACACTTAGTGAAGGTCCCAGAGAAATTGCAGCCTCATAGAAGGAAGTAGCCAGGTGAAAGAGCAGCTCAGGGAACTGGGATGTTTGGCCCATCAAAGAGAAGACTTGGGTGGCTATCGTGACTCCCTTCAAATAGCAGCAAAGGTGTCAGAGATGAGAGGACTTAGCCTCATTCAGGACTGCCCCGGGATTAAAACTGATCCAGTGATGGAGTCAGATTTCAGCTAAGTATCAATAAAGAATGTTGCCCGGTCAGCATGGCTCAGTGGTTGAGCATCAACCTACGAACCAGGAGGTCACAGTTCAATTCCTGGTCAGGGCACATGCCCCGGTTGTGGGCTCGATCCCCAGTGTGGGGAGTACAGGAGGCAGCCGATCAAAGATTCTCTCCATCACTGGTGTTTCTATGGCTCCCTTCCTCTCTAAAATTGATAAAAAATATTTTTAAAAAAATTAGCCCTAGCCAGTTTGGCTCAGTAGATTGAGCGTCGGCCAGTGGACTGGAGGGTCCCGGGTTCGATTCTGGTCAAGAGCACATGCCTGGGTTTCGGGTTTGATTCCCAATAGGGGACATGCAGGAGGCAGCCAATCAATGATTCTCTTTCATCATTGATGTTTCGTCTCTCTCTCCTTCTCCCTTCCTTTCTGAAATCAATAAAAATATTTTTTTAAAAAAGGAATGTTAAAAGTCAGAGCAGGGCCTTCTAAGGATAGAATGAGCTGTCTTAGGGGGTAGTGAGTTACCCGTCACAGGCAGCATTCAAGGAAAGCAACCACGTGAAGGAGATTCAAGCAATACAGGAAGGGAGGACTTCAAGGTTCCTTATAACTCAGGGATTTAGTCATTATTGGTCCTCTCCTTCTAATATCAACCATCTACTTAGCCTCAGAAAACAGATCAGTCCTGATATAGCCTCTGCAGAATTGTTAATGACCTCCCAGCCTTCATTTTTGCCGGTGCTACATTTTATGAAAGCCTGGAACGCTATTTATCCTCATCAAGTTAGTGAGGCAGCGCGTCAATTCATTATTCTTACTTATCTAACACAGAAGGGAGAGAAACGGTCTACAAAACCTTGACAGCTGGGAAGAGAAAAAGTAGCCAGGAGCGATTCAGTCACTGAAAAATGAAATTGCTTTTTATAAAGGGAAAAAATGGATTCCCGTAAAGCAATCAAGTTAGGGAAGGGCCGTTTCTGAGAGTGGAATGAAATCCAGGTATGTGAAATTGCACATGTCAGCATCGCAGCTCTTATGCGTTTTTCAAACCAGACTCGATGGAGAAAATCCCTGAGTCGTGCATCAGTGTGGCCACAAGTGCCTGGTGAGTGGGCACCCCCGTCAGCCTCAGTCTTCCCACCTAGAGAATGGGGACATCTCTGCACGGACACAGCCGGTGAGGTGAGGCAGTCTTGCAGCCATGGTGGGACGAGGTGCTCTATTCAGGCCCAGCAAGCAAGAAGGAAGAAGGGGGAATCCAGGCTGCCTCCCATCTGACCAATCTTATCATCGACTGGTTGAATCCAGCTCAGCCACAGCCTCAGGTCCCCAGAGGCTCTGTCAGCCAGCCAGCCCCGGGGACAGCCCAACCTTCTACCCTGTTGAGTAAGAGGCATCGTCCGCTGGGCTCCAGTGTGATTCATGAGCCTCTCTTGGCAGTGCCACTCCCTAGACCAGCGGTTCTCAACCTGTGGGTCGCGACTTGGGGATCGAACGACCCTTTCACAGGGGTCGCCTAAGACTATTAGAAAACACCTATTTCCCATGTTCTTAGGAACCAACACATGGCTCCTCGGTGTAGCAAAATGTAGCAATGTAGTTTACTGTTGTTATATGAAGACTGTTACCCATGCTACACCACGATCCAAGACAAAATTTCATTTATTTGTAATTAGAAATATTTCACAATATATAATTACATATTGTTTTTGTGATTAATCCCTATGCTTTAATGATGTTCAATTCGTACCAATGAAAATACATCCTGCCTATCAGATATTTACATTACAGTTCATCACAGTAGCAAAATGACAGCTATGAAGTAGCAACGGAAATCATTTTATGGTTGGGGGTCACCACCACATGAGGAGCTGTCTTAAAGGGTCGCGGCCTTAGGAAGGTTGAGAACCACTACCCTAGAGCCCCAGGGATTCCAGCATTTTGCTCATCTGCTCTGAGCTCTTGGGCAGGGAAGTTTGCTGGGTGGCTGTCAGCTGATTGCCACGTTTCATCCAGTGCCTGAGCAGCGTGCCTCTGTGCGGGGATAAGAGAGAGTTCTACAGGACTGAAGTATTTTCAGTGCATGGGGCAGCGGGGTGTTTCGCACCCCTCATTTCGCTCCTCTTTTACACCTTTGCAGACAGAAGCTGGCAGCGCCAGTTTTAGAGAATGACTTCTTGTCAGATGAAGGACCCCCACAGCTCCATGCCACACGACCCACTCGCTGCAATGCGCACACATGTGAAAACCGGGAAAACCCAGCACTGCTCTGACTTGGCCACGATGGCAAGATTTAATGTGTATCCAGTGTTTACCATGTGGCAGACCTCATACCAAGTGCTTTACATACATGTCCTCACTGTGAATCCTACATGGTAAGGATTGGTATTCCCATTCTATGGACAGGAAAACGGAGGTGCAGACAGTAAGGCTAACAAGTTAGTAGATGTGGATCAATTATACCCATTAGCCTGTGGTGAGTTGGTTTCACTATATGTCATTTCACCCCAGTCCCCAGCTACAGTCTCTCACAAGGAGAGAGGCAGGTTGGAGAAGAGGCGCAGAGCCATAGAACGTTTGTTTTTTTATTATTATTGATTTTTTACAGAGAGGAAGGGAGAGGGATAGAGAGTTAGAAATATAAATGAGAGAGAGACATCGATCAGCTACCTCCTGCACACTCCCTACTGGGGATGTGCCCGCAACCAAGGTACATGCCCTTGACCGGAATCGAACCTGGGACCTTTCAGTCCACAGACATCCACTGAGCCAAACCGGTTTCTGCCGTAGAACGGTTTTAGAGAACACCTGAAGAGGCGGTCCAGTGCAGTGTCAGCAGGACAGGGGCTAGGCTCGGGGTCAGACAGAGCGGCACTCAGATCCTGGCCTGATGCTTACTAGCTGTGTGCTCTTGGGCTCCTGACTTCATCTGAGGCCCGTTTCCTTGCTGTGCCCTGGGCATGGTGGTCCTCAGGTGTCCACTGAGGCTATGCTGGGATCTGAGCATCAGCCTGGGGTACAAAGGATACCCAGCAGCGTGATGATACACCTCAAACTCAGAGCAACCCGGTTGCCCAAGGCCACACCGCACACTTGTGACACCTGGCCCAGTGTTCCTTGCACGGCAGCTGCTCTAAGTTATTCCTATACAATCTTGGGTCCCTCCCTTCCCTGGCAGCTTCCTTCTCAAATGTCCCATGTCAGGGTTTCAGGGAGGTTTGACTCCCCTGCAAGACGATGCTGCCATACTCAATGGTCGATGCCAAACCGGGTAAGGTAGAACAAGCAATTAGTGCAACTGCAGTTCAAAGCAAGTGATGGGGGAAGGAGGGAATATTTAAGTTCCTGTAGTGTCCACTAGATGGAGCCACATCTCTGCATTCATCCGTTCCCTTTCTAGACAAAAACACGAGTTGGCTTATAAAGGAAGGACTGAGAAGATTCATGCATTCACTCATGCATTCATTCAATAAATACAGGGTGCCCACCCCCCAAAAAAATGTATACACACTTTAAGAGCTAACAGCTCAAATTTGAACATGAAATATCCTATATAATAAAAGGCTGATACGCAAATTGACAAATAACTTACAGAGGAATGACCGGTTGCTATGATGTGCACTAACCACCAGGGGACACTCAACACAGGAGCTGTCCCCTGGTGGTCAGTGCACTCCCGCAGGGGGGGCACTGGTCAGCCAAAAGCCAGGCTCACGGCTGGCAAGCACAGTGGCAGTGGCAGGAGTAGGCCTAAGCCAGCAGGCAGACATCCCCCAAGGAGTCCTGGACTGCGAGAGGGTGCAGGCTGGGCCGAGGGAGCGCCTCCCCCCGCAAATGCATAAAAGTGGCTGCAGGGAGGACCACACAAGACTGATGTCCGAAGACCCGGGCTCTGGCCTCCTTCTTGACCCTTATATGATATGTGGTCATGGATCAGCCACCTGCTTTTTCTGGGCCTCAGTCTTCTCATCTGTGGCAGATGAAATATGGCCACAAATCCTTTACACACCCTCCCATCAGAAGATGGCAACTTTCCTTGCTTCCCTCGGTCCCACAGTCAGCCACCCTTTAGTCCAGTTCCTTTCATCCTCCCCCTCAATTAGCCATGTGACTGACAGCCTCCAACTGGTTTCCCCCACATTCACTCAGCCCCTCCGCCCACCATGCATTCTATACCCAGGAGATCAACTCACATGAAAACACAAGGTGGGTCATATCACTTGTCTGCCATTTGCCACCTGGTGCATGGCAGCCTCCCTTTCATGACCTGCAACACTGTGCACCACCTGGCTCCCCGTCTGCCTGTCCCCTCCTTGTTCACACCGCTCTGGCCTCAGGTCTGGGATGGTGACCCTGGTACCACACAGCTGGTCATCAGGAGGGAGGTTGGAGCAGGAAATCAAGAAAGAACTTGAGTTGGAAAGCTTATTGAAGTTCTACTGTAAGATAAACACTGAAGCGTTACCCAGAAGTGAGGGGAGACAGAAGACTATGCCTTCACCCTCGGGAAAGGTGTTTTCCTAAGCGGTGGTGATGGGGGTAGCATCAAGGAGAAAGAGGTTGGGAAATGTAGTGTCTGGTGAAGCTGAATGATCAGAAACCTCAGCTGTCACCCGGCAACTGGAAGGTAGACAGGTTGAGTGAGTCACCAGTCAGGTTGCTGCATCCACATCTGCTTGCACATCTTTTTTTCCTTTGACTACACCACCTTTGACCCTCCATTGCAGCATAAACTCTTTGGCTGGGAAGGACTGTGTCATAGTCATCTTTGCAGCTCTTTCCCAAACAGAACTCTGCACAAAGATGGCAGAGAAAACGTTTGATTAATGTTGTCACAGCTCTCACCAGCCCACTCCCGGTAGCGGCCCTCCATTCTCTTCTAGAGAGCCCTCCCATCCCCGTTCTCATTCATGTGCTCAGTGTAAGAACTGACTCCCTTCCTGGCTCCAGACCTAACACGCGGCCCAGACCTAGCCAAGCAAAACATCCCTCTCTCCTGACCACAGTGACTGGCTCTGGAATGGACAGGTGACCATCCCAAACCAAGGAAACAGATGAGGCAGAGAGAAGCGAGGGCGAAGGCAAATGCTTTCATTCTAGGCTGCAAGTGGAAAGGGAGAGGTCTAATCCTGATGACACGGCTAAGTTCCTGGATCCAGCTGTGTCTGAAAGCCAGTTATGTCACTGGAGTCTAGAGCAGTGGTTCTCAACCTGTGGGTGGCAACCCCTTTGGGGGGTCGAACAACATTTTCACAGGGGTCGCCTAAGACCATTGGAAAACACAGATACGATTCATAACAGTAGCAAATTACAGTTATGAAGTAACAACAAAAATAATTTTATGGTTGGGGGTCACCACAACATGAGGAACTGTATTAAAGGGTCACGGCATTAGAAAGGTTGAGAACCACTGGTCTGGAGTCATTTAAGCATATTAATCCCACATCTTGCCTAAGGCAACTGGAGTTGGGTAATCCATCACTTGCATCCAAAAGAGCCCTGACAGACAAAGAAACGAATGCATGAATTTACCTGAAGATGGTACCACAGTGAAGGATTCTGCTCAGGGACTCGGGATCTTGCCATTCACTCTCTGACACGAGACAAACTGCCGTTGGACTTCAGTTTAGAACTCTGATATCATTCGCTTATACACACGTTTAGTGGCATTTATTGTGCTGTACACCGCGCTAGGTGTTGGGTCTCCTGTGGTTAACAAAACCCTCATGGCCGCTGTTCTCATGAAAATGGAAATGCAGTTCCGTTCTAGAAAAGTAAAGTTCATTTGGGCGCACCTGTTTCGATCACTGTGAAATCTGTGGTCCATGTCTCTAGCTCTTGAAACAGGTAGCTGCTATCATTCCTTCAGCTCCTTATCTGCTAGTATTATCGGGTAACTGATGGAGGCGAAAGAAACAGGACCCAGTATAACAACGGGTGGGAGTATCACAGGCTTTGCTTCCTTCCCAGTGCTCCAGGCCAACCAGAAATAATGCTTATGAGCCTAATTACACACAGCGCTGAGCTAGAGGATGAAACAACAGCCTGGCGTGGGTGGGCCTGGATCCAATCCTCCGGGACTTTCAGCTCTAAGAATAGCCAACGTGCCACCAAGTACATTTTTTCTGGCCTCTGGCGAAGAGACTTTTCTGAGTCAACTATGCTCATCAGTGTTCCCAAGAATCAGGCTTAGAAATGGATTTTAAGCTGCACCTCTTTCAATCCTCATTACAAGGAACCAAGAATGCCAACTGCAGTTGGGTTTTCACTTTTGAAGGGAATTCACAGCTCGGCCTGAAGTGGCAGAATGTCAGGTACAAGCCCGGTAGGTAAATTTAGCGGGTCCTAAATAACCGGAGCCCAAGTCCACCTTCTGTTATTTAATTTATTCATCCATGTAACCAATTGGTGTCAGGTGCCCACTCGGCGCTGGGCACCATCATAGAACAGCCGCTGGCTCCTAAGAGAGCAGCTCCAGAGGACACAGATCCAGAGGCAAATCCTCAACAAGCCCACTCCCGCATGCGAGGCCCCCACACCTGGCTAAGCCCAGCCAGATGTTACTAAACCAGCCTCCACTAATAAATCCGCTAATGTGATTCTAAATAGAGCCTGCGTTCTTGCCGGTTCCATTTATTATTACTGCATTTAAAAAATGACCTCAAAACTTAGCGGTTTGGTATTTAATGCCACTGCCTATACACTTAAAGATTATTAAAATGTTATGTGAGATATATATTTTTTATCCTTCCATATTTTATTATGGTATTATATATGTATATATTAATAACATATATAATACCATAATAAAAATATGGAAGGATTAAAAAAAATAATGGTTCAAAACAACCACTTGACTGAACTCACAGATTCTGGGTGGGGATCAGGACATGTGGGCAGGGCACAATGGGGTTGGTTCATTTCTGCTCCCCAATGTCTGGGCCTCAGGAAAACGCAAAGGCTGCTGTGAATTGGTGTCTGAGCACTGCAGTCGTATGAAGGCACGTCCACTTACATGTCTGGGTTGACTCAACATCCAGGATTGTCTACTGGAGCACTCACATGTGGTCCCTCCATATGGCTTGGCTTCCTCACAGCATAGCAGCTCAGGGGTAGTCAAACTTTTTTTAAAAATATATTTTATTGATTTTTTACAGAGAGGAAGGGAGAGGGATAGAGAGTTAGAAACATTGATCAGCTGCCTCCTGCACACCCCTACTGGGGATGTGCTCACAATCAAGGTACATGCCCTTGACCAGAATCGAACCTGGGACCCTTCAGTCTGCAGGCCGACGCTCTATCCACTGAGCCAAACCGGTTTCTGCTCAAACTTTTTATATAGCAGCTCAGAGCTCCAAATATGAGTGTGTAAAGAAACAGGGGCCAGAGGAGCAAAACCTGCATTCCTTTTATCACCTGACACTGGAAGTGTCATTTTTGTCCAACTATTGGTCAAACTAGTCATAAGCCTACCTAGATTCAAGGTCAGGGGTGGGTAGAATTAGACTCTATATTTTGATGGGGAAATATCAAGATCACATTGTGAAGATATGATTGTAGCCTTTTCTGAAAAATGCAATCTGCCTATCACCTTTCTAAAGGGGCCCAAAGCAAAGAGACCACAAAATCAGTGTAGAGACACAGAGCATGGGAAGCGGCCCTAATAAACATAATCTTTACCGGAGAATTAGCAATGTGCTCCTGAGATGATGGCTCCTCAGGCTGGCAGGGTACCGGGCGCATTAGGCTGAGTGTAGAGTTGATGTTTAGTTGTAGTTCTCTTAGTTCCTGTGTGTGTGATCTGAGGCAGTCACCACTGGGACCTTGAACTCCTCATCTTAAAAGTGGAGGTAATTCTCTTTTTTAAATATATTTTTATTTCTCAGAGGGAGAGAGAGATAGAAACATCAATGATGAGAGAGAACCATCGATAGGTTGCCTCCTGCAGACCCCACATTAGGGATCAAGCCCCACCCCTGGCATGTGCCCAGCCTGGAAATCCAACAGTGACCTCCTGGTTCATAGGTCAACCACGCTCAACCACTGAGCCACGCTGGCAGGGCAGAGGTAATTCTTGATCGTTTCATCAGTGTTGTGAGAACCAAATAAAATACTGTATGTGAAGACAAATTTGTTGCAAAGATGTCCACACATTGACCCCCCAGGTGACAGCCCTCCTTGACAATACAGCTGGGAAAGACCATATCCTGCCAGGTTGTTGTTGCCACCGTGCTTTCTGCATAGTAACCCCTCTCCTGTTTTTGCTTGCCTGTCTCAGAGGTAGGAGAGACAGCTGGGGCTCAGAGAGGGCAAATGACCTGGACAGGGTTGCACAGGCCAAGAGATCAAAACCCAGATCTTTCTGGGATGCGAAGACTTTCTCAAGTCCTTGAGCCACTGACATTTTTAATAGATGACTCTGACTTCAGCTGAGAAGCATGACACAGATCACAGCTGATAGATCCTCCCTTCCCTCAACTGGTGGGCGGAGCATGATGTAAGTTGTGTCATCCCGGAGACATTGAACCACCAATCAGCACATGCCCAGTGCCCTGCGTCCCACCCCTTCCCATTCCACCCTGGGCCCAAGCCCTTCCTGTTCCTCCCCTCAAAAAGCATGTTCACCGCCGCAGGAGTTATTGCTCTCCCAGTCTGCACGTCAGCTGGGCTGGGTCCCTCCTTTTTCTCCTCTCCCTCCTCTAATCCTGGTCTTTCTACCCTCCTCCATAATGAGTCTCGCTTGTTAGTGCGGAATAAACCTCTTTAACACGCCTTGGTCTCTGACTCCCTTTTCCTGCATCTCGAACCTTACAACAGCCAGCACCTGGAGTCAGAGTACCTGGTTTAGATCCTAGCTACAACACTCATTAGCAATTAATGTGTCCCAGTGTTTAAATGGGAATAAGACTTCCCACACCGGGGTTAGAGGAAACCAAGGTAACATAAGGCACTGAGCCCCGGCTGTGGCTCATTTAGTTGGAGTTGTGGGTTCGATCCGGTTGGGACACATCATATGGGAGACAACCACTCGATGTCTCTCTCACATTGATATTTTTCTCCCTTCCTCTCTCTCTCTGAAATCAATGCATGTCCTCGGGTGAGGACTAAAAATAATAGATTTTTAAGTGAAAATAAGCACAGAAGGCCCTTGAAGCCGTGCCTCGCACGCGCTCACAAGCCCTCTGCGTTGGCTGCCGCTAACGCCCTCCTGCACACGCACTGTATACTAGGTGCTAACTGTGTTAAGGTGAAAACGCAGCATCCAACAATGAGATGAAATGTAACGACAGGAGAATCTCCTTGAAATGACAAGTTCATTTTGGATAGAGTTTAAAAAAAAAAAAAGAGCACGCCCACAATCCTCTATCATCTTAAGTTTATGGACTCCAGGCAACATAAGTGTTTGACTCCTAAAGTCCCAGTTCCATTCCCCGCCTCCCTGCAGCCTGAGGCCACAGCCACGGCCACAGGCCGGACAGCGCGGCGAGGCCCCCTCCCGCCGCCCCAAACAGCAAGCGCGCCCCACGTGGGCTCCTCCTCGCCGGCCGCTCCCGCTGCCAGCCCGCGCCCCGCCCTTTCCCCATTCGGCGCCTCCCAATGACGTCAGAGCCGCCGCCGCCGCCGCCGCCGCCGGAAGCACTTCTGCGCCTGCGCGCCTCGAGGGGGCGGCTTCCCAGAGCTGGTACCGGCGCGCGCGGGCCTGAGGGTGAGGAGGGCGCCGGTCCCGCCGGCACCGCGTCCCCCCGTGAGGCGTCCTGAGCCGGGGACCATGAACCGCAGCCGCCAGGTGACGTGCGTGGCCTGGGTCCGCTGCGGCGTGGCCAAGGAGACGCCGGACAAGGTGAGGCCTCCTTCCGGCCGGGGCGCTGCCGCGGCGGCCTCCTCGTGGCGCCGGGGAACCTGCCCCGGGGCGCGCGGGGCCGGGGCGGGGTGAGGTCGGTTTGGGCCTGGGGGTCGGGAGTCTGGGGCTGCGGCTCCGCACGGCCTCCTCCCCCCCGGGGAGCCCTCCCCCCGGATTCGCGCCGCACCCCTGGGCCTCCTGGGCTGGGCGGGCCGGTGGTTCCTCCGAGGCGGGGATCGCCCCTTCCCCCGAGCCTGGTGGACAGCAGCGCGGCGTCAGCCACACCCCAGTCCACGGTGACGGGGAGCGGCCCCCCTGGGGAACGCCCCCTCCAGCCCTGTGCCCGCGTCCGGGGGAGCCCGCGTCCGGGGGAGCCCGCGTCCGGGGG
>JAAGEH010000109.1:2054859-2208770 GCA_011751065.1 Lasiurus cinereus
GCGTCCGGGGGAGCCCGCGTCCGGGGGAGCCCGCGTCCGGGGGAGCCGCGGGGCAGAAAAGGCCGGTGCGGCGGCCCCGGGCCCGAGGCCGGGGAGGAGGAGGCGGAGGAGGAGGAGGAGGAGGAGGAGGAGGAGGAGGAGGGGGTTTCTTGCAGACACGGGCGTGAGGTGAAGTGGCGGCGGGCATGAGGCAGACGGGGCACAGGGAGGGGGACGCTGCAGGCGTGCGGGTCAGAGCCGGGGTGAAGGCTGCTTCAGCCACTAACCGGGTGGTTGCCAGGTGCCTTCTGCGCGCCAGGCATCGCTCAGGGCCCTGGGATAGGCGTGAACCAGACAGACAGCCCTGCTTGCCTGGAGCCGACACGTGTGTGTGTAGCATATGCAAGTGGGAGTAAGTGCAGTGAAAGAAAGGCGAGGAAATGGGGGGGGAGGGAGTTGGTTTGACTGTAATTGGGCCAAGGATGACAGAAAAGTAACAGAAATGTTAATGGCCGGGACATGAAATTAACAGTAATGAGGGATTGTAGGAGCCTCGATGGATGTAAATTCCTCGGGGCACAGACTGTTGTTTTATTCGCCACTTTCTCCGGTGTTTGGCCTACAGTAGGCAGTCAATGCAATATAAAAAACAGGGACAGGAAATTATCTCATTAAAAATTATTGAGGGAGCCCTGGCCAGATTGCTTAGCTGGTGATTGCAGGTTTGATCCCCGATCAGGAAACACACAAGAATCAACCAGTGGCCGAGACCGGTTTGGCTCAGTGGATAGAGCGTCGGCTTGTGGACTGAAGGGTCCCGGGTTCGATTCCGGTCGGGGGCATGTACCTTGCTTGTGGGCACATCTCCAGTGGGGCGTGCAGGAGGCGGCTGATCGGTGTCTCTCTTTCATAGATGTTTCTGACTTTATATCTCTCTCCTTCCTCTCTGTAAAAAAATCAATAAAATATATTTTAAAAATAAGTTATTGACGGAGCCCAGGCCAGATTGCTTAGCTGGCGATTGCAGGTTTGATCCCCGATCAGGAAACACACAAGAATCAACCAGTGGCCAAGACCGATTTGGCTCAGTGGATAGAGCGTCGGCCTGCGGACTGAAAGGTCCCAGGTTCGATTCCCGTCGGGGGCATGTACCTTGCTTGCGGGCACATCTCCACAGTGGGGCGTGCAGGAGGCGGCTGATCGATGTCTCTCTCTCATCGACGTTTCTGACTTTCTATCTCTCTCCCTTCCTCTCTGTAAAAAATCAATAAAATATATTAAAAAAAAAATCAACCAGTGAATGCAGAAATAAGTGGAACAACAACAAATCATTGTCTGTCTCTCTCTCTCATCCATAAGTTTAAAAGAATAATTGAAGGAACCAACAGTTGTTATTAAAAGGGGACATAAACGCTTTCAGATGCTTGAAGTCAGTGATTTCCAAACATGGCTGCACATTCTAATCACTTGGGGAGCTTCAGGAAATACTGATGCCTGTGCCCTACTCCCAAGTATTGTGGCTTAATTGGTCTGGAGGGTACCCTGAATGTATTCAGAGATCCTCACCTGTTTCTAATGTGCAGGCAGGTTTGGGAATCTTGACTTGAAGAGTTTCTAGAAAGAAGAGATGGAATTTATTCTACAAAATACCAGGAAGGAAAACTCAGACCTTTAAGAGAAACTAGAAAAATAAGTATTGTTTCATTACATTTGAGAACCTTCCGTTTCTGGAGCTTTCCAGCGGTGGATTGGCACCCCTCAGGAGGATTTCCACATTAGTAGAGGTGTTTTGGTATAAACTGAGTGATTCATTCATTCATCATCTGCCATCAAGCATCCCTGCAGCAGGCTGAGCATTGAACTGTGTGCTTAAGCGCACGGTGACAAGTCAGTGTCTGTCTTCCGGAAGCTCACAGTGGCAGTGATGGGGGTGTTGTAAAGGGTGCTGGAGCATTGGAGGAATGGCAGTTTTGAAGTAGAGAATGACTTCTGTTTTGAACAGGATATCCAGGTGAAGAGTGTTATAGGCAATTGGGGAAGTGGAGCTGACGTTTAGAGCTAGAGAAGGGAGGTTAGAGTGATCGGTTCATAGGTGGTATTTGAGTTTTGCAAATGCATGAGCGTTGCAAGGGACTTACAGCATGATGAGTGAATACGTATGGGTGATAACAGAAAAAAGCAGCCTTGCCCAGTTCGGCTCAGTGGATAGAGCATGGGCCTGCAGACTGAAGGGTCCCGGGTTCGATTCCGGTCAAGGGCATGTGCCTTAGTTGCGGGCACATCCCCAGGAAAGGGTGTGCAGGAAGCAGCTGATCGATGTTTCTAACTCTATCCCTCTTCCTTCCTCTCTGTAAAAAAATCAATAAAATATATTAAAAAAGAAAAGAGCAGAGGACCAAGGCAAGGGTGGTTTGTTTAGGGCTACCCACAGGGAAAATGGGGAGAAGTGGCCAAGGAGTCAGCGTAATGTGAAGAAAGTGAGGCGGGCTACCGGAGAAGTCACTTTATACAAGTGGGTCTTTTTTAGAAAGTCTGGAGTCAGAGTAGACTGAATGTGGCTTTTAAACAGCTTTAGGTGGTTAGGGATCTTAATTTTAAGAACCTGTGAAAACTCTAGCTTCGTTAATTTAAATTCTAGATTGATGTTTGATTCTTGATGTCTCTTAAAGTTATATTTTATCTGAGACCGGTTTGGCTCAGTGGATAGAGTGTTGGCCTGCGGACTGAAAGGTCCCAGGTTCGATTCCGGTCAGGGGCATGTACCTTGCTTGCGGGCACATCTCCAGGAGGGGGCGTGCAGGAGGTGGCTGATCGATGTCTCTCTCATCAATGTTTCTAACTTTCTATCCCTCTCCCTTCCTCTTTGTAAAAAATCAATAAAATATTTTTTAAAAATAGTTATATTTTACATTAGTTTGCATATTTCTTTTTAATTCAAAGACTTGCAGTGTTTCTTAACTATATCATAATGAAATGTTTGCTCTCTCGTAGGTAGAGCTCAGTAAAGAAGAAGTAAAACGTCTTATTGCTGAAGCAAAGGAAAAGTTACAGTAAGTTTAGGCATGTTGATGTTTGTAGTAAAGTCCAGATGAATGTAAATCTTAAATAACGATGGCAAGGCGGTCTTGTTATTGAGGGTGCCATTTGGGCGATTCCTCTTTTCACTGCCACAGAGAAGAAGGTGGCAGCGATGAAGAGGAGACGGGGGAGCCCTCAGAGGATGGCATGCAGAGTGCCCGCACCCAGGCCCGGCCAAGGGAGCCCCTGGAGGACGGCGACCCAGAGGATGACAGGGCGCTGGATGACGATGAGCTGGCCGAGTACGAGCTGGATCGATATGACGAGGAAGGCGACCCAGGTTAGGATCCACTCGCTTACACTGGTGTTTAGTCTCAAACTCCATGCGTTAGATCAGTGATTGTCAACCTTTTTCATTTTGTGGCACACAAACTAATTACTAAAATTCTGCAGCACACCAAAAAATACTTTTGTTGCTGATCTGACAAAAATATAGGTATACTTTGATTTATTCACATCAGATGGCTATCATTGTGTTGGCTGTTGTCATTTTTTTATTTGACAATCTAAGGAAAAAGAGGTCAGTGCCCCCAACTAAATAGGTACTGTATGATTTTTAAAAATTCTTGCAGCATATCCGCGTGCCGAGGCACACCAGTGAAAATTACTGTTTGATCATGTATCTAGTGTTCCAGAGCTCTACTCTGAGATGTTGTTGTTTTTTGTCAGTCACATAATCTGGCTCAATACTTAGGAAGACAGCATGTTTTCTAAATTAGTTTAGAAATCGAGTTCTAACCCACTAATCTCGGGTGTAAAAACACAAAATACTATTTATGTTTTATTTTATTGCAACTAGTGGGTATAATCACCTGTAACATGTTTTTCTTTGTCTGCAATAAGAGAGAAATTATTAACTCCATTTTACAGAATAGAAAACAGGCTTACGAAGATGAAATAACTTTGCTAGTATCACACAGCTGGTGAATATTAGTGCTATTATATGCCTTTGAAACCTTCGTTCTTTTTAGGACAGATGCTCCTCAACCTACCATAGGGCTATGTCTTGATAAAGCCACCATAAGTTGAAAATACTTTAATTTGAAAATGCATTTAATACACCCACCAAACCTTGCAGCTTAGCCGCGCTGGTTTCCAGTGAATGCTTTTGCACCATCAGAAAGCTGAAACATTGAGTCAAACCATCTGAAGTCAGGGACCAGCTCTTTACTTCAGTAGGTGCAGAGGGCAGTTTTTCCATTGGACTCTGGGTTGTTCCTATCCTGCGAGGACAGAGTGGGAATACAGAGGGGAAGGGAACCCAAGCCAAGGAGACGCATTGAGAAATGCTCCTTACACTCTCCACACCCTGCAGGTCATTGTCTCGGTTGTTCTCATTCAGTAGAAAATTCCCGTGTCTGTTGCCTATCAGAAGTGTAAGACTTGTTAGTGCTACCTCCTTAAAGTAGTTTCCCCTGCCCTGGCTGGTTTGGCTCAGTGGATAGAGCGTTGGCCTGTGGACTGAAGGATCCCGGGCTCAATTCCGGTCAAGGGCATGTACCTTGGTTGCCAGCACATCCCCAGTGGGAGTTTGTGCAGGAAGTGGCTGATCAATATTTCTCATCAATGTTTCTGACTCTCTGTCCTTCTCCCTTCCTCTCTGTAAAAAAAAAAATCAATAAAATATATTTAAAGTAGTTTCCCCTGACAATTAAGAGTATCTTCCTTGTGTTTTATGTTACTTGGGATCGATTCTATGTCACCCTTGCAGATTTGCCATGAAAGAATTCCATTTTGAGCTAAGGTTAGTGAAAAAAGGCATATAATAACCCCTCTTTCTGATCCATAAGGCAAATTAGCATATCAGAAGTTCTGAGAACTCTTGCAATAAAGAAATCCATTTAACTTTGGGAAACCCATCATTTTTCAATTCTGTTTGACCAGGAAACAAGCTTACTGTGTTGATGCCAGTGTTTTAAGTTAATTGCATATTTAGGGCCTCAAGACCGCCTCTCTGCAACACTTTTGAATAATGATTACAAAGAGCAAGCTAGAGAATTTGAGCAGAATTCAGATCTCCTGAGGGGATCTCACATTTTGATGTAATTCTTTAATTCGAAGATTATGAATTCCAAGGTCAAATATAAATGGCTTTTAAATGCCTATTTTTATTTTCCGCTATTTCCTTCCCCATCTATGGATGATCCAGAGTTAGTTATGAAACAGTGAGATCTAAGTCTAAAGATAAGATGCCTTAGAAAAAATGCTTTTGTGACTTTTATTCATTTCAGTTTATGAATTCTTACAGATACTGAAACTCTTGGTGAATCTCTCTTGGGTCTTACAGTCTATGGGAGTAATGATCAAGATCCTTACGTTACTCTGAAAGATACGGTAAATATTTACATGGCTTTTCCAGTTATGCGCCTTGAGGTTTGAAAAGCCTCACTGAATATCTGCTTCGAATCAATGACTTTTTCCTCCCCCCTTAGGAGCAATATGAACGTGACGATTTCTTGATTAAGCCCAGCGACAATCTCATAATTTGTGGCAGAGCTGAGCAGGACCAGTGCAATTTAGAGATACACGGTGAGTGAAATGCGCCCTTACCAAATGGTTCTAGTCTATCTTAGGGATGTTAAAATACCGTAATACTTACTGTTATGAATGGTTGGGCGTCAGAACCTGCCTTCTCTCATTAACGTTGGTTACGGGGTTAAATTCTACACGGTCCACAGATTTCCTGGTTGTTTGCCTGGCTGTCGTCTATGTCGCTTTGGTACCTGACTTTATTTAGGGAAATAGGTCTCCTGGAAGGTTCTCACAAGGGTTTTTAATCTTTCATTTAAACGTTTTGGTTAGTTTTCCCCCCACTGGAGAAAACCTGAATGTATAACTACTCTAAAACACAAGGGGAAAATATAATCCCATCACCCACAGGAAACTTGTTCGCCTGGCTTTTTATTCTGGTTTCCTTTCTGGCTGCTTTTTCTTTGGATGGCAAAGTGTGTACTTAACAGACAGGTTTTTATCCTGCCTTTTTTTTTTCCCCCAGAGTCATTTCAAATGTTGCCCATTTTGTGAAATATTTTATTTTCTTCATAAAAATCCTATACAGAAATCTACATTTCCCTTTAGGAACCAGAACATCTTGGTCACATTCCCAGTTCAGGGAATGCTTATGTCTAAGCCAGAGATGTCTCCTGTGACTCTGAAGTAGGCAGTGGTTTGAATTTTTCTTTTTTATTTGAATTTTTAAATCACACATTCTAATGTTGATATTTATTAATCAACAGACACTAATTGAGTATTTCTTTGCCCTTTTGTTTTTCTGCACACACACTCAGACAGGTCCATCCCTGCCCAGATACTCAACTTCCCCACCGTGTTCTAGTCATCTGTCCTAAATTTTGAAGCTTCAATGAGATTGCTAGGCTAAACACTGTTGCACAGTTTGAAAATTAAGACCTTTAAATTTAATGTTTATTGGCATCTTCCCGGTTACTTTGTCATTTATTCTATTTATTATGTTGAATTTCTATAACATTTCACAGTCTTTAAGGCTGCCTACGGAAAGTCTATTGAATAGGCTATTTTTATCCCATGGGCCATTGCAATCTAGCTATATATGTGAAAGCCTAAGCGACTGAACAAACGGTTGACCGGTTGCTATGACACGTACTGACCACCGGGGGACAGATGCTCAACATACAGGATCAGGCTCCCTCCTGTCTGGATCAGGCCTGCAGGGATCGGGCCAAAATCAGCTCTCTGGTATCTCCTGAAGGGTCCTCCTGTATTGTGAGAAGGTGCAGGCCAGGCAGAGGGACCCTACTGGTGCACAAATCCATGCACCAGGCCTCTAGTTTATAAAATGAAAAGAGTTTTAAATTGCAGATATTTCAATATGAAGTTATTCTAATTATCTTCCAACTTCCCAATGTATTTCATGCGAAAACCACATTGATGAAATTTTTAACAATTAAAACTTGCAGTTTGTCTTCACTGATTTTTATATATTCTCATGTGAACTTATTGTGGTCATTCCTTCTTATTTAGTAAGTATCAGAGAGGAGTTGAGAATTTAAAGTAAAGCAATTGTATTCCTACTTCCTTGTATATTTTATTTGGATATAGTGTGAAGCCCCAAATTATCCAGCAATCTCTATTCGGAAATATTTGCAAAATTGCATTCTAAAGCCTATCTGAATGTTGATCTGATATGATTAAAATTAGGAAATCGTTTTAAAGCATTATCTTTTTATTTAAAATGTAGGCTGAATACATTGATGAACACTGAGGTTCTCATAGGATACAAGCTAGTCATTTGAACATGCGTTCTCATCCTGAATGATAAGAGAGAATACGTGGAATTAGCTGATCCAGATCTGTCCCAGAAGCAGAGGTCTGAGGAATTAAAATCTTAGGTTACAATGTTAACTCTTCTAACAGGGGAAAAAAAAAAAAAAGGCATGTTTGGGGAAATTTCTGACTTTGGGCTCTAGTTTATCAGTGTTTTTAAAAGACTTCTTAGTCTTTGAGCTTAACAGTGTTTTTTTTCTCTTAATGAAGGACTTAAGTCTTATAGTTGCCATATTCCCAAAAAGTGTTCTCAGTAGTTTTATTTACATTGTTGGTCATCATAAACTTTTTTCAATATTAATGAAGTAATTCTGCCAAGCATTTAGATTTCTAAGTGAGTTATTTCTTTTCAGTCCCATTTTTTATTTGTCTTCTTGACCTATAACCAGATAGATCTTTAAAAGATAAAATAATAATTATAGTTATACTCTGCTTAATGAGGGGATAAATTCTGAGAAATGCATAACTAGGCAATTTTGTCTTTTTGCAAACAGTACAGAGTGCACTTCACAAACCTAGATGTTATATATAGCCTACCACATACCTGGCTACATGGGATAGCCTATTGCTCCTAGACTGCAGGTAACGTGTACAACCTATTACTGAACAAAACAACATGAAATTAAGTCAGGCATGGGAGAAAACGATGCAGTTGAGCTGTATGAGGCTGCTGCCAGGTTAACCAGCATACTGTGGATTTTTTTAATAAGTAGAGAGAGTATATCCTGACATAATTAGTAAGTATTGTAACCAGTAACGTAATTGTTTTTTATCATTATCAAGTACTATGTATTGTACATAATGCACGTGTTGTACTTTCATGACTCACAGTGCAGATTTGTTTACACCAGACTGACCACAGACATGTAACACATTGCACTGCAATGTTATGACAGCTACGATGTCACTAGGCGATAGGAATTTCTCAGTTTCATCAGAATCTTAGGGGACTGCTGTCACATATGTGGTCTGTTGTTGGCTGAAACGCTCTGCAGTGCATGACTGTGCTCCTTATGGAGACCTCATGAGTGATTGTTTTCTGTAATGGGTGAGCCAGAAGATAGAACCATGTCAGCCGTGAGCATGCAGGTGGTGTGTTCGGGCAGATGCCAATTCTCTGTCAGTGTTCCTGGCCCCAGCTGGGCACACCAGGTGATGGCAACCATTAGACATGCGGATATTTTACCTAGCAGTAACTACTTGGACATCTCTTTTAATGTCATCCATATGTCTCCTGTTATGCATGTAGCACCTGCAGGTTTAATAGTGAGAGTCTGTTCTTTTGAGTGGGATGTGCTTTCTTATTCTGATATAATAGAGTCTCTTTTCCAATCTTTACAGTTTTTAATCGAGAAGAAGATTCGTTTTATGTACACCACGATATACTGCTGTCTGCATACCCTCTGAGTGTGGAGTGGCTGAATTTTGATCCCAGTCCAGACAATTCTACTGGTAATTAGAAAACCTTAAGATTGCACAGTGGTTCCTAGTCCTGTGTGTTTTTCCTAGTCATATAAGTTAGGTATTCTGTATGAATGTTTGCAGAATTAATTGATGTTTTATGAAGTTAACATTATTTTATGAAGTTGTAGTTCTATAATTCTTAAAACACAATCATGTAATTGTTTTGGGTCTGTATGTTTCTACATTTCAGATAGGCAGAAGAACAGGTCCTGAAAGCATTTTGGGCTGCAGAACTGTAGGATGGTCTCATAAAAGCCCAGTATAGCCCTAGCCAGTTTGGCTCAGTAGATAGAGTGTTGGCCCGTGGACCAAAGGCTCCTTGGGTTTGATTCCGGTCAAGGGCATGTACCTTGGTTGCAAGCTCCTCCCCAGCCCGGGCCTGGTCAGGGCTCATGCAGTTGGCAGCCAATCGATGTTTCTCTCTCACATCGATGTTTCTGTCTTTTCTTCGCTTTCCCACTCTCTCTAAAAAGCAATCAAAAAATATCTTCGAGTGAGGATTAACAACAACAACAACAACAAAAAACAGTATAAGATGGCATAATGTGTCTGATGTTATCAGCTGGAGTTCAGGGGCAAGGCCCTTTTCAGAAAACACCAAATAAGACCAAATTGAAGAGAGACTAAGGTTCTCATGTTGGTCTTTTTAGCCAAAGCTTCACACTCCTGGTTGTCCCGTCCTATTTGTTCATAACCAGGGTAAAGTCTGATACTCGTGACCTTACATCTCATTTACAAAGCTGTTCGAATTCCTGATCTGGTCAGGTCCTTATTCTCATAGCATCCCATGAAGGTTGGAAGGGGTTTTATTGTTATTAGCTAAGTGAGGACCTGGATCCAAGAGACAGAGACCTTGTTACTGGGCCCTTTTGACCCAAGAACCTAGCGACCCAGCATTGGCATCATCCAGGAGCTGGTTAGAAAGTCAGGGTGGGGCCCCACCCCAGACCTCCTGAATAGAATCTGCATTTTACTACATGCAGGTGATGTGTATGCAAAAGGAAGTGAGAGCAGCTGCTCTCAGCCATTGCTCAATTACTCTACAGTGTTGTGTCTTTTGTCAGGAGTAATTTCTTTTCCGGTCTCTGACTTGTCCTTAACCAGTTACCTACTGATCACAGACTACGTACGAGGCTCTGGTGCCAGAAAGAACTCACTTTTAAGTCATACTTACACTTCCTCCTGTAGGAAATTATATTGCTGTGGGAAACATGACCCCCGTTATTGAAGTGTGGGACCTGGATATAGTGGACTCTTTAGAGCCAGTCTTCACACTTGGAAGTAAGCTGTCAAAAAAGAAGAAGAAGAAAGGAAAGAAGGTAAGCAAGTTAACAGATATTTCAACTAATGACAAACTTAAGTTTACTGGGGCCAGGGCATGGAGGGACAAGATCTTACTCATTTTTTTTTTAATTAGACCCTCTTGGTGAAACAGGGTAGTTATAAAGTTACAGTAGTTTCTAGTTTCAAAAAGCTCATCAAAGGAAAGATTGATATCTACATGAAACCTGTTAACACCTTATTCGTGATTTCCTATATAGTAATGATTCACACTAATATGCTAGTTTTGAACTTTAAAAAAATTTCCATTTAGTCTTCAGTATGTTGAATTCTAAATACCCATGTATTAATTCCTGTAGCTTTTACTCTGTTAAGTTTTGGGGAGGGGAGCTGGTATTTGTAGAATTATGTCATGTATATTAACTGCTGTAGATTCTCCTCTAAAGATTCTTTATCATGGCCCTATAAAATAACAGGGAAATAAGATGCTTTCTTTTCTTAGTCTTCAGATTTCCTTAAGATCGAAACAGTAATCTTAAGATTTAAAGAATCTTTCAAGTTAGTTTTATTTGGGGGAGACTTTGATACAAAAAGTAATTAATAATTACAGAGTTCCTCCGCAGAGGGGCATACCGATGCTGTTCTGGACCTTTCTTGGAATAAGCTCATCAGGTAAACAGCCTTACCATTCTGAGGGCTGTCTTTTCACTTTCTAGATGGTGTCATTTGCAACACAAAGTTTTGCATGTTCATGATGTCCAATTTATTTCTTTTGGTGTTTACACTTTTGGTGTCATATTTAAGAAACCATTGCTAGCCAAAACCAGTTTAGCTCAGTGTATAGAGCGTCAGTTTGTGGACTGAAAGGTTCCAGGTTCGATTCCGGGCAAGGGCATGTACCTTGATTGCGGGCACATCCCAATAGGGGGCGTGCAAGAGGCAGCTGATCGATGTCTCTCTCTCATCGATGTTTCTAACTATCTCTCTCGCTTCATCTCTGTAAAAAAATCAAAATATATTTAAAAAAAAAAAAGGAAACCATTGCTTAACCCAAGGTCACAAAGACTTACTAGTATACCAATTTTCTTGAGAGCTTTATAGTTTTGGCTATTGATTTAGGTCTGTGATGTTTTGAATTACTTTTTGTGTATAGTATGATAGGGGTCTAATGTCATTGTTTTAATCTATAAATATAAAAGCCTAAGCGACAGTTCAACTATAGTATGAGATAGAAGTCTAATGTCATTTTTTAAATATATGTAAAAGCCCAAGTGACTGTTTGACCAGTAGCTATGATGTGCACTGACCATCAGGGTGCAGACACTCTGGCAGGTTAGCTTGCTGCTGGGTCTGGGTGAGATAGGCTGGACACATCCCGGAGCCCTCTTGTAGACCCTCCCTAATCCCAGTTGTGCACCGGTGGTGTCCCGCATTGTGAGAGGACACAGGCCAGGCTGAGACATCCCACCAGTGAACAATCGGGGCCTCTAGAGAGTGTGTGTTGTGTATTATTGATTTCAAAGAGTAAGGGAAAGGGAAGAGAGAGAAACATCAATGATGAGAGAAAATCATTGGTTGGCTGCCTCCTGCACACCCCCAACTGGGTGGGGATCAAGCCCACAACTTGGGCATGTGCTCCCTTGACTGGAATCCAACCCAGAACCCTTCAATCCACAGGCCGACACTCTATCCACTGAGCCAAACAAGCAAGCCCCTAATGTTACCTTTTTAAAATTGATTTTAGAGGGAGGAAGGAAGGAAGGGAGAGAGAGAAACATCAATTTGTTGTTCCACTTATGCATTCATTGGCTGATTTCTTGTATGTGCCTTGACTGGGTATCGAACCTGCAACATTGACATATCAGGATGCTTTAGCCAACTGAGCTACTGGAGCAGGGCTCTAGCATCATTCTTTTACAGGAGGCTATCACTTTGTTGAAAATACTGTTCTTTTCCCTATTGAGCAATAGATAATGTTAGCACCCTTTACCATAAATTAGCTTTATTTCTGGACTCTTCATTCTGTTCTGTTAATCGGATGCCAGCACCACACTGTTGTGATGAATGTAGCTTTTCAATCAGTTTTGAAATCAGAAACTGATTTTATTCAACTTTGCTCTTCCTTTTTAAGATTATTTTGGATTCCTAGCATTTCCAAATAAAGTTTAAATCCAACTTTTGTCAGTTTTCTGCAAAAATGTCAGTTGGGATTTTGAAAGGATTGGTTTAATCTGTAGGTCAATCTGTAGATGACAGTATTTCTGTTTTAACAACACTAAGTCTTCCAATCCATGAACATGGAATATCTTTGTTAGACATTCTTTCTTTGAATTATCTTCTATAGTTTTCAATACATATGTCTTGAATTTCTTTTATTAAATTTATTCCGACATATTTTCTTTTTGATGCTATTATAAATGAAATTCTTACACTTAAAGCTCTTTATCTTTAAAAGATTACATGACTTGTTTCCTCCCTTCCTCAGAAACGTGCTGGCAAGTGGGTCAGCTGACAACACTGTGATTCTGTGGGATATGTCGTTGGGGAAACCAGCAGCTAGCCTTGCTGTACACACAGACAAGGTATGATGATTTAGTGGGTCAAAGGGATTCTTAAAAATCTGAGGCAAATATTGGCTACAAATAATCCCAAATATTTATAAGTGGCTTTTTGTTAATCAGAGTGCTTTGCCATGCTGTCTCAGTGGATCTTCCCAAAGGAAAGTTATAGTTAGTTATTGAGGGTGCCATTTGGGCGATAGTTATAGTTAGTTGCCCATCTCAGAGGCAACAACGGGTGCCGAAAGGTGAAGTGACTAGGAACATTCATGCTTTGTAACATGTTGGCAGAGACCCCTAAAATGCACACTGTTGGGGGCGCCGCAGCATGTAGGGTTGGCCAGATGTTTGATTATACTCCTTTTTCTCCTAAGTATATTTTAACACTTGAAGGACATGTATATTAAGCCAAACGCAAGTTGGGGAATGCTATATTATGTCTTAAGTGTCAACCTTTATCCGGAAAGTGTTTTATCCTTTTGATCTTGCGGTACATTTATGTTCCTTTAAATAGGGCTAAATTTCAGGAGAAATTTATAAAAACACTGCCATATTGATTCTCACCGAGTATTAGACAGCTTTACCAAAACCAAACAAGCAGATTTATTCGTTTGTTTTTTCCTTTTTAGGTCCAGACCCTACAGTTTCACCCATTTGAAGCACAGACTCTGATTTCTGGATCATATGATAAGTAAGAAAGCATTGCATTTCAGGAGTTATCACTACTGTTTTTATCCCCATGAACTAACTCAGAAAGCATCACCCATGCTCAGAGAGAATGCCTTGCTGAGGCACCTGTGTGTTTAATAAATACTTATTTGTCCTTTTCAATTTTAGTCATTTCAGTCTGCAAGGGGATGTGGTGTGTCATGATAATGTAGTTCCTAACTAGCAACTACTTTGATTTTTAGAGGGTTTATGAGTTAGCCATTGCTGTGCAACCAGCCATCTCAAAATTCAGTGACATGAAACAACTATTTATTTCCTATGCCTCTGCAAGACTGAGCTAATCTCTTCTGTATTCAGCAGTAACTCTGCTCATCATTGTTTGATTATGGGCCATGGAGACTTGGCTCTCCCATGTTTCATCTTCTCCTGGGACCAGCAGGCTAGGTTATTGTGAAGTCAAAAGCTCAAGCAGAGATGTCAAGGCCTTTTGAGACTTAGGCTCACACTAGTATACTTATGTCTTAGTGTCTTGGCCAAAACAGATCACGTGGAAAAATGAACTCTGCCTTTATGGAAAGAATTCCCTCGTCACTGACCGAGGACATGGCTATAGGGAGAGGTGAAGAATTGGGCCCACTAGTCTACTACTGGATCTGTAGATGGGGAGGATAGCTTGTCAAAACAAAGTCAGTCTTCATTTTCATCCCATGTCCTTTTGAAGAGTGGTATGTTTACATTTTTTAGTTGGGATTCATGCAAAGTTAGGAAAGTATCCAAAGGTTCCCAACAAAGTAACTTTCTTATAGAGTAAGTGGGACTTGAACGGGTGATCTGGCTCTGAGCAGGACTGGGGAAGGGGAATTAGAAACTGTCTTGGTCTTTCAGAAATACAGATAATTCATCTTGTAAGTGGAGGATTTGACCTGAGGAAGGTCATGGTACTATGACATCCAGAGCCACCAGTTCCTTCAAGTGAAGGAGTCCACCCGTCAGTGAAAATCAACTCATTTTTCTATTTTGGAGCCTCAAAGCAGGCTTTAAATAATTGGATCCTGACTTCACAGTGTTTAATTGCCATGCCATTAATAAAACGTATAGGAGAACTGGAACTCTGAAAACCTTACCTTTGCCTTTGTGTGTGCAGGTCAGTGGCTTTGTATGATTGCCGAAGTCCAAATAACAGCCATCGAATGTGGCGATTCAGTGGGCAGATTGAGAGAGTAACTTGGAATCATTTTTCACCTTGTCATTTCTTGGTAAGATTATGCATATTACTGTTTTGCTTACCCTGGTTACTAATACTTATATCTGTAATTCTATTATAGAGAGACTCTCTGAAAAGCTTTTCTGTATTAATGAGATTTGGAGAGAGAATAATGAACCAGCCACAGAAAAATATAGTAAATGTAAATAATTTTGCTAATTTCCAACCATCCCAAAGTGTGCCAAGTTTTATTTTGATCATTTTATTGTATTTTTAAAAAATACTTAACATTATTAATATTTTTTTAAAGACTATAGCACTGTCTCCGAGATAGGAAAAAGATTAAGATGTTTCTGTAAATACCCTCAATGTCTGTAGGTGAACAGTTTTCTATGTAACATCCAAAGATTCCATTGACACTTTAATCCATGGGAAGATGAAATCCCAGCTTTCATCCAGAAGGGAAGAGTAATTAAAGAATTCTACATCCATATATTTCCTAATTTTCCTAACGTAAATATGTAGGGCTTTGTAAATGAGGGAAAGAGTTCTTTATAAAACAGTGTTCTTAAAATATGTGGACAGTTTTTAATAAGGTTCCTGAAATAACAGAGCTCCCAGCTGAGCTACCCTAAGCTGGATCAGGAGTGAAGTCCCAGTTGTCTTTGAGTTGTACATTAGTTGTCAGCAGTCAGGCACACGCATTCCTTAGGTTATTTGCTAGCAAATGGTCCTCGGTCCTCAAATCACAGACATTTAAGGAAATGGGAAGTGATCAGAATCACTGATTGTTTAGTCTCAAAGCATGAGACCACCTTCCCTTGTTTTCATCCCCATCCACAGCCCAGTCCTTGAGAGTACCTCAGTTATCCTTTCTCCTCTCTGCTGGCTGTTGGTCTTGGCTCAAGTCTCTCTCCCATCCTTGACTAGGTCTGCTTCTGAATTCCTTTGTTTCTTCTCCCTAACATGAAAGTGTAACAATCCACTGTAATCTGCCTTTTATTTTTAATATACATTTTTATTGATTTCAGAGAGGAAGGGAGAGAGAAACATCAGTGATGAGAGAATCATTGACTGGCTGCCTCTTGCACATCCCCCTCTAAGGATTGAGCACACAAGCCAGGCATGTACCCTTGACCCTAATCAAATCTGAGGCCCTTCAGTCTGAAGGTCGATGCTCTATCCACTGGGCCACACCAGCTAGGGCTATAATCTGCCTTTCAGTCCTTATATGATTGACAGCGTTCATCATATACGACCAAACTCATCTACAAGTAAATTCTGTCCACATTAATTTTTAATAAGCCCCTCAGGTACGTGGCTGACTTGCACTATAATTTATACTGTTTACCCATTGTTAAATTTTGTCGTATAGCATGATCTTGCTCATCTTTTACTCTTTCCAGGCCAGTACAGATGACGGCTTTGTATATAACTTGGATGCACGTTCAGATAAGCCAATTTTTACACTTAATGCACACAATGATGAAATCTCTGGTGAGCAAAAATAATCATAATTTAATAGAAATTAAATAATAAGTAAATCTCTCCCTCAAAGTCATCAGTCTGTGAACTAATCTTCCTTTAGGTCTTGATCTCAGCAGTCAAATCAAGGGTTGTCTTGTGACTGCCTCAGCAGACAAGTATGTGAAGATCTGGGATGTATTAGGAGATAGGCCAAGTCTGGTTCACTCCAGGGACATGAAGATGGTAAGGCTGTTTTCTGTTTCCGACCTGAATTTTCTGTCATTCTCCAGGAACCACTGCATTAAATACGGATTTATTGGGGAAGTTGATTTTGAGCCCAATTTGGTGAGATTTATGATGTAGGATAGTTTAAGGTGAAATCAATGACTATTTTTTAACCCTAAAATTAATACTGTCCCAGGAAATCTTGAACCTTTATGGCACCATAGTGATCAGTTTATCACTTCTTTGCATAACTATTCTGACTACACTAAAATTGTAGTGACAAAAGAATTAGAAATAATGAATTCATTCATTCAGCAAATATTTATTGCATACTTAATTTATATAACTCAGTGCATGGCATACACTAAGTTGCAGACACAGAACACTGTTTAAAAGTGAATATATTTATGTGTAAATATTGTGGAAAGGCAGGTAACAAGCAATTTTTATAGTACCATCCATGCTTATATTTAAATGTTTTAAGTGCTTGAATGAGTATTTTAAATCTAGAAGGCCCTATCCCAAAACATGAACATGATTATCTTACCGAGTGGTTTTTATACTTTTTGTTGTTTGTTTTCTATGATACACGTGTTATCAGTAACAAAAACGTTAACAAATGAAAACATTAAAAAATTGGAAAATGATTTAGTAGCAACCTCTGGTATCACCATCATTCCTTAAAAAAGAATTAAAAGTGCTTAGCAGATTAGATTTAACAGACAGAATGCTAATGGAGGTGAGACACCTGAATGGTCGTCCCCAGCACACACACATCCTCACAGAATGTCCATCATGCTGAACGTGTCTGGCTTCCTAGCATAATCTCCTTTCCAACGTGAATGAACTACATTGAAATCACTGACTCACTCTCTCCTCCCCAGGGAGTCCTCTTCTGTTCTGCCTGTTGCCCTGATTTACCGTTTATTTATGCCTTTGGAGGTCAGAAAGAAGGGCTTCGGGTCTGGGATATAAGCACAGTGTCTTCAGGTAAGAATCTTAATCTTATAGGACAAACCAGACTACCTTTTCTGAATGAGTTCTGTAAACAAGTAGCAAAGGTATATCCTGTGATCACCCTGCAGCATAGTCTTCAATGTAATTGAGAAATGTTTATGTTCACAAATAATTTTGTCTTTAGACTTTGAAATGTAGGCCATATAAAAAATATCATCTTTATACGCCAAAACTGAAATTTGAAAGATCTCAATGGGAAAACTGGGAGGAAATGTAGCATGGCCTCAAAGAATGACCCTCCCAGGATGAATAAATCTGCTCTGCTCAAGGGTCCCTTCCCTTCCTGGGGACCTGGCTGCTTGCTTACTACTTTAAGGTAGTCTGGTTTGTCCTATAACATGGAGCCCCACTATCTAACTCCTGAATCTTCCTTCCCTCCATAGAGAAAAAGGGTCCTATGTATAAATGATAGAGATAGTGAAGGAAAACTCTCAGAAGTAGAACGATGAAAGGATATAGTCACTGTTATAAGCATGAGATATTCGTTATCACAGTGGATTAGATAAATCCAGGGCAAGGCAAAGAAAATATTTTTTTAAAGTAGTCATTTAAAAACATATGATTACCCTCATTCAGAGCATTAAGTTGAATTTCTGAGTTGGTTACTTACTTTCCCGTTTACTAAGTAGTAAAATTTCTACCTTAGGTAGAAAAACTTATTGCTCATTTTAGGCTTTGTTTTATATTAGAGTATTTTAGTTTTCTGCTCTAGTATAATTGCTTAACTCTTTGTGTTCTAGTCAATGAAGCATTCGGAAGACGAGAGAGGCTTGCTCTTGGTAATACAAGAAGTTCGTCAATTAATGGTCCTTTTGGAAGCAGGAGCTCAGACACCCCAATGGAGTCTTAATGAGGATCGTGCAGTTCCCTGTTTTGTTTACCGTAACTCAGTTTTAGAAGCTGACCTGAAAACGTTCCATGTGTAGTGACAGAAGCAAAACTGATTTCCAGCTACCTGACATTCCTCTAGTGGTAGCTCAACAAGAATGCTCTGTGTGCTTGCCGTTCCTGTCTGCAGTGTATACAAGATTTCCTTAGAAAAGGTAATAAAAAAGGTTTAAAAAAAGATTCCTTGGATACCTGTGACAAATGGCATATTTAAGTTTGTAAAGAAGCTAATAATTTATAGTATTTTCCTCTTTTTAAAAATTACATGATCTTAATAGATGGGTAAACCCAGGCCAGGGAGAATTGTGGTTTAGCCAACATTGCACAGTAAGCCACAAACCGAAGAATAGTGCACTTTCCAAACTGACTGCTCTCCAGTTAATGCTCATGACTTAAAGGTTCAATCCAGCAAGAGGACATAACATTCATAAATTTAATGCACCCCAACATAGGAGCAGATAGATAGATACAGTAATAGTAGGGGCCTTTAATATTCCACTTTCACCAATGGCTAGATCCTTCCGACAGAAAAATCAATAAACAGTGCCCTTAAACAACTTGTTAGACCAAGTAGACTTGACACTACAGAACATTCCAGCCAAAAACAATACAGATTCTTAAGCACACATGGGAAATTCTACAAGACAGATCATGTTATATCACAAAATGTGTCCCAATAAATTTTTACTTACTTTAGTTTTTCTCTTTCAGTAATCACTGTTGCCTATCTATTATATTAGGGTTGTTTTTTAATACCTTCACCCTTTTCACCTGACCCCCCCACCCTAGCTATCTCCCCTCTAACACCTGTCACTCTTAATAAAGATTGAAATCATATCAAAATATTTTCCAACCACGATAGCATGAAACTAGAAATCAATTATATGGAGCTTAAACATGTACCAAACAACCATTGGGCCAAGAAAGAAAAATGGAGACAAAAAAGACCAATGAAGCCAAGAGCTGGGTTTTTGAAAAGATAACACTGACCAATCTTCAGACTCAGAACTCAAAAATAGAAAAGTGATACCACAGAAATACCAAAGATCATAAAAGACTATGAACAAATTATATCCCAACAAGTTAGACAACCTAGAAAAAAAAATTTCAATAGATTACTACTAAAAATCCAACAAAAGTGTAGGACCGTATGTCTCCAGTGATTGATTCTACCAAACATTTAAATAAGAACCAACACCCAATCCTCAAACACTTCTTGAAAAAAATACAAGCGGTGGGAATACTTGCAAACTTATCAGGCCAGCATTATTGCCCCAAATTGTGGCAAAATCAGAAAAGGACACCACAAGAACATTAAGGCCAATATACCTAATAAACATAAATGTATAAATCCTCAAATACTAGCAATCAAAAATATATTTAAAGAGATCATAAGCGGAATTTACTCCAGGGATGCAACGATGGGTCAACATCTTAAAGACTCCACCAAAAAACTGTTAGGACTAAAATTTACTAGTTGCAGGATACAAAGTCATATAGAAATCTATTGCATTTCTATACAAAAATGAATTACCAGAGAAATTTAAAGCAATCCCATTTA
Source organism: Lasiurus cinereus (assembly GCA_011751065.1). Lineage (NCBI taxonomy): Eukaryota > Metazoa > Chordata > Mammalia > Chiroptera > Vespertilionidae > Lasiurus > Lasiurus cinereus. Next base: position 2,074,553 of record JAAGEH010000109.1, read on the forward strand.
TAACTGCACCAAGTAAAATACCTAATAGTAAAGTTAACCAATGAGGTGAAAGACCTGTACAATGAAAACTAGTAGTCATTGATTTAAAAAAGCAAAACTGAAGACAAAATGATTAAATACTCATGGACTAGAAGAATTAATATTGTTAAATGTCAAAATTCTCACTAGCAATACTAGATTCTCACTGCCTTGAAATCCAGCCAGGGTAAGGTAACTGAGATAACTCGATCAAATGACAGAATCAAGCTAGTTTAATAAAAGAGGAATTTATAAAGCAGTGTAGACAGTTCATAGAATCACTAAATAAAAAAGACTTGAAATGGAATCCAAGCTGAATTCTAGGAATGACTCCCAATCCTATACTAGAGAAGTGAGCTTGCAATGTACAGCTGCTGCTGATCAGGAAGCTACCTGCCACATCAGAAAACAGCCATCAGCTCCAAGATATCACCCTTCTATCCAAGCCTGTGTAATGAATGGAAGCCCCAGGCCCCACATAACTCCCTTCTGAGTCAAACTCTCAGGGACATCAGATCACAGAAACGTTGGTTTTGTTTGAATCAGCTCTAAAGGAGTCGGGGAAGTGGTTTTTAACTTCCCAGACTCCACAGGAAAGCATGATTAAAAGGGACTGGGATCCTGAGTAGCTTCTTTGTATAATTACAGTTAACATATACATGTAGACAACATGACCAGACAACAGGCTTTTTCACTAAACAAGATGTCTTAGAGATATTTCCAGGTGGCATAGATTACCTTGTCCTTTTTGACAGCACTGTATTATTTAACATAGATGTGCCATGTCACCATTTTCTTCTGGAGGACACTTAGGTTTTTTCTCTCTTCAGTGTTAAAACCACATCCTTACCACACCTGCAAGAAAAGAGTACCCCCCTCCTTTTTTTTTATTTTTAATATTTCTGGACTTGAAATTAAGATTTCCTGATCACAAACCATTGTTTTTCTTTATGTCTGTCCCTTCTCCACCCTCTTAAAATTTAATGTCTTTGTTTCCAAAGACAATATATGCTCAATGAATGAATCATCCTGCTTTCCCCTTGCCATGAAACACTATTTGCATTTTGGGAATTTCAGATGCTAAGGAGCCTGGTACGCTTTCTTCCAGTTACTGCATTATCTGGTTCAGGCATCTTGGAAAAGTCCCTAACAGAATATTAGGTCATCTCACACTTTTGAATAATTCTTTTTTCAAAGACAAGTGCCAGTTGTCCAATTAAGAACAGGGGCCCCCACAAAGGGGTTTTTTGCTTATAAAAGTGTATTTCACAACCTTAGGGCAAATGTGCTATTACTATAGATAGCAGTGTGGTACACCTGAAATGAGGTGTCAAAAACAGCACATTGTAGATTAGCATGGAAGAGAACGCTGGAAGAGAAATACACTGAATGGCCAGATTATTATGATCTCTGAACGCATAATAATCTGGTCCCTCAGTACGTGTTATATATATTAAAGGCCCGGTGCATGAATTTGTGCATGAATTTGTGCATGGGTGGGGTCCAGCCAGCCTGGCCAGGGGGAGGGGACATGGGCAGTTGGCCAGCCTGCCAGCTGATCGAACTGGTCAAGGGGACAAGTTGCATATTAGCCTTTTATTATATAGGAAATACACTGAGTGGCCATATTATGTGCTCAGAGATCATAATAATCTGGCCACTCAGTGTACATACATTTTAACAAGTACTCCAAGGCAGCAAATCACCAAACACGAAAGGCAGGAATTCTTAAATTTCTGAACTTCATTTCAACATCTATAAAGAGGCAAAACCTACTATTATAAACATTCTCTGAGGACTAAACGTTAAACTAAAAAACACTGGTGCTGGTACAGATATAAATGTCACATATGCCCTTAGATCATGTTAGCTAAAAAGGGTACGAAGTTATCTATTAACCAATGATAGATCATTCAAGAAGCAAACTTGCCTTGGCTGGTTTGGTTCAGTGGATAGATAGAGTGTTGGCCTGCGGACTGAAGGGTCCCAGGTTCAATTCTGATCAAGGGCACGTGCTGGGTTGCAGGCTCAATTCCCAATGGGGGCATGCAGGAGGTACCCGATCAATGATTCATCATTGATGTTTTTATATCTCTCCCTCTCCCTCTTTGAAATCAATAAAAATATATTAAAAAATAAATTTTCCCAAAGCCAGTACCTTTCTCTTTAAATAGTTTAGGCTCAATAATGAATCTTGATTTTAATCCTATCGCAAAGCTCATCTCCAGCCTGTATCTCAGCAAATATGTAGCAGCACAAAAGGTGTGTATTGGGGGCGGCGGGAGAGGAAGGAGGGGACGGGTACAGCAGAACAGAAAACAAAGATCAAAAGCATGCTTCCCATGAGCTCCCTAGACCATGTATATAAAATAAATACGTTGTCTAAAGGGAATAGATTTTCTGTGTGATCTTTAAAAGACTTGCAGCCCTGGTGAGATCCCAACTCTAGCCAAGCCACTTTTAAAGAATCAATAAAGCTGGTGGGGGAGGCACAGACTGCCATTACTAGCTGTGCAACTGAGTGCCAATTACAGGAATTGCCTCACAATTCCGGAGACCAGAGGTCCAAGATCAAAGAGTCAGCAGAGCCGTCTCTCCTCGGCTTGTAGAAAGCAAACTTCTCCGTGTCTTCACCTGGTCTCCCCTCTGCACTTGTCTGCAAACTTCCTCTTAGTAGGACACCAGTCATGACTGGATTAAGGCACATCCTAAGAAACTCATCTCTATCTTCATCCTTCTCTGAAGACCTTATCTACAAATATGGTCACATTCTCAGGAAGTAGGGGGTTGAACTTCAAAATATGAAGGGGGATGGGGACCCTCCAACCCATACCCGGCAATACCGCTTGAATACCTGAAGATATGTCATTTCTGAGTGACTAAGATGTAGCTGGATGACCAGAGTTGACACTGATGATGGGCTTACCGTTCCATATGTTAAGGGGAAATGTGTGTTCAAGTCAACAGGCTGGAACAGCTGAAGGATTCTGGTTCCTGCCACCCCTTTGCCCTCTGATGTGCCGAGACCTCAGCTCAGCACACTTGCAAGGTTATCAGCAGCTCCCCTTCAAGGAAGGAACGCGCACACACTGACCTAAAGAACAGCAAACTGGTTTCTAGGCTTTGGCCTTGAAAGAAATTATGCTCAGTTTGACTTTGTATTAATAAAATCTAGGGCTTCTTGGGCCAGCTATAGCCATCTATTTTAGGACAGAAATCTGTGCTCACCCAAAACTGGACTGTTTACTGTACACCAACACTGTGATGGCCCTTAACGCAGGTTAACATCAAACAGTATTATGAAATGGGAAACCTTCTTCTCTACTTACAGTAAACAGAGGCATGGAGCGGTCACATAACTTGGCTAAGGTTACAGACCATCAGGCAGCAAAGCCCAGGCTGGAGAATGTTCGGTCAGCTCTCGCGCTCTCTCGAATATCCTGCTTCTCCACATGACCATGTCCCCAACACAGCAGCAGAGAAGGCCACCTGCAAGAGGCAGAGAAGGCTCAGAGCAAAAGGCCAGTTACTAATGTATTCATTTCATGAGAAGAACTTTGAATGTACATTTCAAGTCTCAGAGATAAAAAATGAAAGCAGTAAATAAGCAGTAAAAGTTACATTCACACTTAAAACTGTTTTCCTCTATTGTTTTGTTTTTTTTTTGTTTTGTTTTTACATTAGACTTAACTATCTCATTTCAAGCAGCATAAGGCAGTGGTGGAATTTAACCCAGCATGAGCTGAGATAAAGGGAGAAGGAAAGCTTAAGTTCCAGCACCCATGGCTTCCTGGGAACACGGGTGGCCTGCCACCAGCATGCCTTTGGCAAAAGGCTGAACTTGGAACTGCCCCAGTTGCACCAGGGCTGACCTGACCTGATGGAGGCACCCCTGCCTACCAACACCTCCCCCTCCCTCCCCTGTAGACTAGCCGCAGTTCTGCGAGGAGGAGGCAGCAGTGAAGGCACTAGGGTGGGGAGCAGCAGCACTCGAGCTGGAAACAGGCAGCAGTTTGTTTGCTGTTATGCAGACACGCATTTCCACACAACCCCTAAGCTACAGTACTCAGGAAATCCTCTCTCCATTTCCACCCTTTAAAAAACTCGTTACACCTGATTTTCTTCTGAAGACTCATTCTTCTCCTTCTGCCCCAAAATGAGAGAACAAGAACATCCTGTATTTTTTAAAAAGTTTTATTTTAATCCTTCCTAGAGGAATACAGATTTGAATGCAATACATTCATTCTATAAATACATTAGCAGCAAAACCTTCCCAACCCAGCGGTTGTGCTCAGCGCAGGAGAGCGTATTCTATCAACCGTCAACTTACGATGTGTGCTTTTTACTGAAAGCAGGATACACGTGTGAAACCGGATGGAAGAATTAAGCTGGGACCCTGAAAACACACCCACTTTGGTATCCATCATGCTTAACCAGTGAAGTTGTTCACCAGAAAACTGGGCAGGCCCCGCCTTGCAAATGCCCCAATGGATTTGGGGTCATTTGTCTTTGAGTTGGCAACAGTCTAATGATGTCTTGATCCTTTTCAGAGGGTAAGCCAGATATAAAGGATCTTCCTCCTTCCTTCCTTGGGCCGAGGTGCCACTTTGCCCACTGAGTCTGAGTGTGCTTATGGTTGGGAGTTAATCCAGCAGGCACGACTTAGCTCTACACCACAGATCCCCTTTGGCTGGGGGCTGGGAGTTTTATTGGAGACAAAGACGGGTCTAAACCTACACAGGTATCTACGGAATAACAACCAGGTACCTGACCCATCAAAACTGGTTTCTTGGACAGTGGCCCCGGCATCGCTCCTTTTCTTCTCTCCATCATGGCCTATTGAATGGCTGCTCCTTTCTTAGCGGCCCTCCGGGCACCTGCTGAAACTTGGGAAGCAAGATCTACTCTGAATTCCCAAGTAGAGATCAAGGAGGGTGGGGCTTTAAACTTGTTGGCTGCAAAGGAGCTGACAAGTTTCCAGCTTACTGCTGTATCCGTCTGTTCTGGGACAAATACATCACGACAGTCCATGTGAAATACAACACTAGAACCACAGTCAGCAACTGGGGGGACTAGGAGGCAGGGACCACGTTTAAGAGTACTACGAGATCCTAGGACTGGGAAGAAAAGTGAACAATGAAATAACTTAAAATAAATCTCATTTGTTTGGGCAGAAGGCAGCTTTGACGAGGGCATAAATATGACCAGATCATCAGGTAAATACAGACCTCAAAAGTTGACTTTCCTTCCCACACATCACTTAAAAATAGGACACATGCTCTCTCTTCCCAACCTGTTTTAGTGTTTGCATCAGGCTATTCCCCGTAAGTGCTTATCCATTCCCATTCAGTCGGTTTCGACTGTTCGCTGGAAGGAAATCAGAAACGTTTTTCTAGAAAAACCACTGTAGTGAATAACTGGTGATGTTTTTCCCTTTGCGTTTTCCATCCAAAACACTTGGCACTTCCTCTATTTATGTGCCGAGAGAGACTCATCTGCTGAATACACAGCGCTGTTCATCCGACAGTCTTCTGTCCCCACAGCGTCTGCCAGCTCTTCCTCCTCTGAGTCATCCTCTTCCTCCTCCTCTTGTGCTGAAGAACTGGAGGTGGGCCCTTTGCAGGTTTTCAGGTGACGGGTGAGATGATATTTGGTTAAATAAGCTTTTGTACATTTTTCACAGACATAATCCCGCTTTCCTTCGTGTGAATTGAGATGCTTCTTTAAATGATTTGTTCTCAAGAAGGGCTTGTCACACTTGGGACACTTGATCTGGCGTTCTCTAAGAGGAACACAAGAAAAATATCTGGTTGGATTACAAGGGACGACTGAGGCCCACACTTACCCTCACCACCTCAGGCCCCTGTCTGAGCGGCTCTGCCGTCTACAACCACACTTTCTAGAGGAGACCCAGCACACAGACGAGCCATCAAACATGTATCGTTTAAACAGCATCGACTGACTGCCCATTTTGGCATCCTATGTAAATGGGATCATTCTGGATGTATCTGTTTGTCTGCTTCTTGCACTCAATATGGTATTTGTGAAATTCATTCAAGTTGCTGCGGGTATCAGTAGTCTGTTCCTTTACATGCGGTACACTACTTACAAATACACAACTTACCTTTTGTTAAGGGTATTTTGGTGGTTTCCAGTTTTTTTATTATCACAGGCAAGACCGCTACCAACATTTCTATACCTGTATGTTGGCTTACACATATACATAATCAGGAGCAGTGTAGCTGGCTCAAAACATAGTTGAAGATGTGCATATGTTTTGATCCAGCTACCGCCTTCTCCTCCCAGCAGGAGACGGCCCTGGAGGACCCTGTGAAGCCATGGAATGTGGAAAACGAAGCCCTTGCCTTTATGGAGCTTATGTTCCAGCGGAAGAGTTACACCAGAGACACATGAAAACATACAGCGTGGAGCAGCTAGTAATGAGTACTGTGAACAAAATGCAGCCAGGTCAATGGAACCCTATTTTAGGTAAGAGGGTCACAGAAGGCCATTCTGAGATGATGACATTTGGTCAGAGACCTGAGTGAAGTGAGGGAGGAGGGCAGGAGAGGTTTCTGGGCAGAGGCTGTACAGTACAGAGTCCCTGAGTCTGCAATGTGCTTAGTAAGTGGAAGTGGTAGCAAGGAGAGGCCCAGTGTGGCTCCAGCAGAATGTGAGGATAAAGTAATAAAAGATGAATTGGGCCGAAACCGGTTTGGCTTAGTGGATAGATCATCCGCCTGTGGACTGAAGGGTCCCAGGTTCGATTCCGGTCAAGGGCATGTATCCTGGTTGCGGGCATATTCCCAGTGGGGGGTGTGCAGGAGATGGCTGATCGATGTCTCTCTCTCATCGATGTTTCTAATTCTCTATCCCTCTCCCTTCCTCTCTGTAAAAAGTCAATAAAATATATTTAAAAAAAAAAGATGAATTGGGAGAGTAGCCAACTACCTCCACCACAGCATGAAGGGTTCCCAGGCTCCGATAAAGACCTTTAACCCAGTAAGTGAAAAGATAAAGGAAACGATGGGAAGCCCTGGCGAATGCTGAATAGGGATGGACACAATCTGACCCGTTTTAAAAGGATTGCTCTGGCCACAATGGACAGCATGCGGGTTTTGTGTGTGCACCTGGGCAGCTGTGTGGGGGATGGGTGAGCAGGAAGGTCAGCTTCTGCTGAGGGCCCTCTTCCTGGCTTGTCCTCACAGAGTGAACAGAGTGAGCCCACTCTAGGCTCTCTTCCTCTCAGAAGGACACTAATTCTATCCATGGGGTCCCACCTCATGACCTCATATAAACTAATTACCTGAGGAGCACCGGGCCTGTGGGGTAACTTACTGTGTGTGGATGAGCACATGCTGCTTGAGGTCCTGCCTCCGCATGAACAACTTGTCACAGTAATCACACTTGAGATTCTTCTCGCCCGTATGGATCACCATGTGCGACTCCAGGTGAGCCTTCTGGGTGAAAGATTTGTCACACAACGTACACCTGTAGTTCTTCTGACCTGCACAAAACGCACAGGATTACACTGTGACTAACACCACCACCAGCACTCTCAACCTGAACAGAGCCTGTAGGAGTGTGTGGCAAGGCAGGAGTAACCAGGACTGTCTGGTAGTTGGAACTTCACTTCCTAGGGCCATCTTCCCAGAACCACTGGGAGCTACTGACAATTAGTGGTAGTGACGCTAACAAGTCTGACCTCCATCTGGGACTGCTTACATTATATTTATCTTTAATGTTTATAGTGGACATAAAATCTGAAGAAAAAAAAAATCACTTGTCATCCTAGGGCCAAGTCTATAGGTAAATATATTTTAGCAACCTGTATGTATAGTTTTCTCTCTTTTTTGAAACATATGACTTCATAAACCAGGGATGGAATAAAATTGTGCTAAGAATGCAGAAATCAGATTACACGAGGTCAGGAGTTGGCAAACCTTTCTCAAACTAGTCAGTATTTTAAGTCTTGCGGGCCATGCAGTCTCTGTTGTGACTACTCAGTCCTAATGCAAAAAGATGAGGAAGAATTTTATGTTCAAAGATTTGGAGAACAACTGACCCAGCCAAAAAAATGAAACCCTCATCAGTTATTTTATAGCATGTATGAAAAATGTAAGTGTTCAAAAAGGGGTTGGTTTGCACGGAGTTTAGAAAATAGAAACTCAAAAAACAAAGCTTTAACAATGTTTATGGAGCAATATGCAAAAGAGAAAGCTGGCTCTGGCTGGTGACCCAGAGTGAGCTTTAATAGGAGGCTCAGGCTATTTTCACAGAATTCATTCAAACAAATGAATCAACTTCCTGATTATTAACTGCATTTTCCCAGTCAGACGCCTAGAAAGTGGAGCATCTTAATTGCTGGAAGTAACTCCCTCGAGGAAGTACAGTTATACCATCCAAGACTCACCATCCAATGAAGTCTGCAGACTGCCAGCGCGCTTCATTCTCAAACACCTTACCTCAACTCTACCTGCAAGACTACCTCCCTGCAAAGCCTTTACTACTGCAATGGCTATCTGTTGCAAAATTCCACGCTGATGGTCCGATACAACTTACCTGTATGGATCTTGAGGTGCGTCCGCAGGTTGCTGGGATCACTAAAAGCCTTGCTGCAGAAATCACACTTGTGGGGCTTCATACCTATGTGACCCATAAAGTGGACATGAAGTTTGGAAGGAGAGATAAAAGCTTGGGGGCACATTGAGCACTTCCACTTCCTTTCCTTGCTGTGGCCGGGCCTGTGGCTGCCGCTGTGGCCCTGGCCGGGAAGATGGCTATGGATGTGGCTGGTCAGGTGGGCTTTGAATTCTGTGTAGGAGTTGCACTCCTTGCCACAGTTACAGAGGTGCACATCTGGATGTTCAGGAACACCTTCAAAAAAATTAATATCTCCTGATACTTCCATTTTAAAGCTTAATTCTCGATAATACTTTTTGCTTACAATTTTACCCTTTTACCAAAATTTCCATCTTGCTATTACCTATAAAAATAAAACGTCTTATTCACTGCTCTATTCCCAGCCTCTCAAACAGTGCCAGAATCACAGGAAGCACTTAATAAGTACTGCACTGTAAGGTACATTTCCTAGGGGAAAAGTGAGATTCTGGAGCACACACAAACTCAGACATCACTCGTCATTGGGTAGCGTCATGACACAGTGCAAAGAAAAAGCCCAGAAGGCTAGATCACTCAAGGAGTTCTGCCATCCTTCATGAACTTCAGCTGCAATGGTACTGGCTCAAAAAGCAGCCTGGGGAATTTCCAATTCCCCAAATCAAAGTGCTGACACAAAAGTGCATTTTCTATGAACACTGCAGGTCAATAACATTCAGCTTGTGAAGAACCTCAGAGTTTAACCTTTCAACAGAGGGGTAATAGCCTGCTTTTACATACACAAAGGTTATCTGATGTGTTTCAGCTCTAATTTAAATCAGTACCAAACCTTTACTTTTGGTCCTTGGTGTTATTACAATGCTGGATTCATAACAACAAGACTTACATGAACTTACCAATCTGCTGAGCATAATCCCGGCTGTAATAAAAAAGCAGTTCGTTTTCAGGAGGAATATCTTGTGAAGTGTAGAAATAAATTTTTCCATCATGAGGATAAGCCACCAAATTCTGCTCTTCCCGGTTCCTAAATGATCGCATTTAATAGATCAAGGATACTATTTTCAAATATGTATTAAACATAACATATCCCTATAGCAAAATCTCCTATGAAAACATAGATATAATTTTTCTGGATCATTTTTCTAATTCCATATCCTATTTAGTGTGAGGAATGTGTGCAGAAACAGAATTCTTACTTCAGTACATCAGTTTATTGCCTTTTATAGTTAGAAACACTATAGTCTGTTACTGAAAGCAAGTAAGTAAATTAATCTTTTACATAAACAGTATCATAAAGACACATAGATAGCTGAGCAAGAATTAACCACAACTAACAATCAATAGAAAGAGAAGGTACCCCCTAGAAACTCTAATGGCAGCATTATCATTCCTTATTGCAAGGAATGATACCAGTGGGTAACTTGAGCAAACTGTCCATTAAAAGGAGGATAGTTTCTTTGTGTTTCCAATTTATAATTACCACTAGTCAACAACTTCCGGAGTGAAGAAGGGGGAAAGCCTTAGGCCTTAAAGAACTGCAGACATTAATGTAATTTGCATTTTCCAGCTCTTCCGTGTTTTACACAAAGCTTCCTATTAAAAACTATCTAAATCATAATTCTTCTCACTGAGCCCAGACTACACTTACCTGGCTTTGCGCACAAACATCATCCAATTACATTCATTTTCGTCAGTTGTAACAATGCAGAATTCTAGGACACCGTTGTGATAGATCTGCCGAGGAGGCAACCATACACGTCAAATGAGCTGACAATACAAAATGCTACTTAATTAAGGCTAGCTATCTCATTCAGTTTGCAGCTTTGCTAGTCAATGTGAAAAATACATAGTAGTTGCCTTCTCACATGCTTGTCATTTCACCAGTCCCCCTATTTCCAGCAACCAAATAAAGACCATCAGTGACCTACAGTTAGGGTTTGGAGTATAGAATGGCAGTGTTCTGAGTATTCACTTTTTGGCTTGACTGGAAAAGACACACACACGCAAATCAAACGTCTACTTGTTTTCATCACCTACCACACGGCACAGAACAACTGAATGGACATTAAGGTCAGAGAACCATCTCTTCTCATTCTTTTCCCAATGGACCTAGCATTCTTCTATGTTCCCTTTTGGATACTAAAAGTCCCCAATGCCAATGGTTCCTTACTTTCCAATTGTCCCAAGACTCACTTTTCCCTCACTTCAATTTTAAAGCATCATTTCTCATCTACTGAGATTCAATATAAACATGTTACAGGATATGTTGTTAAAACCTTGTGTTTTCAGTCCTCCCTTTGGAAAACTAAAGAAGCAATCTTACCTTCAAATTCTAGAACTGTTTCCCATGCTAAATATTTGAGTGTGTTAGCTTATTATAAGATTTTCATCATATAAACAAAACTCATAGTCTCGACTGTGACAAGTAATTCAAAAGGAGAATCATTTGACTAACAAAATTGAGACTAAGTTTGCTGTCTATATTCAATAGCTGGTGTTTTGTTATGTAATATATAGAACTTGGCTACCAAGAACGGAAAGGATGAAATATTAAATAAACAGGCGAATGGCACCGTATCATCATGGCTAATTTTGACTTTTATGTCACTTTTAACTACCTTATAAAAGAAAAACATCCAAAAGTCAGAGAAAAGTTTCATCAGCACTGACCTTCCAGATATGGTTGACTGCCTTGTCTGTCCATTCTGCTACTTCCATGGAGTGACTTTGCTGGCCAATGAGAGGCCCAAAGCAAGTCCGCACAGGAATGGTTTCTCCTGTCCATACACCTGTTAGTGGAAGGACACCGACCACACAATCAGTAACTTAAACACCTCAGGACAGAGAGAGAGAGTGGCTTAACCCAAACAAAGAATCTGATTTTCAATGAACCTGAGAACTACTGGTATTCCAGAACCCCTGAGAGGTAGCTAAGTCATGTGAGTGTATCTTGTAATGTGGAAAGTGTAATGAACAGGTAAAATGGGCTCAGAAGAAATATGCAGGGTAATAAGTAATATCAGACATTTCTTCTAAACCCAGTCTTATACACAACGAACCAAACCATTTCCCTCCAATTACGTTCTTTTGGAGTTATCACATTTAAAGACTAGAGAATATTATTCTATTATAAAAATATAAAGCAACTGTTAAACTTCTACAACTGTTTGTGCTTAAAGCACTGCTCTATATTATCTAAGCTGTTTCATGCTTTCAATTGACATCAAGCTACAGCTGAAAGAATAATGAACTTTGATTCATATTCTCACAGAAATGGCACAGTACTGCAGAAACCATGTTAAAGTAAAATATGGGTAAGCACACTCTGGCAGTATTCTTTATTCTTTTTCCCTAGAGAGTATTAGACATCTTACAAACACTCGATCTCACTATCTTTTATAATAAATGGTTATCAGGGGTGAATTTTACATGTTTCTATTAAAGAAAGAAGTTCTGTCATGGTAATTCTTAGTGGATGCTACAGTGAGAATAAAAGGGAAATCTTCAAAGACTCAGGAAAGAGTCTTTGAAGTCTATTCAATTATGAATCTCAGTAAAGAGACCATTTCCAATAAAGTTTCCAACTTGATTTATTCCTATCACCACTGGACAAGACAAATATTCCCTAAAAGGATAAATCCTAAGCCATAAACTGACTTTTGGGGCAACCAAATAGTCACTAAATTATACATGCCCACTTTACAACTCTACCTCACAAAGAAAGAAGACACACGAAGGGGTTTTATGGTTCTTACCAACTTCTGCTCCCACGATTGACTGGCGGAGAACAAGCTGCTTTGGGAGAGAGAGCCTGGCTCTGCTCTCTATGGGAGTGTCAGGGACGAAAGTCACCGGTCCGTGATCAGGGCAGTCTGAGGGGTAGGCTCGGTCACAGAGTGTGCACCCTGCAGGTGGAAAATTTGAGAAACACAAATCAGTTCACCTCCAGCAGGCTAAATTACCACCTGCTCTTCTGGCTAAACACTAATTACTGAGCTGTAACCAGTAAGAAGCAAGGTTCTAGCAGAAATACCTTAATCAAAGAACTACTCTTCTACTAAAATATATGCCAGCTCATCTCTCTCTTCAGCAAGATGTGACTTTTTCCTTTTGATCCAAAGGACAAGTTTCCTATTCAATGCCTAAGAGCAAGATTGATTAAAAAAGAAAAACACTACATTTACTCCAAGAATCAAGTTTTTTTTTAAAAATCAACCTTAGTCGTCCCTGGACACATCCTCTCATATGCTTTAAATTATCTCTAGGTTACTTATAATACCTAATACAATGCAAATGCTATGTAAATACTTGTTATACTAGATTAAGGATCAACTTTCTATAATTTTTCTCATTCTGCAGATGCAGATCCTGTGGATACAGAGGGCCAACTGCACATTACTCGTGACATTAAGTAGATAAGTAGTATGATGTTCAAAAGCCTGGAATTGGATTCCAATTCTACCAAACTATTAGAGGAAACCGAGTTGAAATGCTGTTAGTCTGCAAAGCAGAGATGACAGAGCCAGCGGCACCGCTGTTCTCTTTTGCTTCACCATAAACAAACTGGTCAACCAGATTTTGATGGCAGATTTTTAAGCCAAAAAAATATCTACAACCTGTTCTTTCGGCCAGCAGGCAGAATACATTCTTACAGGCATATCTGCTTAAAACTCTCTCTCTCCTTTTAAATATATTTTTATTGACTTTTTACAGAGAGGAAGGGAGAGAGAGTTAGAAACATCAATGAGAGAGAGACATCGATCAGCTGCCTCCTGCACGCCCCCTACTGGAGATGTGCCTGCAACCATGGTACATGCCTTGACCGGAATCCAACCTGAGACCTTCCAGTCCACAGGCTGACGCTCTATCCACTGAGCCAAACTGGTTTTGGCTCTGCTTAAAATTCTTAATTTCTAACTGTTCATATGACCTTTTGATCAGAGGGGGTGCTCCCTTCGTAAACTGTTGTCTACGCTACTATAACTTCACTTTCACAAGCTCATGAGTGTCCTTCTCCCTAAATCTTTTGCTCTATTCTTTTACTTTTCTTTCTCTGTTAAGGAGATAAATTCATGCCTCTATTAGCCAGTGACTGAGTTCAAAATTTCCCAATTTGTTCACAAAATAAATGGAATCCATAAACCTTAGAACTCCAGCCATCCAAGTGTCTTTTTCTCCCAAGTAATCCGTTAGAAATTCTACTTCAATGGCAGGTATCAGAAAATTTCATATTTAGCCAAAGAGTAATAACATATTACTTCAACTATGCTTGGATAAAAATTCTTTGAATATCCGATTAGAGATTTCCCACCCGTGATGAGAACGGATTCTTAATGAGAAGGGAATCACCTCCAAACAAAGGAGATTCAGATTTCATACAACAGAAAATGCCTAGATGTTTCTCCAAAAACATACAATAGCCAGTAAGTACATGAAAAGGGACTCAAAATCATTAGTCATTAGGGAAAGGCAAGTCGAACAACTAGACGTCACTTCACACCCAAAAGGATGGTTATAATAAAACAGAAAGGAAATAAGTGCTGACAAAGATGTGGAAAAACTGGAAACCTGATATCCTGATGCTGGAAATATAAATTGTTGCAGCCACTCTGGCAATTCCCCTAAAAAGTTAAAAATAAAGCAATTTTCCATTTATACAATGGGGCAAAAGTAGATTTACAATTGTGAATACATGAAAGCTTATTCTTGTATCATTTATTATTGTATTATTTTCCACACCAACTGTAAAGCTACTTTTGTCTCATCCTGTATATCCAAGAAAATTTAAAACATGTTCATTCAAAAACTTGTACAGGGTGGGACAAATAGGTTTACAGTTTTAAGTATGTGAAGCAGTTAATTTATTCTGGTATTATTATTTATTAATTATTATATTATTCTCCATACAAACAACTTCAAACCTACTTTTGCTCCCCCTTCTTTATATAAATGTCCATAGCAGCATTATTCATAATAGCCAGAAAGGAGAAACAACACAAATGTCCATAAATGATAAATAAGATGTGGAATACGCACACAATGGAATATTACTCACTCATGAAAAAAAAAAAAGAATGAAGTACTAATGCCTGCCAAAATACAGATGAGCCATGAAAACATTATGCTAAGGGGGAAAAGCCAGACACAGAAAGCCACATGTTGTATGACATTGCATTTATAGGAATTTGAGCCTGTGCGCGCATGGACACTGGGAATCTGCTCCCTGCAATGCAATCGGGGACCAAACCCGAAGCCCACGCAGGGCGCAGTGCCACCTGACTTTGATTCTGGGCAAGCGCACACGGAAGTCTGTTTTCCTCAGTGCAGGAGCAGACCTCCAGCCAACACAGTGCTACTGTGCAGCCCAGTCCCCCAAGCTGACCGGGACCCCGATCTCCGGACAGGAGGCAGCACTGAGCACCACTGACTTGACTCTGTTTCTTGTCGCATGCGCCTGCCTCCAGTGCACTCCCGCTAAGAGCAGTGTCTCCAATTCTTGGTGCGTGCACACACAGGGACCCTCATTCTCAGCAAGAGGCCGCACGAAGCAACAGAGACTCTGATACTCAATTCTTGATGCAGACACAGGGGAACTCCACTTCTGGCACGTGATAAGGGACACACCAAAAGCATGTTGCAGGCAGGGTCCCTGATTCTAGGTGTGCACATGAGACCACAATGAGCGCTGGTAACACTGACCATGGGCGAGCCTGGTTCCCACCAACCCACGGCAGCTAAACGTCTTAGTGTCGGAGCACTTCAGTGACACTCAGGTGGCGCGAAGCTCCCACTGCACACAGCCCAGGTCCATGCAACTCGAAGTTTGAGCCTTCTGGTGGGTCAGAATGGGGAGACACAATTCTCAGATGAAAGAAATGAGGGGTCACCAAGAAAGGAAATTAGTGAAATTGAAGCATGTAATATGACTGAAAAAGAATTCAGAGTAATGGTCGTGCAATTCATACATCGAATGGATGAGAAAACCAATAACCTATCAAGAATCAGGAATAAATGAAAAGTGATATGGCTACAATCAAGAACACCATGAAAAGTTTCAACAGTAGACTAGAAGAAGAGAGGACCGAATTAGTGAGTTAGAAGATGAGGTACAGAAACAAGCTCAATCTGAACAGCAACTGGAGAAAAAAATTAAAAAGCAGGAGAGCCGAAGGGAGCTTTGGGACAACATGAAAGGAAGTAACATACCTATAATTGGGCTGCCAGAAGGACAAGAAGAGCAGCAAGGATTAGAAAATCTATTTGAAGAAATAATGACAGGAAACTTCCCAGATATGGGGAAGAAAGAAGTTACACAAGTACAGAGTCCCAAGCAAGATCAATTCCAAAAGACCCACACCAAGACACATCATAATTTCAATGGCAAATATTAATGACAAAGAGAGAATCTTAAAGGCTGCATGAGAGAGAGAGTTACTTACAAAGAATCCCCCATCAGATTATCAAATGATTTCTCAACAGAAACACAGCAAGCTAGAAAGGAATGGAAGGAGGTATATAAAGTGTTACAAAGCAAAGGACTGAATCTAAGAATACTCTATCCAGCAAGACTATCAATCAAAATTGAAGGGGAAATCAGGAGCTTTGCAGACAAAAAAGGATACTGGAGTTATCACCACCAAACCAGCAATACAAGAAATGCTAAAGGGAATGCTGTAAAAGGAAGAAATAAAAAGATAAGAAGGAACACAGGCACAAAAATAGAAATTACTACAAACAAGTACCTTTCAGTAATAACTTTAAACGTAAATGGACTAAATGCTCCAATCAAAAGACGTCAAGTGGCTGAATGGATAAAAAAACACGACCCATATATATGCTGTCTACAAGAGACCAACCTCAGAACAAGGGACTCACACAGACTGAAAGTGAAGGAATGGAAAAATATCTTTTAGGCAAATGAAAATGAAAATAAAAGCTGGGGTAGCAATACTAATATCTGACAAAATAGACCTCAAAGTCGCCAAAACCGGTTTGGCTCAGTGGATAGAGCATCGGCCTAGGACTGAAAGGTCCTGGGTTCGATTCCGGTCAAGGGCACGTATCCTGGTTGTGGGCACATCCCCAGTGGGGGGCATGCAGGAGGCGGCTGATCGATGTCTCTCTCTCATCGATGTTTCTAACTCTCTATCCCTCTCCCTTCCTCTCTGTAAAAAATCAATAAAATATATTTTTTTAAAAAAATAGACCTCAAAGTGAAGGCGATAACAAGAGATAAGGAAGGCCACTTCATAGTACTAAATGGATTGATACAACAGGATATAACCCTGGATAAACATATATGCACCCAATGCAGGAGCACCCAAATACATAAAAAAAACTCCTGGAAGATATCAAGGGAGAGATTGACAACAATACAATCATAGTAGGGGACTTTAATACACTACTGACATCACTGGATAAATCCTCTAGACAAAAATTCAGCAAAGATATAGCAATCCTAAATGACTTACTAAATCAGATGGACTTAACTGACATCTTCAGAACATTTCACCCCAAAGCCATGGAATGTATGTTCTTCTCAAGTGCACATGGGACATTTTCAAAAACAGACCACATATTGGGTCACAAGCAAACTCTCCCAAAATTCAAGAAGATTGAAATCATACCAAGCATCTTCTCAGACCACAATGACATAAAATTAGAAATAAACTACAATAAAAACAATCCAAAATCTCAAACACTTGGAAGCTGAATAGCATGCTTTTAAATAATGATTGGGTTACCAATGAGATCAAAGAAGAAACTAAAAACATCCTGGAAACTAATGACAATAAAAACACAACAATCCAAAATCTATGGGACACAATGAAAACAGTCCTGAAAGGGAAGTTTATAGCTCTACAGGCCTACCTCAAAAGACAAGAAAAAATGGTAGTAAATCATCTAACTCTACAACTCACAGAATTAGAGAGCAACAAGAAAAGTCCAGAGTGAGCAGAAGGAAGAAGATAATAAAGATCAGAGTGGAGATAAAAAACCTAGAGACAAAAAAAAATACAAAAAATCAATGAAACCAAGAGCTGGTTCTTTGAAAGGATAAACAGATTGATGAACCTCTAGCCAGGCTCACTAAGAAGCAAAGAGAGAGAACCCAAATAAAATCAGAAATGAGAAAGGAGAAATGACAACAAACCCTGCAGAAATACAAAGGACTGTTAAAAAAAATACTATGAACAACTCTACTGCAACAAAATAGACAACCTGGAGGAAATGGACATATTCCTAGGAAAATACAACCTTCCAAAAGTCAATCAGGAAGATTCTAAAAATCTCAATAGGCCAGTAACTATGGAAGAAATTGAAGCAATCATCAAAAAGCTCCCAGCAAACAAAAGCCTGGGGCCAGAAGGCTTCACAGGGGAGTTATACCAAACACTCTAGGAAGAACTAAAACCTATCCTCCTCAGACTATTCCAAAAAATTCAAAGGAACACTTCCAAGCTCATTCTATGAAGCCAGCATTACCCTAATACCAAAACCAGATAAAGACAACACAATGAAAGAGAATTGCAGGCCAATATCCCTCATGAACATAAATGCCAAAATCCTCAACAAAATTCTAGCAAATCGGATCCAGCAGTACATCAGAAAGATTATACACCATACACCATGACCAAGTAGGATTTATCCCAAGGATGTAAGGATGGATAATATCCACAAATCAATAAACGTGATACAACACATAAACAAACTGAAAGATAAAAATCACAGTCATATCAATTGATGCAGAAAAAGTATTTGACAAAGTGTTGACCCCTTCTTGATAAAAGCTCTCAGCAAAGTAGGAATAGAAGGATCATACCTCAACGTAATAAAAGCCATATATGATAAACCCACAGCCAACATCATACTCAATGGGCAAAAACTAAAACCATTTCCCCTAAGAAAAGGAACAAGACAGGATGCCCACTCTCACCACTCCTGTTTGACATAGTGCTGGAAGTACTAGCCACTGCCACCAGACAAGAAGAAATAAAAGGCATCCAAATTGGAAAAGAAGTAAAACTGTCCATATTTGCAGATGATATGATACTATACATAAACAACCCTAAAGGCTTCATAAAAAAACTATGAGACTTAATAAATGAATTCAGCAATGTAGCAAGATACAAAATTAATGCCAAGAAATCTATGGCATTTCTTTACACCATTAGTGAACTTACAGAGAGACTAAAAAACAAATCCCGTTTACCATCGCACCAAAAAAATTAAGATACCTAGGAATAAACTTAAGAAGGTAAAAGACCTATATGCGAAAAACTATACAGAACACTGAAAAAAAAAAAAGATAGAGAAAGACGTAAACAGATGGAAGGACGTACCGTGTTCATGGATTGGTAGACTCAACATCATTAAAATGTCCATACTACCCAAAATGTCCACACTGCAATCTATAGATTCAATGCACTTCCATTAAAATACCAACAGCATATTTCATGGATCTAGAATAAACTTTCCAAAAATTCATCTGAAATAAAAAAGACCCCAAATAGCTGCAGCAATCCTGAGAAATAAGAACAAAGTAGGTGGGATCTCAATACCAGATATCAAGCTGCATTACAAAGCTACTGTTCTCAAAACAGCCTTGAATTGGTATAATAACAGACATATAGATCAATGGAATAGAACAGAGAACCCAGAAATCGACCCAAACCACTATGCCCAATATTTGACAAAGGAGGCATGAACATACAATGGAATCAAGAGTCCCTTCAATAAATGGTGTTGGGAAAATTGGACAAATACATTCAAAAAAGTGAAACTAGACCACCAACTTACACCATACACAAAAATAAACTCAAAATGGATCAAGGACTTAAACATATGACAGGAAACCGTAAAAATACTACAGGAATCTACAGGCAGCAGAATCTCAGACATGTGCCAAAGGAACTTCTTCACTGATACCGCTCCCAGGGCAATGGAAGCTAAAGAGAAAATAAACAAATGGAACTACATCAAAATAAAAAGCTTTTGCACAGCGAAAGAAACCATCAACAAAACAAGAAAGCCTACTGCATGGGAAAACATATTTGTCAAGGTTATCTCGGATAAGGGTTTCCATTTACAGGAAACTCATACAACTTAACAAAAGGAAGATAAATGTCCAATCAAAAAATGGGCAACAGACCTAAATAGATACTTTTCAAAAGAAGACAGAAGGAAGGCCAAGAGACATATGAAAACATGCTCAAAGTCACTAATTATCTGAGAGATGCAAATCAAAACGACAATGTGGAACCACCACACACCTGTCAGAATGGCTGTCATCAACAAATCAACAAATGACAAGTGCTAGAGAGGATGCAGAGAAAAAGGAACCCTCGTGCACTGCTGGTGGGAATGCAGACTGGTGCAGCCACTGTGGAGAACAGTATGGAGTTTCCTCAAAAAGTTAAAAATGGAACTCCCATTTGACCCTGCGATCCCACTTCTAGGAATATATCCCAAGAAACTAGAAACACCAATCAGAAAGAATATATGCACCCCTATGTTCATAGCAGCACAATTCACCATAGCTAAGATTTGGACACAGTCTAAGTGCGCATCAGCAAATGAGTGGATTAAAAAACTATGGTACATCTACACAATGGAATACTATGCTGCAGTAAAAAAGAAGGAATTCTTACCATTTGCAACAACATGGATGGAACTGGAGAGCATTGTGCTAAGCGAAATAAGCCAATCAGAGAAAGATAAATACCATGTGATCTCCCTCATTTATGGAATATAATGAACAACATAAACTGACGAACAGGGACAGATCCAGAGACAGAGAAGCATTGATCAGACTGTCAAACCTTAGAGGGAAGGAAGGGGAAGATGGGGTTAAAGGGGAGAGATCAACCAAAGGATTTGTATGCATGCATACAAGCCTAATCAATGGATATGAACACCAAGAGGGTGAGGGCATGAGTGGGGGCAGGGGGTTGGGGAGTTAATGGAGGGATGAAGACACATATGTAACACCTTAATCAATAAAGAAATTTTTTAAAAATAAAAATAAAAAAATACTGATGAGGAAATAAAAAAGGATCAACAGGCTAAATTAATGAGCCTACATTACATTCCCAGATGAAATACTTAAAATTGGCCCTAGCTGGCTGGGTTCACTGGATAGAATATTGGCCTGTGGACCAACGGGGCTGGAGTTCGATTCCGGACAATGGCACATACCTTGATTACAAGCTCCTCCCTGGCCCAGGCCCTGGTCAGGGCTTGTGCAGGAGGCAACCAATCGATGTTTCTCTCATATTGATATTTGTGTCTTTCCCTCTCTAAAAATCAATGGAAAAAAATCCTCAGGTGAGGATTTAAAAAAAACACACATTAAATTGTAAATTTGAAACTGAAAAGGTTAATAGGAAATGTCTCCCATTGCTTAGCGTCTGCAACACCGTAAGATTCATTCTACTTTTCTCACCCTCCTGATCAGGCTACTCTGGAAGCTTAGGCTGCTGCTGTATCTTAATATCCCAGCCCTTTTGACATTCCACTCTTACTAGATGGTCATGATTTATACCTTAATGCTGAAGATCCCTACATATTTCCAGACAGATCTCTGAGCTCCAGATTCTACTTCTCATTAGACATTTATTTCTACTACATATCTTCTGGACACTAAAATCAGCATGTCTAAAATTGGCTTCACCATCAGTCTTCAAAAAAATTCATCTCCTCCTCCTCTACCAATCATTATCCTAAGAAAGCGTTACTACTAGCCACCAGTTTTCCTTGCCAAAAACCAGGATTTCCCCCTTAACCCTTCCTTCCCCTAACTTCATCCACTCAACTAGTTCTACTTAGTTCTTGTAACTATATTACACTTTTCCTCAATCTTATTGCTTCTACTTTGTTAGAAAATCACCTTTATGGCATCATCTTCTTTACCTACCCTGCCTCTAACTAGCCTCCCCTGGGAAGTTTCCCTGCCTCTTCCTTGCCCTGGTTAGGTGCCACCCTCCTTAGGCCCCTTTTGCACCTTGCACTTAATCCCACCTTCGCACTTACCACACTGGACTGCAATAGCCTGTTTACTTGCCTATGCTCCCCTCAGACTACAAGCTCCTTAAAGGCATGTGCTGGCTCTCAACCATTTTCTCGCCAGCATCTAGCAGAGGCTGGCATATAATAAGCAACCAACATGTTTCCTGCATGAATGAAGTATGTAGTAACACCAACAAATTGTTTTTATGTACTTTTTTTGTTGTTGCCCTATAAAAAGAACTCTTATATGAAGCAACTATGGTAATTTATATACATTCTGAGCAAAAAAAAAATTGTATTGTATCCACCTATATTTCTCCACTGGGATAAAAAAAAATGCATAATTTAATAAACGTTATGTTGAAAGAGCATAAGGCATGTCACACAAAATACCTTACTAAAATTTATTCCTATAACTAACTATTTGTGAAATCTTGGGAAATACCTTATGTGTTTTAGGGCTAAGCTTATCTGTAAATTTCAGAAATGACTCTGTTTCCTTACTTCAGGAGGAGGTTGTAAGAACAATGAAATGTCTATGCATCATCTGACTTACTTGAGGAAAAGGCACATTTATATAAAGGACACAACAAAGCAAAGAAAAATTACAAAGCCCAGTTACTTTCTATTCTTTAACACCTGACTTTGTGACTAAGCCTGTTAGGAATGATGGCCCTTTCCACCAATATTTCCAAAACAAAAAAAAAAGCTAAGCACACTCACAAATTGTAAACAAGGTTGCCATATTTTCTTTGTTTGAATTGGAATCTTCCATTTGCAGTGAAGATGGTACAAAAGACAGACTGTCTGAAGATACATCTACATGGCCTGTCCCCATAGCAACCTCCTGGGTGATGGAGGAGACAGCCACAGGTTCTAGGCTCAGGCCAACTTCATGGAGGGACACAGATTCTAGGGAGGCGAGATTGTGTGAGGTAGAGAGTGCCACGCTTACAGAGTTGGTGCTCATGGCCACGGTGTGAATAGAGTCACTGAGGGCACTGTCAGACATCCCGTTGACCCGACTTGCAATATGGTCGGTCTCCATGACCACAGGGAGCTCCAGGCCATTCCCATGAATGGGTATCACGCCACCGTGCCCGACAGTGTCTGCTGCAAGGTTGTTGCTCACCGAATCCACGGACAGAGGTTCATGACTTCTAGAGCCATTGGGGATTTGAGAATGCTCGCCTGCAACGCCATCCATTGTAAGCTCTTCTGCCATTCCATCTGTAGAGATGGGGCTAGTTACCCTAGAGACGTTCTCCATAGTGATGGTTGTGTCCAAGGCCACCTCATGGCCATCGCTGGGATGAAGACTTTGGGCACCGTGGGTGTTCACAGAGCGAGAGTCTATAGAAACAATGCCTTGTTCTAATCCAACGTTTCCATTGGACTGGTAGGGATCCAGTGCTGAAGGGTTGTTGGCGATAGATAATGCTGTATTACCATCAACATTTATGGAGTTGGGGTGGATATACTGAGGAGGTGGTCTGTCAGCTAAATAAGATAAAATGCCTAAGAAAAAAAAAAGATGAAATAACAGATTTTTTTTAGTACATTAAAATAAAAAATTCCAAATGCTAGAAGCTACAAATATAACTAAATTAAAATAATCTCCTATCTACTTCTTTGCTTTAATCCATATATATACTTTATAAATAACAAAATACATATAATTCATTTTTTCTTAAGTAGGTTCCTTTGATGTCATTAAAAGTTAATCACTTAAATGTTGCCTTTAATATATACATGGTGGGAATTCCAGAGTCCTAAGATGCTGAAATTAGCTCTATAAGAATTAAAAGTTAAAATGATTTAAAACCAGATCATCTGTGTAAAAAATAAAATTTAATTAAATATAACTTAACTTACTGAACTATCACAATTCAGTAGGCTCTATTCAAAACAAGTCATAATTGTACCTGCTTTATTGAAACAGAAAAAAATATTTAAACATTCATGCTTATGAAGATGTAGTGAAATGGTACTTGCATTACCAGTAGAAGTGTAATTACCAAAACTTCTTTGGAAAGGATATATATTAAAAATCTCAAAAACATTTATACCTTCTTGCATAAGAAATTTTCTAAATGCATTCTGTAAATATACACAAAGATGTTCATATACAGTAATAGTAATTAAAAAATGAAAAACAAAACTGTCAAAAAAGAAAGACTGATATAATAAACCATGAAATATCCATTCAGTAGAATGGATCATTAAAAAGGATATTATGGCCCTGACCAGTTTGGCTCAGTGGATAAGAGCGCTGGTCTGCGGACTGAAAGGTCCTGCGTTCAATTCCGGGGAAGGGCATGTACCTTGGTTGCGGGCACATTCCCAGTGGGGGATGTGCAGGAGGCAGCTGGTTAATGTTTCTCTCTCATCAAAGCTTCTAAACTCTCTAACCCTCTCTCTCTCTGTAAAAAATCAATAAAATATATATATTTTTAAAAAAGGATATTATGAGCCCTAGCTGGTTTGGCTCAGTGGCTAGAGCATCCACCCCCAGACTGAGAGTCCCGGGTTCAATTCCAGTTAAGGACAAGTACCTTGACTGCAGGCTCGATCTCCAGCCCTGGTTGGGGCACATGTGGGAGGCAACCAATTGATGTTTCTCTCTCACATCGATGTTTCTCTCTGTTTCTCCCCTTTCTAAAAATCAATGCAAAAATATTATTGGGTGAGGATTAACAACAACAAAAAAACAAAAAAAGGATATTATGAAAACCAGGTGGTAGTTGGGAAAAATAACTATGTAAAAATAGAGAAAAATATTAAGTGAAAAAAGTATGGATACACAATTGTATAAAAAGTATAGTTTTAATTACCAAAAAACAGCAAAATCTATACACCAAAATAAAAGACAGGAAGGATGATGGAACCATAAATGGTTTCCTATTTGCTAAATTACCTAAAATAAGCACTTAATAAGTTTTGTAACAGAATAAAAGTTCAATAAAGCCCTGGCAGGTTTGGCTCGATCATTGGCCTGCAGACTGAAGGATCCTGGGTTTGACTGCAGTCAAGGGCACATGCCTGTGTTTCAGGCTTGATCCCCAGTAGGGGGTATAAAAGGAGCTGTCAGTCAATGATTCTCTCTCATCATTGATATTTCTCTCTCTCTTCTTCTCCCTTCCTCTCTGAAATTAAAATATATTTAAATTTTTAAAAAGTCAATAAACTTTATAATAAACAATGACACTATAGCAATACATTGGTTGGCAGGAATTACAATTGCAAAATTATAAAAACTGAAACAAAAAGATGCTGGAGGAGAAAAAGAAAAACTGCTATGTGCCCTTAGGAAATTAAGCTTAGTCAAACTACATTAATAACTAGAGGTCCAGTGCATGGATTCGTGCACTGGTGGGGTACCTTGGCCTGGCCTGCAGAGATTGGTCCAATGCCGGCTCTCTGACACCCCCAAGGAGTCCCGGGTTGCAAGAAGGTGCAGACCAGACTGAGGGACCCCACCAGTGCACAATTAGGGCTGGGGAGGGACTATAGGAGGGCTCCAGGGCATGTCTGGCCCATCTCGTCCAGTCCCAATCAGCCATACCCCAGCAGCAAGCTAACCTTGGAGTGTATGCCCTCTTGGAGTGGTAGTCAGTGCACATCAGAGTAACTGGTCAAACAGTTGGACACTTAGCGTATTAGTCTTTTATTATATAGGACTAGAGGCCTGGCGCATGAAATTCGTGCATTTGGGGGGGTGTCCCTCAGCCCAGCCAGCACCCTCTCCAATCTGGGACCCCTTGAGGGTAGGATCAGACCTAAACATGCAGTCAGACATCCCTCTCACAATCCAGCACTGCTGGCTCCCAACTGCTCACCTGCCAGCTGCTTAACTGATCCTCCAGTTGTTTATACTGCTCTTTGTACCAAACATTTAATTGCAACTAAAAACCTAGTTTAACCACTTTCTTTTTTGACAGTTTTGTTTTTCCATTTTTTAAATTTTTGTCTGCCAGCCTGATCACCTCCTAACCACTTCCCTGCCAGCCTCATTGATGCCTAGTTGCTCCCCAGCCAGACTGTTTGTCCCTAAGTGCCCTCCCCTGCAGGCCTGGTCCCTCCCACCTGCCCTCCCTGCAGGCCTGTGTCCCCCACAACTGCCCTTACCTGAAGGCCCAGTCGCCCCCAACTTCTCTCCTCTGCTGGCCTAGTCACCCCTGACTGCCCTCCCATGCAGGCTTGATTGTCCCCAACTGCCCTCCCTTGCAGGCCTGGTCTCTCCCAACTGCCCTCCCCTGCTGGCCATCTGGTATGTTGGAGTGATGGTCAATTAGCATATTACTCTTTTATTAGGATGTTATCTGTACATTCTGAAAGGAAAAGTACATAACTATACACAGATAGTTTTCCTGACCTAGATATTAATATCTCATTGTGACAAACAAAAAAGCATTATTCAGTTCTTCATGCACTGAGGTCAAGTCAACCCTATTCTTTCTTCTAACCTTCCAAGTACTATCATACTTACCAGGTAAAATGGTCCTGAAGTAACTGCTCTCCAGATGGGGGTAAGGTGGTGGAGGTAGGGTGTAGTTTCTTTCAGGTAACCCACACATCACCCCTCGATCGCCAATACCCATTGGCAGCATCAGAGATAAAGCAGATGGCAGAGAGCTTAGGGAGGGACCCAGGTTTGGAATTGCCACTGGCAGACCTACAAAACAAGAAGAAGAAAAAAATGTTTTTCTCAATTAAAAGGAAGTAAGTACTTTAACCACTTTGTTGTACACTGAGAGTAATACAAAATAATATTGAATGTAAACGATGATTGAAAAATTAAAATACTTAAAAATTCTCTGTACAATCACTAACCAAACTCTTAGAAAGGTTGTTGCATGTGACCAAAAATCTCACTGAGTAGCCCTTTCTATCCCAGATAGGTACATCCATAAAATGTCATAAACTTGGTTCTCAAGTTAGTTTTAAAATACCAAACTGATCCTCCAGTTGTTTATATTGCTCTTTGTACCAAACATTTAATTGCAACTAAAAACCTAGTTTAAATAGGATTTAAGAAATCAAATTATATAGATACAAAAATGGGAAGAAACTTACCAGAGTTCATAGGAGTGATCTCTGAATAGTGATATTACAGGATTGTTGTTTTTTAAACCTATTTTTTACTTTATTATAGTTTCCATTTCACACAGTGAGAATATTTCACTTATGAAAGTTCATAGATATGCTTCTACTTGAAAAATCTAGTTTAAAGTTAGTCATGAAATTATATATACTTTCACAGTCTTTTGTATGTATGCTGCACTTCATGATTAAAAGAATGTCTCTACCTTGAAGTACACCTCTCTGCAAAGTGTTGAAGTGACTCCTACTGTCCCTAAACATAATGAATAATCACTAACTCAGCCAATGCTGATTTGTACTATTTTTTGCCAGTGGCAATTATTTTTTAATAGGCTTTTCCTCCTTAACAACTGTACTCTAAAAGGAATGCCTAAGAGATAATCAAATGAACTAACAACAAATTTTTAAAAAAATTTTTGGATACTTAAAAGGAATGTAAAGAGCCCTAGTTATGATGAAACTTATTTAACTCTGCATTTTAGTAATGAAGCAGTAACTGATTTAAACAACTTACATAAGGTGTCCCAAAAACTCATATACATACTTTAACACTCATAGCTCAATTTTGAAAATGAGAAGTATTTTAATAAACACTGACTTTATAATTATTCAAAGTGTGTATATACATTTTTGGGGGGACACCCTACAGAGATTCAAACACTCTTTTTTGTTGTTGTTAATGCTCACCCGAGAACATTTTTTCCAATGATTTTTAGAGACAGTGGAAGCGAGGAAGAGAAACAGAGAAACACTGACTGGTTGCCTCCTGCCCACTCTACAACCTGGGCCGGGGACATGGTACGTGCCCTTTGCCAAAAATGAATCCATGACCCTTCAATCTGAGGATCGATGCTCTAACCACTAAGCAAGGCAGAGCAGATTCAAATACTCTTAAAACATTAATTCCTATTTTGATCAAGAAGGTCAAATACATTACAATGCTATAGATCCTTAGGAATCACTAGCTTGCTTTTGTTTCAAGAGAAAAAGAAAATTAAATTAGGCAGATAAAAAGGTCTTAAAATAATGATGCTGGGGTGAAATGAGCTTCTCCTGTACTCTTATTCTCTCTGAATACTGAGCTCCATCTCTGGGGTTTCTTCTTTCCCCATAATTCTAGGCCTGGCATATTTGCAGTTGCTAATTTCAGATGTAGAAAGTAAAGCTAAATTCTCATGCTCTTTAAGAACATTTATTAGAGTAACTCTAATTCTCCTCTATCAAGCAGAGCAGAATGCCAAGAGAAATCGGTAATCCTATCTAATAAGAGTAATATGCAAATTGACAATACCTCTGCTACACCCCCAAGCCACACCACCAGTCACACCCACCAGCCAATCAGAGAAAGTATGCAAATTAACCCAACCAAGATGGCTACAGCCACAGAGAAGCAGGAGGGAGGCTTGGGTTGCCCCTGGCGATGGAGGAAGCCAAGCTTTCCCCAAACCCTGGCTGTCCAGGCCTCTGCTCCAGGCTACAAAGTTTCAATTGTAGAAGATAAATAAATCCCAGATACCAGGGTTTCTGGTTGGGTCACCGGGAGCATGGCCGGCCTGCAAACCACCATAGACCCCGCACCCAGGTTGCCCCACACCCCAAGGGAACCCCCACCCTGATCCAGGACACCCCTTCAGGGCAAACCAGCCAGCCCCCACCCATGCACCAGGCCTCTATCCTATCTAATAAAAAAGTAATATACAGATTGACCATCACTCCAACACACAAGATGACTGCTCCCATGTGGACACAAGATGGCCACCACAAGATGGCCAGCAGGGGAGAGCAGTTAGCAGGGACCAGGCCTGCAAGGAAGGGCAGTTGTGGGCAATCAGGCAAGCAGGGGAGGGCAGATGGAAGGAACCAGGCCTGCAAGGGAGGGCAGTTGGGGGTGATCAAGCTGCAGAGGAGGGCAGTTAGGGGTGACCAGGCCCGCAAGGAAGGGCAGTTAGGGGCAAAGAGGCTGGCAGGGGAGCAGTTAGGCATCAATCAGGCTGGCAGATAATGGTTAGGGGGTGATCAGGCTGGCAGGCAGAAGCGATTAGGGGCAATCAGGAAGGCAGGCAGGTGAGCAGTTGGGAGCCAGAAGTTCTGGATTGTGAGAGGGATGTCTGACTGCCCATTTAGCAGTAGGATCGGGCCTAAAAGGGCAGTCAGACATCCCTTGAGGGGTCCCAGATTGGAGGAGGAGTAGGCTGGGCTGAAGAACAGCCCCCGCCCCCCCAAGCATGAATTTCATGCACCCAGCCTCCAGTCCTATCTAATAAAAGCCTAATATGCAAATCAACCGAACTACAGAACAAATTGGAATGACTTGTCACTATGATGTGCACTGACTACCAGGGGACAGGTGCTCAACACAGGAACTGCCCCCAGCCCACAGTCCCCAGGCCAGCCAAGATGAGTGCCATTGGGCCCCTCCTGCCCAGCTAAGGGAGGCAACCTGCAGGACAGCAGGGAACGGGGCTGGCGAGCAGGCAGCGCCAGGCTATCCAAGGCAGGTGCCAGCAGAGGCCCCCAGATCACCCCACCGGTCGCCCCATAAATCAGCCCCAATCACTGACCAGGCCTAGAGACTCTACCCATGCACAAATTGTGTGTGTGAGACCTCTAGTCGTATTGTATATAATAAAAGACTAATATGGAAATCGACTGAACAGTGGAAGGACCGATGGCTATGACACACACTGACCACCAGGGAGCAGACACTCAAAGCAGGAGTGCCCCCTGGTAGTCAGTGTGTTCCCACAGGGGGAGGGCTACTCAGCCAGAAGCCGGGCTCACAGGCTGGGGAGCATAGCAGCAATGGCAGGAGCCACTCCTGAGGGTTCCCAGACAGCGAAAGGACATAGGTTAGGCTGAGGGACACCACCCTCCCCACCCCCACCCCTGCCAAGTGCACAAATTTTGTGCACCAGGCCTCTAGTCTTAGATAAAATCCCAAGTCAATTACAGCTCTAGACAAAAGGTCACCAACTGAAGAAGAGGACTGTCATAAAAAACTGCTACTCCTATCCACCAAAACCCCAACACTTTACAAAAATGTTTTCTTTCATTGTGCAACTGCATGTGGAACTGCCACTCAGACCTACTTGGCTTCTCTCTTCTGCTTAAAGGGGCTCTGACCCCATCTGGGCTCTATTGAGAATTGATTATGCAGTAAGTGTTGATATGCAGTTGCTGTCCCTTACCACTCACCTGGGGCAGGGATGGCATTGTGAGTGGGCGAGGCAGCCAACCCCAGGTGACTCCCTGAGACTGGCAAGGTATTGCTCACAGAGGATGAAGTCAGTTGCTCCATCCCCACTGGGCTCAGGTTCATTTCATTCATCCTAAGAAAGAGCACAGTAACCAGTTAGGCAAACAATTATGTCAGTGGCTCTGCTTAAGGAACTCAAGAACCTAAAACAATGGGGGTGAGGAGATGGGACTTGACCAACTATTATTTCGTTTCTATGTTCACATCTTAAACAGGATTGTACCTTGTTTCAATCAGGCGTGCCTTGTTCCAAACCCTATTCACACCACCTCAAACAAAGTTTGCGATCCTTAGAGCACAATGGCAATGAGGGTTGGGTTGTTTTTTTAAACCACCCAAGTTTTTTTCTTTCATAGGATCTGTTTTCTTCAGTTGGCTTATTACTTTAAACCAAGACTTTTACAGGCTGGTTATTATAACCTGCACAAAGAATATTTGCTAATTCTTTTTACCAAGAGTTAAAATGATACTGGACCTGAGTTAGATTATTAAGGGTCTGAAAAAGCACCATATATTCTCATGGATCAGCATTTTATTAAAATTCTGTATCAACATTTTAATTAACTATCTTAATGACATCCTCCACATATTGAGGTTTGTTATGTAACCTTTACTAGGTACTTTTTGAAAAATTACTTCATATTCCTCCCTTTTTCAAAATAAGGTAAAGAAACTGAGCCTTAAAGAGGGCATGTCATAATCCCCAAATCACACAGTAATTAAATGGAAGAGCACAGATTATGCTACAAAATAATGCCAAAAAGTTTTTCAATACACCCACTTTTATCTACAGGACATTTCTGGCAGGCAGAAGAATGTGAGAATCACATGTTCTATGCAACCCATGTTGTATTGCCTTTAAATAACATCATTAGAACAAGAGTAATACTGATTAAACAAGACACTATTCAATAAGTATTAGTTCCTATGACAGTCTGCCATATTTAAAATATTGTATTTCAAGAAGCTAGCCAACAGGTTGTACAAATGGGGACAATGACCTCCAAGCCTTATCGTATCACAGTAATTCATGTTCTTCTGCGTGTGCCTTCGTACATGGGAGGGCTGAAGGGGAAAAGAAATCAAATGTGTCTACATATTCCTTAGCCGTGAAAACCAACCTAATAGGCTTTTAATTCTGAACAATGGCAATATCAGCTATCAACCAACCTGAAAATAATTAAAAGCTAACACTTATTACTCTTGTTCTATATGCCTTAGGCCCAGGGCTAAGTGATTTACATGTAATTATCTCAACTAATCCTTGTAACTACTGTGAGGTAAGAATGATTCTTAATCCCATTTCAGAAATGAGGAAAACAGACTCAGAGACACTAAGAAACTTAACCACAGATTACATAACAAGTGGAAAACTTGGGATTTAAATCCAGGTCTGCCTAATTGAATAAAACAAACCTGTTCACTAAAATGGAAAAAGACAAGTTACAATGAAAGAACCACTTTGCCTCTTAAACAGTTCCAACCTACCTTGGGATCTGTGTGTTTACATGGTGGGGTATGCCTCAAGTCCTGCACAGATCTGTTCCTGCACTATTCTATATTCACAGGCTTCCACCTTATCCCTGGCCAAGTGTCTCATAAAACTATGCTCCCAGACATTAATAAAGTACGTTAGGCCAGCAAGTATACTACCTTGTATAGGGGGCGCACTCGGAAATACTAGGACTGGATGGAGCCCCATAAGCTCATCCAACTAGGAAGACAACTAGAAGCACACCTGATAAAGGAAGGCGCCTTGATAACTATGCCATACAAAGTGTAAAAAAAAAAAAAAAATCCCCCATAGACTAAAGAAACCACAGCAACCTTAATTCTGAAAGTTCCTGGGCTTGGGTTACTTTATAACACGGTTCCTGGAAATTCTCATACCTCGAGTTTTTAGTCAAAACTCAATCAACTGGAGCAGCCATGACCTACAACAAATTGGTTACGATCGTTTTTTTAAAGTACTAATAAAACTCTGAAGCTTCGAATTCCATTCTGAAAATGCCTGCTCACTAATCTGTGTGATCATCTTGAGATAAGAAGCAAAACGGTGTTTCTGGGTTGACTTCTAAAGCCAGCTGAAACCAGAGTTTAATGTGAGAGGCTCAGCAGATTTCTGCTGTTGGGAGCCACTAAAACGTGCTGACCTCAGCAGCCAGGAGCCAAAGGTAGCTGGTATCCCGCAGAGAGAAAGCAGATGAAGGGGATTTACGATGCGACCCTCCTCCGACTCTCCTAAAATGCAATTCTAGCCGAAACCGGTTTGGCTCAGTGGATGGAGCGTCGGTCTGCGGACTGGAGGGTCCCGGGTTCGATTCCGGTCCAGGACATGTGCCTTGATGGCGGGCACATCCCCAGTGAGGGACGTGCAGGAGGCAGCTGATCGATGTCTCTCTCTCTCATCGATGTTTCTAGCTCTCTCTCTCCCTTCCTCTCTGTAAAAAATCAATAAAATATATTAAAAACAAACAAACATTTTAAATGCAGTTCTATTCTAACCACCTTTCTCAAAAGGGATTCCAGGAAGCAGCCTTGGGAAGCGAGCCGGCATGGAGACACCAAGCGCTCGCTCTCTTCTTCCCTCCTCGCTCTCCTTATAAAATCATTTCCTTCCTATTTCTACCAGTTGTGTGATTCATATTGACCTAGGCATGAACCACGTGCCGGCTGCTGATCTTATAACTTTACACACAATGACATATAAGCAACTAACACACTAACGAAAATGCAGTCCTTCTGCAAAATGCAATAGGTAGAGTCATTTCGATGACTGTATTTTCTGTGCCCTAAGCAGAAGGCCTAGGAAAAGGCTCTTATTAAAAAAAGCCCCGCCATATAGAACTTTTCTCTGTATGTACTTGGGTTACTTTAAAACAAGGGCCTAACTTTAAAACATCTCAATAAAGGTTTTAAGAGTGGAAGAACTTCATTTCTGCACTCTCCCAGCCAGAGGGTAAAAACGAGGGAAATTCCAAGGGAGGCACGGGGATGAGCTAAAAAAACATTTGGGAACCCAGAGCAACAATATTATTGCATCGCTCACGTAAGGCAAAGGCACGGGTTACAGGTGTCCACGACACCCACAAGGGCAGCTGGCTCTTGGGAACCATCGCTCACCCGTGAAGTTAAATGAAAGGCTATTCAACCCTCGTTTCGGGGGGTTCCGGTTGCTTTGGGGCACGAATCATCCGTGGTTTTTTTTTGTTTGTTTGTTTGTTTTTGCAAACCGCACCTGGCCACCTTCCCCGCGGCACCCCCAAAAGGCAGGCCCCTCAAAGCCTCGCACGTGCTGCCCGGTGTTTCCCGGCGGCGACGTCACCAGCTCGGCGCCCCCCTCGCGCGACTCACCTGTGCAGCCTCCGCTCGGGGCCCCGGAACCAGAGAGAAGCGCACACGGGCGGCGGGGAACCTGCATCCGGGGGGGCGCGCGCCGGGGGTCACGTGCTACCGCCGCATCTTGCTCACCAGCGGGGCACGAACGCGGCCCCCCGCCGCCGGGGCCGCCCGGGGCCGCCCCGCTCCTCCCGAGGGCCGGCGGCCGCGCACCCCGGCGCCAGGGGGGACATGCCGGGGGACACTCGGGCCTTTCCCTCCCGGAGCTTCGGGGCGGGGGCTGCCCAACCTGCGGGAGAGGACGGGCCGGTCACCACCAACACCCGGGGAAGAACGCCGTCTCCGCCCGAGAGAGAGAGAGAGCGCCGCGGCCCCGGGGGGGGAGGGGACACCGCCTCCCGCCGGCGGCCAACGCGCCCGCCCTCGGGCTGGAGGCCCCGCAGGCCGCCCTCGCCCCTCCCGGCCGCGCGGGGGCCACGCACCTTCCCGCCGCTTTGTTCCTCATCCGGCCCGGGCTCGCCTCGGGACCCGCCCCGCCCGCTCGACCCCCCACCCCGCGCCCCCGCGGCCGCTGTGCCTAACGTTTCCTGCCGGGCCCGGCCCGCCGTCCCCCCGGGGCCGCACCCTCCGCGCGTTTCCGGCTCCTCAGCCACTCCCGGCGCCCGCCGCTCCGCCCCCCTCGGGCATGCGCCCCTCCCCGTCGGGGCCCGCGAGCCGCGACCACGCTCCGGCTCGCCCCTCCCCCCCAGCCGAGCCCCTTCCGCGCGTGCGCACCGCGAGTCGCAGGCCGGCGAAGGTCGAGGTGAGGGGCGGGGCGGGGCGGGGCGGGGCGGGGCGCGTTTCAGTCCCGCCGGGGCGAGTCGAGCGCCGAGCGATCGACCCAGTTGCCAGGCAACCAGCGCGGAGGTCTGCGCAAGGGGGCAGGTCAACGCAGCAGCCCCTAAAGCAGCCCAGACTCCGCGGATTTCAAGGCGTTCGCCTTCGAGGGAAGCGCGGGTCCACGGAGACCCCAGGACATAAGGGACCTAGCCCAGAGAGGGCAGTGCGAGCCGGGAGAAATTAGAATCGCATCCCCAATATGTTACCCCTGAAGATTGTCCAGTTCCCCTGCTTTGACTCTTAAATGTTGGTATTTGGGATGGTGTGCCAATTCCCTTCCCCTTCTCACTTTGTCCTTCGCTCCCTGTTGCGTGCTAAGCCCTGGGGATGCCGTGATGGGTTAAGGAAAACGGTCCCTAGTTCATGAGGATTGGACATGGAAACCACAACACGATGCCTTGTAGCATCCATACCCCCGCAGAAGAGCAGCGACCGAGGAATTCTTCCTCCTTTCATTCAGAAAACATTGGCTGAATGGCATCTCATCCACAGGGCTACAAAATAAGACACACAACTTGCAGTCTAGTGGAGACTGGTGAGTTTTGAAAAGTCTCCTGGGAAAGGACAGAGGCACCCGCCTTTTGGTCTAGAGCTGAGCATGGTGTCAACTTACACGTTTTACTTCTCCTCAAGAGAAAGCACATTCCACATGAGGGAGCTCATCGCTGAACCTTAGCAGGTCACATTGGCTTTGCTTTCTTGTTGACAACACATAGCAATCGAAATCAAGAGAGTCAGCATATCATAAGTGATAGTATTCCTTAAAATGCCACTTCAAACCCAGAGACAAGGGAATGATTTTGCGTCTCATAAAAAGCTGGGTGACTTCAGGCTGGCTTTCCATGACTATACTCTTCTTTAACAATTTTAATATCAGAGGTGTATATAAAAATAAGGTCGGAAAAATCTAAGAGCTAAAAACTACAATACTTATAGAGAAAAATATAGAAGAAAATCTGTATAACCTTGATAGGACACAAAAATCAGGAACCAAAAAACAAAAAAAAGAACAAATTGAGCTTCATTAAAATTAACACTTTGGGTCTTGAAAAGACATCGTCAACAAAATAAAAAATCAAGCCAGAGACAGGGAGAAAATACTTGCAAAACAAATATCTGACAAAAGACTTTTGTCTGGAATCTATAAAGAATCCTTTAAACTCAAAAAATAAGAAGGCAAACAATCCAATTTTTTAAATGAACCAAATATTTGAAAATCTACTTCTTCACCAAATAAGATGTGTAGATGGCAAGTAAGCACACAAAAAGATGAGGAACATCTTTAGTTATTAGGGAAATGCAAATCAAAACCCAATGAGGGAACATTGCATACCTATTCAAATGTCCAAAATTAAAAAGACTAATAAGTGTTGGTACAGATACAAAGCAACTGGAACTCTCATACTTCACTGGTGGGAACACAAATGCTACAGCCATTTTAGAAAATAACTTAGCGATTTCTTATACTCTACAATTCAGTAATTACACGCCTCGGTAGTTACCATGAGAAAATAAAAATATATGTACAGCCGAAACCAGTTTGGCTCAGTGGATAGAGCGTTGTCCTGAGGACTGAAGGGTCCCAGGTTGGATTCCGGTCAAGGGCATATACCTTGGTTGCGGGGACATCCCCAATAGGGGGTGTGCAGGAGGCAGCTGATCGATGTTTCTCTCTCATCGATGTTTCTAACTCTCTATCCCTATCCTTTCCTCTCTAAAAAAAATCAATAAAATATATTTTTTAAAAATACCTCGGAAAGTCAATTTAAAAAAAATGATGTTAGGATCCCGAAAATTGAAGCATCCTAACCCCATCCCCCAGATTAGATTGAGTCCACTGTATGCTTTCTCATCCTTCTTGTCTTTATTGTAAGTAATTGTTTAATGTTTTGGCTTGCCAAGTAGATTTTCCGTTTTGGAGACAAGACCCATGTCTATCTTATGTAATGCTATATGGCAAAGCACAATACCTAGCACACATGAGGTGCTCAATAAATGCAAGCCAAACTGGCATAGGTCTACGCTCTGCTTATTGACTCGTATATCTATTTATTTGGAGATGGACAGCCAATGATCCCCAAAGGTGGCCTGAGGAGCTCATTTAGGGTGACTTCCCACTTTATAAAGCTATCAAACCCTAGCCGGTTTGGCTCAGTGGATAGAGTGTCGGCCTGCAGACTCAAGGGTTCCAGGTTCGATGGTCAAGGGCATGTATCTTGGTTGTGGGCACATCCCCAGTAGGGGGCGTGCAGGAGGCGACTGATAGATGTCTCTCCCATCTATGTTTCTAACTCTCTATCCCTATCCCTTCCTCTCTGTAAAAAAAACAATAAAATATAAATTTTTTTAAAAAACGCTATCAAGTTGCTCTGTCTGGGTAGCTAGAATGTCCTCCTGATATGCCACTGTGGTTCAATCCCCCATCAGAGCACATATAGGAATCAATGAATGAATGCATGAATGTGGAACAAAAAAAATCTTTCTCTCAAGTTGATAAATAAAAACAAATTTTTTTAAAGACACCAGTTGCCAATTAACATAACAAAAGCAATGGGAGGATTGCCAATCAATCACACAAGTAGAAATTAAGTGTTGCCGAGACTGGTTTGGCTCAGTGGATAGAGCGGCGGCCTGCGAAATGAAAGGTCCCAGGTTCGATTCCGATGGGAGGCATGTACTTGCTTGCGGGCACAACTCCAGTAGGGGGCGTGCAGGAGGCGGCTGATCGATGTCTCTCTCATCCATGTTTCTGACTTTCTATCCCTCTCCCTTCCTCTCTGTAAAAAATCAATAAAAATATATTTTAAAAAAATTAAGTGTTGCTGCTCTGTTAGTATTAGTGACCCAAGTATCAGAAAGAATGTGAAACAAAGATGTAACGTAGACTTTAGCGATAACTGTATATAAGTTAAACCAGGTAACAAACATTAACATTTTGGCTGGGTGGAAAAAACAGATGTAGACAACAAATTACCTTTAAACATTATCTTCTAGCCCTAAGACAAGGACAGTAATGGGTAAGTTTGGGCCTGGATTGGGCTAATCATGAGATCTTTTTTTCAATTGACTCTGAATATGGTTTTTTGTTTTTTTATTCTTCACAGGTTGGAATATTTCTTTTTTAAAAAAATACATTTTATTGATTTTTTTACAGAGAGGAAGAGAGACGGATGGAGAGTTAGAAACATAGATGAGAGAGAAACCTGCCTCCTGCACACCTCCTACTGGGGATGTGCCCGCAACCAAGGTACATGCCCTTGACCAGAATCGAACCTGGGACCTTTCAGTCCGCAGGCCGACGCTCTATCCACTGAGTCAAACCGGTCAGGGCTGATTATGATTTCTAATCCTGCTTCCAATTGTTCGTGTTCAGGAGGGTCTGGAAATAGGACTTTTCATGCAGGTAAAGCTGTCCTTGAACATTCTTGGGATTCTCCTCCGTGAGCTTGATACAGTTATAATTTATTATATCAGATTTTATTTGCAGAAAACAAGGAAAGAGTAGAGTTTATTCAACAAATAATTTGTTGCCGAGACCAGTTTGGCTCAGTGGATAGAGCGTCAGCCTGCGGACTGAAAGGTCCCAGGTTCGATTCCGGTCGGGGGCATGTACCTTGCTTGCGGGCACATCTCCAGTGTGGGGTGTGCAGGAGGCAGCTGATCAATGTCTCTCTCTCATCGATGTTTCTGACTTTCTATCCCTCTCACTTCCTCTCTGTGAAAAATCAATAAAATATATTAAAAACAAAAACAAATAATTTGTTGAGCGCCTACTATGTGCCAGGCATTGCTCTCAGCAATGGGCACAGGAGTGAACTAAACAGGCAAAAAACACCAGCCCTTGTGGAGCTTACATTATAGTAGAAAAAGACAGATAATAAACAAATAATTGAAATATACCAGATAGCAATAAATAACCATGAAAAAAAAATGTGGCAGGGAGGATAGCTAGGAAGTGCTCAGAGATGGGTTGGGGGGTGTTCCATTTTAAGTAGGGTAGACAGAGGTGTCACCATTGAAAGGCAGCATTTGAACTAAAGGAGGTGAGGGAGTCACCCAGGCGGACATCAAAAAGAAGAGCATTTTGGCGGAGGGAAAGACAAGTGAGCAGGCACCGAGGAGGGAGAATGGCTGGCAGGTGTGAGGAACTGCAAGGAGGCCCGGAATGCTAACCTGTACTCTCTAATATGGCAGCCTGAAGCCACCAGCCATATGTGGTTACTGAGCCCTGCCACGTGCCTGGTTCAAATAATGTGATTATCTTAGGGTGAGAGAGTGAAGCAGATGGACTGGGTTAATGGCCCCAGTTCTTTATTCTTCCCGGTAACCATGCCATTGGCTAGTACCAGGTGACTCTACGAGTCACCCGAGGAAGAAGTGGAACTTTTTTCCAGCGCTTTGATGCTGAGTTTTCCCTGGCATCAGACAGGCCAGAACTCAGCCAAACTCCGCCTACGTCACTGCCCCTCGGGCACATGCACTAAATAAATGCTTGTTGTCCTAAGCTAGTGAGTCTTGAGGTGCTGTGTTTGATGGCCATTCCGATGAGGCAGCCTTCTTTTTCTTGGCTCGGCTCTGGCTCTCTGTTCTGACCTTGGGAAGTTGTCACATGGGCATCCAAGATGAAGCATTGGCATTTGGAACATTATATCTTTGGGGCTCATGTCCTAAGTGCCTTATATAACTAGCTCCTCTAATGGCTGCAAAATAGAGTTTTTTAAAATATATATTTTATTGAATTTTTACAGAGAGGGAGAGAGAGGGATAGAGAGTTAGAAATATCAATGAGAGAGAGACATCGATCAGCCGCCTCGTGCACGCCCCACATTGGGGATGTGCCCGCAACCAAGACACATGCCCTTGACCAGAATCGAACCGGGACCCTTCAGTCCGCAGGCCAACGCTCTATCCACTGAGCCAAACCAGTTTTGGCAAATCTTCTGTGTTCTGATACCTCTTTGGACTTAAAAAGTGGAGCATGCCTGGTGTGACACTTGATTTCTGGGATCTGAAGGAACTAGAATCATTCCAGCAGAGGACCGCCCAGGCTGTAACTCCTGAAGGAGCGCTGACTCTGCTCTGGCTTCGGAGTACCCCACTGGGTGAGACTGAGAGGATTTAGAAATTGAGGGAACAATCTGTGGAGTTTAACCAAAGACATTTTTATGTTGGTATCTTTAAATTGTAGCCCATAAGGGTAAGGTTATTTAAACTTTAGGTTTTAATTTATGCCTAGCAATTCGATTATGGGAAGGGTATAATTTTAGATTTAGAGTGTTATAGTATTGATAAATTATTTGATTGCATAACCTCTGGCCAGCTATATTGGAATGTTCTTCATTAGAAATAGGGACAGAATAGAGAATGAGTTTTTGACCTCGGACCATCAGGCTTTGGGGTTAATTTAATGTATTGTTCTGATCTATTTTAGGGTTTTAAGGCACAAAAATGAAATTGCCCATCTGTGATTCTAGGATGATCACTAAGAAGTAGTAGTGGCCAATGAAGGAGGATGACAACTCAGGAGGGAAAGATAAGAGCATTGTTACCAGCAGCTTCCTAAAATTTCAACAGTAAGGATAAAAGAAATTAAAAACTAACCAAATACATAGCAAGTAGTTATTAGGATGTGGTTTACCAAGTCTTCAAGGAATAGATCATTTCCACCCTTTACAAATGCTTCCACAGCATAGAAATAGATGGAAAGCTACTCAACTTTTTTTTAAGTTTAAATTAATACTGAAACTTAAAAAAAGGAGAGCACAAGAATATAAAACTATGAACCAATATAATGTGGGAATAAAGTCTCAATAAAAGATTAACAAATTGAACCCTGCCATGTATTAAAAGAATTAGGACTCCACAAGATTTAATCCCAGGAATGCAAAAAGTCTTGACATTAGCAAACCTATTATTGTAGTTTACTACACTAATAAAGAAGAAAATATGTATGATTATCTTTATATATGCACTTGATAAAATCTTATAGTCATTCCTGATAATATGCTTAGCAAACTAAGAGTAGAAGAAAATTTCCTTAATTTGATAAAGAATATCTTCTACATGGTAGAAGAAGTTTTCCTGTAAAATATATAAGGATGCTAGCTAGATATTCCTACTACAATTAGCATTGGATTGAAGATCTTAGGCAGTGAAATTCAATAAGAAATATAAAGAAGTTATTACAAGGAAGAAACAAAACTATGATTTCTAAAACTATGGTATTAGTAGACAATATGATTACAGTTAAAATCCTACAAAATCATCTTTTGAAAATAATGATTAGAACTATCTTGAGTGGGATGTTGCTTTACAACTGTATATGTTTAGCAAAACTCATTAAATTGTGTATTTAATGATGTGCATTTAACTGTATGAAGATTTTTACCTCAAAAACCATTAGAACTAATAAGAGAGATCTCTGCAATGCCTGGACTAAAGATTAACGTGAAATAAATCAGTAGCTTTGAAGAATATAAAAAAATCCCATTTACACCAGCAATCAAACCTAGAAATATGTAAAATCTACATGAAGAAACCTTGGACCTTTATTAAAGGGCAAAAAAGAAACCCTGAATTACTGAGTTCTATGTTCCTATAAGAGAGCTTCAATCTACACTAATAAAATAGAAAGATGCAAATTGACTGTACCTTTGTGACGCCCACCAGCCAATCAGGAGTGAGCATGCAAATTAATCCAACAAAGCTGGCAGATTAATTTGCATATGCAGTGCCAAGTGGCTGGGGGATGGGGTGGGATGCTTGCATGATGCAGGCGTTCCTCACTGCCCCAGCCCATCCTGGCCTCTGTGCAGTGTAAGATGGTGGAAAGGCTGCATAGGACCAGAGCTAAGGAATGCTGGCAGCCAGGGGAAGGGAGGCCCATTCTTGTACAAATCTTTGTGCATCAGGCCTCTAGTGTTTTATAAAAAGTCCATTCTTGCCCTGGCTGAATGGTTAGAGCATCAGTCCTCAAACAAAGGGTGGTGAGTTAGATTCCTAGTCAAAGGGTACCTCACTTGTAGGTTCAATCGCTGTCCCTGGTTGGGATGAGTATGGAAGGCAACCAATTGATGGGTCTCTTTTGTATTGATGTTTCTCTCCTCCCTCCTTTTTCCCTCCCTCCCTTCCACTCTCTCTAAAACTTAATGAAAAAAAATATCTTCAGGCGAGGATTTAAAAACAAAAAAGTCAATTCTCTTTCAATTAATCTGTATACAGTGGTACCTCGAGATACCAGTTTAATTCGTTTCATAACCTTGAGGCGTGGGAAACTATGAGATGCTCGAGTCTCGGTAAACTGGTGGGTCGTGTGCAGCAGGCCGATCTGCGAGATTACTCCTATCTCAAATGTTGCTCGTATTTCAAAGCAAAAATTGCTCGTATCTCAAATGTTAGGGCACTCGTATCTCGAGGTACCACTGTATTTAACACAATCCCAATTAGAATCCCAAAATTAGTTTGTTTAATTATTTGTTTCTCCTGGATACAAGAGAGCATGTCACCTTTCTTGCTCTTCTTTTCCAACTTTGGGCATCCTTGCTCAATAGTTATTCCAGATGAACTGCAGTCAGCCACCCATTCCCCAAGCCTTGAGTCTGGTGCCTTTGTCTGACTCACACCAAGGTGCCACGTAGACAAGGAAAGGTCTGGTAAA
This sequence comes from Lasiurus cinereus, assembly GCA_011751065.1. NCBI lineage: Eukaryota > Metazoa > Chordata > Mammalia > Chiroptera > Vespertilionidae > Lasiurus > Lasiurus cinereus. Next base: position 2,116,432 of record JAAGEH010000109.1, read on the forward strand.
ACATGTGGTTGGAGAGGGAGCCTAAATAAGAAAGTAAGGCCAAAAATAGTAAGAAAAGAATTCATGTATTTGACTACATCAAAATTTTACATTTCTACCTGATAAAAAACGGCAGAGACAAGATTGAAATGCAAATAGCATTTGAGAAGAGAACAGAAAAAAAATAGTAGTAGATTGTACCTAAGTATTTGTGGTTCATGCCAAAACTGGTTTGGCTCAGTGGATACAGCATCAGCCTGAGGACTGAAGGGTCCCAGGTTCGATTCCGGTTAGGGGCATGTCCCTTGGTTGTGGGCACATCCCCAGTGGCGGGTGTGCGGGAGGCAGCTGATCGATGTTTCTCTCTCATCGATGTTTCTAACTCTCTATCTCTCTCCCTTCCTCTCTGTAAAAAATCAATAAAATATAATTTTTAAAAAACACAAAAAAATAAATATTTGTGGTTCTTTAAATCTGGCTGTAATGATATTATCTTTAAAAGAGAATATAGTGACGTGGGTAAAGGATTCATAAAGCTTCTCCCCTTCTGCATGCCAGCTGGACCTTCAGTTAACTTTCTGTTATCTGTCCCTCTAAAACCTGATAAAATAAACATGTCAGCTATGTCGTTAGCCTGCATTACTTATATTAGAGCAATTACTTGATTGGTAAATTGCATTTTGGTCTGGCAAAACTGTAATTACGTGATGGGAGCGCATAGCTTTGGGCTTTCCTGAGTGTGCAAACTCTTTAATTGGCCCTGCTGGGTCCCTGCAAGCTCTGTCTGGGAGGTGGGTACCAGAAAGACTGGCTCCTGAGGGCTCTGAGTCTTCTAAGTCAGGGCAGCTGCCCCAGGAGCCTGGCGCAAACCTTCTCTCCTTGCACCTGAGTGGTCACGTGGTGGCAGGCAGGTTAGGAGGAGCCGCTGCGTGATCACTTTGTGGGTTACTACACGCACTGGCTGGCAGGCGGGACAGCTCATTCTGCTGTGCCCCAAGCAGTCGTTCCCTCCAGATGAATCTGATGCTCAGCGCGGCCCATGGTAGTCTTAGAGAATCTCTATGATGAGTTATTCCTAAGAAGACCCCTGGTGGATGCTGCATGTGGCGATACTGTTTATTATATAGAAAAAGACTGATTGGATGGAATGATGTTGGATAATCAATCTGAGTGTGAACTGCACCTGTGAGGAATCTGATTGCTATCATGAGCTCAAAATACTGTATGTTTCCCTGTTCCCTCTTTTTTTAAAAAATATATTTTATTGATTTTTTACAGAGAGGAAGGGAGAGAGATAGAAAGTCAGAAACATCGATGAGAGAGAGACATCGACCAGCCGCCTCCTGCACACCCCACACTGGAGATGTGCCCGAAAGCAAGGTACATGCCCCCAACCGGAATCGAACCCGGGACCTTTCAGTCCGCAGGCTGACGCTCTATCCACTGAGCCAAACCGGTCTCGGCTCCCTGTTCCCTCTTGTGATAGTTGGAAATATGGGGCCAGAAGAGTATGTACACCTCTGTGTACATGAGCCTAGGAAGCTCAAATCTATACTGTGACATTTCACAGTGGAGCGAAGTCTCTTTACCTCACATGTTTCAAGCAAGTGACGAAGGACCTGTCTGAGTTTTAGGGGTGGAAGTTTTCCTTGACCTTAGAGATGCCTTTAAATCCACTGAACCTGGCCTTTAAAAAAAAAATGAGAGAGAGAGAGAAAGAGAGAGAGAGAAAAGAGAAGAGATCGATTTGTTGTTTCACTCATTTATGCATTCATGGCTGTTTCTTATATCTTGTATGTGCCGTGACAAGAGATTGAACCTGAAACATTGGCATATTAGACGACACTCTAACCAACTGAAGTACCCAGCCAGGGCTTTGAACCTGGTTTTCAGTGACCTGCACTCCCCCTTTATAAGCAGATCCACATAGAGCTCCACAAACCTAGTCCCAGGGTCCTTGGAGGTTTAGCATCTCTGGTACTCAATCTAGCCAGTCTTGTGGGAGACATCTTTAACGTTGCCGAGAACATGTATCTGGGTCAAAACTGACTGGAGAGTGATAGGGAGTCAGAACCTCCTCTTTTGTCTTGGAGAAGGAGGCCTCCCTCACTCCCCATCTTCACCTCTTGTGGGTAAAACAGTGCTTCTCACTGGAAAATACATTATTTCCAATGCATGTATGCCTTCAAAAAGCATAGGAAAAACTCTCATCAGCATTCTTTGTGACCGTGTAGATACATCATAACATCACTTGGACCCTATAAAAGACCACTACAGGATTAGGATCTGGAAGTTTTAGATTATAGTATTAGTGAGTTGGTAGGGGAGAGATGTACTTTAGTCTTATATGTATTAATTCTTCAGGAACAAATTTATAGAGCAGGAAAACCTGGCCCAAGAGCTTTAAATGGTCATAATAAATCTGTTGGTTTGGGTCAGGTTACGGTGTCCTTTAAGTTTACTTTACATTCTCTTCTTATTTCAAACTTCATTAGATTAAAAAATACCAAAGTAATGCGTTATTTGGTGATGAGTTAAACAGTAGAGAGATTCATAAAGAAAAATACACACCCTATCCCCAATGCCACCCTTTTCAAAGTTTTCAGTGTGTTTGTCTTTCCACTTCATTTTCTGTGCTCACACACATACATATAAAGACATGTATCGTGTAGACTAGTTTGTTCAGACTTCAAGCTGGGTATGTTACTCTGCAATTTCTCCTTTTCACTTAACACATTATGAACACATCTACAAGTTCTCACATACAGACCTAATTCATTACTTTTAATAATAGCATAATAGCCGAAACCGGTTTGGCTCAGTGGATAGAGCGTCAGCCTGCGGACTGAAAGGTCCCAGGTTCGATTTCGGTCAAGGGCATGTATCCTGGTTGCGGGCACATCCCCGGTAGGGGGCGTGCAGAAGGCAGCTGATCGATGTCTCTCTCTCATCGATGTTTCTAACTCTCTATCCCTCTCCCTTCCTCTCTGTAAAAAAATCAATCAAATATATTTAAAAAAATAGCTTAATATCTTAGCTCTTTTTCTATTGGCGGACATTCAGGCCATTTCCTTTTTTCCTTATTTAAAATCCACTACAAATAATGTTGCAATAGATATTAATGTACGCAGAAAACCATAGAGGTGCATTTATTTTTGGACCAATTGTAGGGATCTCTGGGTCAAAGGATATGTGATGCATGCTATTAATTTCAATACTTATTTTCCCCAAAGCTTGTAGCAGTTGATGCTTCTGCCCCTTCCCCGAGTCTTTGCCTGCCCTGGATGTTAGCAATCTTGTTCATTTCTGCCCAATCTGAGGATGAAAAATATCTTTGAACTGTTTTTGCCTTTGCTCCCCACCTTCCAAATCTATTCTCCACTCTGTAGATGGTGATAGGTTTGAAAAACAAATTTTACGCCATCACCTCCCTGCTCAAAATACTCTACTTATTTTCTGTCATTCTTAGAATAAAGGCCCATATGTTTGACATGATAAAAAAAAAAAAGAGAGAGAGAGAGAGAGAGAGCCGAGACCGGTTTGGCTCAGTGGATAGAACGTTGGCCTGCGGACTGAAAGGTCCCGGGTTCAATTCCGGTCGGGGGCATGTACCTTGCTTGGGGGCACATCTCCAGTGTGGGGTGTGCAGGAGGAGGCTGATCAATGTCTCTCTCTCATCAATGTTTCTGACTTTCTATCCCTCTCCCTTCCTCTCTGTGAAAAATCAATAAAATATATTAAGAGAGAGAGAGAGAGAAAAGAAAACAAAACAAAAAAAGCACCTTGTGGTCTAATCGTCTACCTGCCTCTCAAGTGGGCTTCACTCCCACCAGGAAGGGCCTTCTCCAGGCCTAACTCTACTGAGAAATTAAGATGACATATTTGCTTCTTTGCCGGAACAAGCCGCATAGGGAGTTACGCTTTTTAAAATGTGACTAACTTATGCCTGAAAGGAATAATTATTTCTGTATGATGTGCCTTGATGGGAGTGTTTTTCCAGTTGCTGAGGGCAGATCACTTAGAGTAAACAGGGAAACGAAGGACTTGTCAAAAAAAAAAAACAAAAAAAAACATGTTAGGGCGACACCTTGGCTCCCAAGGAATAGGCTGGAAGTCTGATGGTAAATGTAGGGGGTTTTTGCTCCTCTTGTTTTCAAGTTGGACTTTTAAAGCCGAAGCTGCCTTTAATGTGCTGGTGTGCAGAACAGGAAACCTGATTTTTCGGTGTGATAACACATTCTTTGACATTAACCCGTACAGTTGGATTTTTAATGACACTTTCATCTTCAAAGCCCTTTCGCCATCACGGGTGGATTAATTATTCGGGGTTCTTTTTTTTTTTTTTTTTTTGGTGGTGTGTTAAAAAGTCTTCAAAGCCTTCCTCCTTTCCTCCTTGGAATTGGGGCTCTCTCAACCTTTCAAATGTTGCTTTCCTGCCCCCAAGGGGGGACAATAAATTGCCCCTCTCTTTCCTCTCCCTCTTTCTCTCTCTCTCTCTCTCCAAAAAGAATACAATAGAAATATACTCTTTACACTATGGAAAGCCGGGGTCCTTATATCCTGGGTGGGATTAGCAGAGGTCGGAAAGCGGTGTTTAAACTGTGTTTACAGTAAGCAGGGCGAGCTGTACCTCTGGCGGAGAGGGCTGGTTACCGCTCGGGCTTTTGATGTGCTCCTGAGAAGTACCAGCTTACCCACACCGAGCATCCGTCGTGGAGCCTAATGGGTTCGTGTCGCTCAAGTACTCTTTCAGTTCCTGTCCCCCTTCAAACAAGGTCTGATTGGCCATTGTAAAGACGTGGTTTTGGAGAAGAAAAAACCCTCAAGCCTCCCTCCCCTCCCGTCCTCCCCCCCCCCCCCTCTTCCAGGGTCCTCCTGGATTTGACACATTGTATAACCACAAGGGAGCAGTCTTTCTTTGGAGGAGGCTTTCCCTCCACCTCCCCGCCCCCCGAAAAGGAAAGAAGAGCAAGTGCAAGTTTGCAAACAGCCTCCCAGCCCTTTCCATTAGCCCGGGACACGCCGGAAACCGCAGCGGGCAGCGCACGTTGTGATCTCCCCGGAGGAAGCCTCCGGCGCAGGTCTCGCCCCGCCGCCAGGAGGCCCGTCGGGTTTCCTGGGAGGAGCCCCCACTGAATCCTCGAGGATTCCGAGGCTCTTGAAGACCCAGCTCGGCGGATTACAGTAATTGCCCACCTCAGGTGGCTGGGGGAGATTACTCTGTTTGGGGTGCGCTCACATTTCCAGGCTAGGGGGTGGGGTGGGGAGGGTGGGCACCGCGCGGAGGAACCCCTTTTGTCATCTTTTTGAAAGAAGAAGATCAGAGAGGAAGGCGAGGTTTGAAGTGCGGATTAGGGGGGCTCCTCAAGCTTGGCCCGGCACCTCCGTCTGGAACTTTATAAAAAGAGAGACGGAGGCGGGCACGCTCTTTACGGGGGAGCCATGCAAAGCCTCCCCGCAGCGCGTTCTGGAGCTGCTGAGCTGCGGGACTCTGCAGCGTCCCCGCCGCCATCGGACCCGCGGTGCCAGGCGTCCTGAGCGCACGCACCCTCCTTCCTCTCCGCTGGCGAGATCCCCCGCAGCCTCGTTTTTTTTCCGCCGGGACCTTACCCTTCTTCTCGGTGGATCTGCTGGGTTTTTGTTGTTTTTTTTTTTTGGCTTCCGTGGCGAGGGATGGAGAGACGCCCAGCGGCCGCACTGCTGACCTTGCCGTACCCGCTCCGCGCGGGGCCCCTGGGCCTGCCCGACGGCCTGCCCCGCTTGCCTCTGAGGGACCCCTGCGGGGGGGTGTCCTGGCGCCCGGACGCGGCGCGCGGCGCCCCGCGGCGGCCCTACCTGCCGCTGCCGCTGGACGGCGCCTTCGAGCCCGCCTTCCTCCGCAAGCGCAACGAGCGCGAGCGGCAGCGGGTGCGCTGCGTGAACGAGGGCTACGCGCGCCTGCGGGACCACCTGCCCCGCGAGCTGGCGGGCAAGCGCCTGAGCAAAGTGGAGACGCTGCGCGCCGCCATCGGCTACATCAGGCAGCTGCAGGAGCTGCTGGAGCGCCACGCGCGGGGCCAGGACGGCCCGGCCGGCCCGCCGCGCCGGCCCGAATGCAACAGCGACGGCGAGTCCAAGGCCTCGTCCGCGCCTTCGCCCTGCAGCGAGCCCGACGAAGGGGGCAGCTAGCGGGCCCGGGGCCCCCCGCGCGCCTCTGCCTGAGTCGGGTCGAAGGTTCTCTCCGGAGGTGGTGGCGTGTTTAAGCCGGTTTCTCCTCCAGGGGGCGAAAAAAAAATCTTAAAAAATAAAAAAATGAGTGCTTTACAGGGAAAACAGATCCTCGGACCTTCTGGCTGGATGCCCTCCTCCCCCTTTCATTGGCTTGGTGCCTCCAACGCGAAGGTGCTGGTGCTGAAGGCAACTTCTGTGCCCGCGGTACCGGGTTCGGGGCACCGCATCCTGGAGACGCGACGGGCAGGCGCAGCGGGAATTGCCCTCCGGCCTGCGTGTGGGTCAGCCCCGTGCGCTCCTATTGCGATACACCCAGCCTTAACCGAAGAAGAACTTCCCCCCGAAATAAGCACATAAAGGGCAGCGCTGAAGACGAGAGGGGGGTTTGCCTGCATTCCTTCCCTGGGGAGCACATCCGGCGGCGGCGGCACCGCGCCTTGTTGGGGTGAAGGTGCGTGCGGGGCGCTGACACCCGAGGACGCGGGGCCCGTCTGTGCCGCGGACCGAATGGGTGACCGCGGCGCTGGAGAGGGCCGTGTGTGCTTGATACTTCCTGCTTCATCCAAAAAAAAAAAAAAAATGTGGCTATTTTGGAAACTCCATGGGATTCAGCAGATGATGACATGTTAGTGTGGATGATCTTTTGGGAAGAGAACTCAGATTTGGGTGAAAAATTACTTTTCCTCTTAGTTTTTTTTTTTTCCTTTTCCCTTTTCTTTGCATCGCTCTCGGCGTGCTTATGCCACTGTTGGTTGCCTGGAAGTGAGCCTGTGACTTTTTTTTTTGTTTTGTTTAAAGTCAATGCTTAGGTGGTGGAACGGGATGGACTTGGGGCGGGTCCATTCTCACACTTGCATCCCAACCGAGGGCTCCCAGTTATCGAGCGACTCCGGTTTGTTCCTGGTCTCTTAAAAAAATAGTTAATTCTGGTCATTTATTATTATTTTTTTTCCTCTGAGAAACAATTATAAAACCATAGATAAGTAAAAAAAAAAAACAACAACGGACATACGATAAACTTCCTCTCTCGGTTCTTTTCTAAGAGGCTGAATTGCCCTTTCCTCATAGGTAGCTTTGGTTTGGGGCTGGGGAATGGGGCTAGGAAATAATCAAGGAGAGAAACTGACAAGGGTGACCCTCAATGTTGAGGGAATTGTTTCACTTGACCCCCACACTGGCTTCCTTCAGGAGATTGTATTACCCCCCTTTCTACACATGTGTCAACCGAGGGAAGCTAATAGCCAGTGAACACCTCTCAGATGCCAGGAATCAGGCTGTGTGTGTTTTTTTGTTTGTTTTGTTTTGTTTTTACATTTGGTTGTATTTAATTTTCATACATCTCTGAGGTGGGTATAACTCTTATTTTGTGGTTTTTTAAAAAAGCAGCTCAAGGAGATTGCCCGCCTGGCCCAGACCAGTGTTGCTGCCATTCGTGGAGCTGAGGACCAGTCCTACCTCTGTCTGACCCCGACGCCCCACTGGCGGTCTCCCTTAGCCTGCCTTCCCTTGCTCTCAGCTAAGGTTCCTTGGCCCGTGGAATGCTGGATCCGTGTTAGAAAGTATAATTACTAATACTTATACCGATGAGAATAATGGTATTCTGTTGTTTTCGGCTGCACAGATAGATACATGCTGTGCAATGATTCACAACCAAACTTTCTTTTTTCCCAAGACCAGGGGGGGAGCTCTTGAGTTTGAATGAGCAGGAGATGAGAGCCGTTTTTTCTAATCTCACACCCCCTGCCCCATAACACATCCACTTTAGCCCCCGGCAGGTTGTTATTCTACACTAGAGACCCGGTGCACGAATTCTGTGCACTGGGCAGGGGTTGGGTCCCTCGGCTCGGCCTGTGCCCTTTTGTAGCTTGGGACCCCTTGAAGGATGTCCCCCTGCCATGAACCCGACTTCTGGTTGAGCAGGGGTGGGGGGTGGAGCAGGGGGAGGTGAGTGCATTCATCCAGAAGCTAGCTTGCTGCTCCTTAGGAGCTGGCCCTGCCACCACCACCCCGCCCCCACCCCTTCCCCCGGCCAGTGGTCATTCTTACTTCAGCCCTCACAGCCCCCGCTTCGTCTGGCACATTCAGATGTTAAGTCTAATTAGCATAGTAGCTCTTTATTATACAGGATGGGGGCTTCAGTGAAGCAAGCCCCCATCTGAGTTGTAGTTACTAATTAGGAAAAAGAAAAGGGAAAACATTCATGCTGAACTTCCTAGGTGAGTTGGAGGAAATGCTAATTAACCAAGTTGTTAAAAACCCTGAGAGACTTTTTTAGGGGTCTTTAGTGGGACAGTAATCACAATGTCCACTCCTTTACTGTCTTTTCCAAAGTGGGAATAATAACCTGGCCGGGTAGCTCGGTTGGTTAGAGCATCCTCCTGATACACCAGGTTTGCAGGTTTAATCCCCAGTTGGTGCAGACAAGGATCAACCAATGAATGCATAAATAAGTGGTACAACAAATCAATGCGCTCTCTCTCAAATCAATAAATAAAAATTTTAAATAATAATAAAAGTATATTTTGTTTAATCTACACAGACTGTTTTTTAACTGTAGGGCAAAAAAAAAACACCTTTTTCTTTACTTCATTAAAGTAGTTGTATAAAGTCTGTGAATAAATATCCTTTGCTGAGATAAATGACTTATAAAGAGAAGGAAGGTCATTTTTAAAAGAGAACTTGATTTTGGATAAAATGCCTTGAGAGACGTTTAATGTGGTTTTGTTTGAAGCCTATTGAGAATAAGGCAGTAATTTTGAGAAACCTTTTGAAGAAAATAAGACCCCAGCTCAATCATATACCCATTTTTAGAGAAAAAAACAAAATCAGGCAGTTTTTCTGGAACCTTCCTGATGGCTTGCAGGAGGAGCACCATTCCAGGAATGAGACCTTTTAAAGTGTTCAATCTCCCCTTTTCTTGTGAATGAATGCTTCACTAACCATAGAACCATTTGGTTCTCAAAGGGAAGAGAATGGGTTCCAGGTACTTTCACCCTCACAGTATCCTTGACACAATCTTGTTTGCTGCCAACATTTTCGCCCACAACCCTGATTGATCATGAGGCAATCTTGCTGCATGAACGATAAAGTAACTGGTTGACCGTTTGGGTTTTTGTGTGTTTGGTTTCATTTCCGCATTGACAAATCAACTGTGGACTTAATGTACTTAAGCTAGCTGTCACTTTGGTTTCATTTCTTCATTGACAAGTTTTCACAACCACTCCCATTTTTATATTACATATAAATCTTGTCCTGGCCAGCGTGCTCAGTGGTTAGAGCATCTGCTCACCCACCAAAGGGCCTTGGGTTTGATTCCCAGGCAAGGGCTCTGGTTGTGGTGCACGCAGGAAGCAACCAGAGGATGAAGATGTGTCTCTCTCACATCAATGGTTCGTTCTCTCTCTCTCTCTCTCTCTGAAAAGTAATGGAGAAATACCCTCTAGTGAGGATGAACAAAAAACAAACAGATCTTACCTAGGCCTCATAACGGTTTAGACCAGTGGTCGGCAACTCATCAGTCAACAGAGCCAGATATCAACAGTACAACGATTGAAATTTCTTTTGAGAGCCGAAAACCGACTTCTGCACATGCGCCACGAAGTTTCAATCGCACTGTACATGCGCACCTGCACGTAGTATTTTGTGGAAGAGCCACACTCAAGGAGCCAAAGAGCTGCATGTGGTTCAGGAGCCGCAGTTGGCCGACCTCTGGCCTAGACGGTGATAAGCAGATAGGATGGTGGTGATGGTCTTAAAATAGATGAAGATTTGCCCCAAGAGTTGATTTCTTCTTCTTCTCCTCCTTCTCCTCTTTCTTTTCTTTTCTCCTCCTCCTCCTCTCCTCTTCCTTCTTCTCCTCCTCTTCTTTGTTCTCCTCTTCCACCTTCTCCTTCTTCTTTTGGTTTCTTATTTTGAAACCCTTGACGTTGGGAGGAGAGACACTGAAGGCCTTCTCTGAGGGTGCAGAGTTGAACCCACATTTCCCCCAGAACAAAGACAAGGGCTTAGATACAATCCACAAAATAAAGTCAGTTATCTGCAGTATTACCATGAATCTGCACACATTTTTCATGTATCCAAATATTTTGTATTTCTCAATAAACTTCAAAAAAGGTTATGTCCTTGTTAAGGTCCCTCTTTTATTTTCCATGATTTTATCCTTTTTATGGCAAAATTGCCATGTGGTCAATTCCTTAGGTGGTGAAAGTGTTTGCAGTGAAAATGCTTGTGGCAGATATCTACGGCAAAGATGCTACAGGGAAAATACCGGACATGGTCAAAATCAATTGCCAGAAGCTGTAGAGGGGAGTTTTATGGAAGTGATGCATGCATGCATGAAAGGAGAAAGATGTATATGGCCTTCGAGGTCTTCCCCGGTTTTTGGCCATACCCAATGACTATAAATTGTTTTTACAGTATTCCCTGTGGTTCATAAACCTAATAGCTGTGACACCCGAGTGTGCGAGGAATGAGAGGCAGTGTTGGGGTGTGGCAGTGTGTGCCCTGTGGCCTAGGGCTTGGTCCTATTCTGCCACTCACTGACCTGTTAACCTGGGATGAGTCCCTAACTTCTGTGCTCTCGGTACCCTGTGCTAGGACACGCAAATATTAGAATGCATCATCTCTTAGGCCTTCCAGCTAGAAAATGCCCTTCATCTGACATGCGCAGAGTCCTGGACCAGGGGCGACAAATGCCCACATACCTGCCTCCTGCCCATGGAACAGCAGCAGCCTCTCTCTCACGAGAAAGATCCAGCCCCAGCCCTAACCGGTTTGGCTCAGTGAATAGAGCATCAGCCTGCAGACTGAAAGGTCCCAGATTTGATTCTGGTCAAGGGCATGTACCTTGTTGCGGCATATCTCCAATAGGAGGTGTGCAGGAGGCAGCTGATCGATGTTTCTCTCTCATTGATTTTTCTCTCTCATTGATGTTTCTAACTCTCTATCCCTCTCTCTTCCTCTGTAAAAAATCAATAAAATATATTAAAAAAAATAAATAAAATCTGTTAAATCCAAATTATCCCCTTAGGTCAGGGGTGGGGATGGTCCTGTTCATGGGCCCCAGAAATCATTAAAAAAAAAAAAAGATCCAGTCCCAGAGCTACAGCTTCTTCTTTCTGAGTTCTAATTGCTGTTATAATGCGTTTTTTTTTCTCAAAAACAAGCTTCATAATTTTTGTCGAATAGAATTTAAAGAATCTTACAATCTTGCCCAGCCAGTGTGGCTCAGTGGTTGAGCGTCAACCTATGAACCAGAAGGTCACAGTTCAATTCCTAGTCAGGGTACATGCCCGGGTTATGAGCTTTATCCCCAGTGTGGGTCGTGCAGGAGGCAGCCGATCAATAATTCTTTCTCTTCATTGATGTCTCTCTCTCTCCCTTCTTCTCTGGAAAAAAAAAACTTTTTTAAAATTTAAAAAAATATATATTTTATTGATTTTTTTACAGAGAGGAAGGGAGAGGGATAGAGAGCTAGACACATTGATGAGAGAGACATCGATCAGTTGACTCCTGCACGCCCCCCACTGGAGATGTGCCCGCAACCAATGTACATGCCCTTGACCGGAATTGAACCAGGGACCTTTCAGTCTGCAGGCCGATGCTCTATCCACTGAGCCAAACCGGTTTCGGCACAACTGTTTTTTTTTTTTTTTTTAAGTATCTTATATCTAGAGGAAAAATGCACCCTTTTGCCTCCACATGAGGGAAAAAGGTACAAGTGGTGTAGCTGGTGTCCTAAATGAAAAACGGTGTGAGGATGCAGAGCAACTTTACATGAGTAGAGAACCAGGAGGAAAAGCTTTTGGGGTTGGGGCATCGGTGGGTGAAAACAGAACGAGAATGGCAGGCAGATGGTCCAAGGGGAATAGAGGTGTCTCAGAGGCAGGAACTGTGGTTCGAGGGACGCTGAGTAATAGGATGGCTAAGACAAGGTTCTCGAAGGCATTGGAAGCCAGGGTAAAGAACAACATTGTGAACTTCATGTTTTAGACAATGGGGAACCATTGAAAAAACAACTTTTTGTCTGTTTGGAAAGAGGGTGAGCTGTTTAGCATTGTGGCTGAGGATCACTCTGGTGGCCGGAAGCAGCAGGCCAATAGGATACTGCGATCGTGAGGAGAGGAAGTGAGAACCCAATCTGCAGCCTGGCAGTGGGGATGGGAAGAGGAGATGGACTGGGAGGCCAGGTGGGAGCTGCACTGATAGGTCTGGTAACCCAGAAGAGGGGGGGAATGAGGAGGGAGAGGATAAGGTAAAGACACCTCTACCAAGTCCCCATCCAATGAAACGGGGAGCACGGGAAGAGAAGGGGATTAAAAAGATACAAGTGCCGAGATTGGTTTGGCTCAGTGGATAGAGTGTCGGCCTGTGGACTGAAAGGTCCCAGGTTCAATTCTGGTCAAGGGCATGTAGTATCTCGGTTGTGGGCACACCCCCAGTGCGGGGCATACAGTAGGCGGCTGATCAATGTCTCTCTCTCATCGATGTTTCTGGGTCTCTATCCCTCTCCCTTCCTCTCTGAAAAAAAAAACAATAAAAATATATTAAAAAAAAAGGGGTACAAGTCTCATTTTGGAGGTGCTGGATTTGAAATGCTGACAGGTTACTATTCCAGGCCATACACAGTTGGAAATACTGGTGTTGGGTCAGGAATAGCTGTAGACTGGAGAGCCACACACATACAGAGAGGGAACAGGAACAGGTGACTCTCCCAGGGAGAATGTGGAGGAGAACAAGGGAAGAAAGCCGGGGTGGGCCTACACGGAAGGAGTGCAGAAGACATGTCTTGGAAGAGGATGAAGAAGTTAGAGGAGGCCCCGGCTGGTAGGAGATCATAGCAATTGAGTGTAGATGTCATTTTATAAGGAGGGAGGGAGTGATTGACAATATCCTATGGAGTCATAGGTGACAGCATACGGGAACCCATTGGATTTAGCCATTAAAAATCAGAGCCCTAGCTGGTTTGGCTCAGTGGATAGAGCATCAGCCTACGGAATGAAGGGTCCGAGGTTTGATTCCCGTCAAGGGCACATGCCTGGGTTGTGGGCTTGATCCCCAGGGAGGGCTGTGCAGGAGGCAGTTGATCAATGATTCTCTTTCATCATTGATGTTTCTATCTCTCTCTCCCTCTCCCTCCCTCTCTGAAAAAAAAAAATCACTAGAGACTTTTGTCAAAGCATAATAGAGATGGGATGAGAAAGCAGAGGTAAGGTAAAGAGGTAAGGTTTCAGGTGTATGGCATAATGGTCAGATAATCATATACTTTACAAAGTGTTCCCGTGATATTGCCAGTACCCACCTTGCCAGGTTAGTACGTACATACATACATATATATTACAATATTATGACTCTATTCCCTATTTTGTAACTACCAATCTGTACTCCTCAATCCCTTCACCCTTTTCACCTGTAATTGAAAAATTTTTTTAATGTTTTTACTGATATCAGAGAGTGGAAGGGAGAGAAATAAAGAGATAGAAACATCAATGATGAGAAAGAATCATTGATGGGTTATATGGCCCCTACTGGGGATAAAGTTTACAAATTGAACCTCAACCTCCTGGTTCATAGGTTGATGTTCAACCACAGGCCAGTACTGGCCAGGTATGTAATTGAAAAAAAATTTTTTTAAAAGAACTATAAAAAACAAACTGATTAAAAAAAATGGATGAAGGAAGAAAAATGAGAAGAGGGTTGTATGGAAAGTATGACTCTATGGGTTTAATATTGTCCCTTAGGTAATGTCTGGTTTCAAAAGTATTGAGTTAACAGTTTGTAATGACTTGGTTAAAAAGTTGGCACAAGTCTTCTTTGTCATGACACAATTTTAAATTTGACTCATTTATATTTTATAGTCATGACAATAGCTAACTCTGGAAAGTTATACAGTGTTCATTATATGAGATAATCCTATATAATAAAGAGGTAATATGCAAATTGACCATCACTCCAACACACAAGATGGCCACCCCTATATGGACACAAGATGGTTGGTAGGGAAGGGCAGTTGGAAGGAACCAGGCCTACAGAGGAGGGCAGTTGGGAGTGACCAGACCAGCAGGCGGGAGGGAGGTTGGGGGAGACTAGGCCTGTAGGGGAGGGCAGTGGGAGGATCAGGCATGCAGGGGAGGGCAGTTGGGGGCAACCAGGCCTGCAGGGGAGGACAGTTAAGGGTGACCAGGTCAGCAGGGGAGGGAAGTTAGGGGCAATTGGGCCGGCAGTGGAGCAGTTAGCTGTTGATCAGGCTGGCAGGGGAGTGGTTAAGGGGTGGTCAGGCTGGCAGGCAGAAGTGGTTAGGGGCAAGCAGGCAGTCAGGCAGGCAAGAGGTTGGGAGCCAGCAGTCCTGGATTGTGAGAGGGGTGTCCCAGATTGGAGAGGGTGTAGGCTGGTCTGAGGGACACATACCTTCCTTCCCCCCCCCCTCAATCCCCATGCACGAATTTTGTGCACTGGGCCTCTAGTTGTAACATACGCAATACACCTTGCCCACAAGTCTGGAAGCAAATAATAGATGATCAATACTTTATTTCCTTTTGTCTGTGGCTTCTGAGACTAAAAAAAAAAAAAGTACTCTTCAAAAAAGTACTCTTCTCATATAGAAAAACTTCAACAGAGTTACCAGTGCCGAGTAAGAATTAAGGGCTGGAGAGAAAGAAAATAGTACCTTATTTTCTTCCCTTTGTGAAATTTCTGGGGGCAAGGGAAGAACAGGATAACCCCAGAAAGAACAGTGTTGGCGGAGAGTGGAATTGAAGCCTCCTTCCTTCCTCTGGATCCAATCTGCTCCTATGGTCAGCAGACTGGATCCAGAGGAATGGTCCAGGGTAGCATAACTTGAACCCCGGATCATTAAACTGAACCGCCATTCTCTTGACTCCAGGTACTATAAGCCTTCAATTGAATGGGAGAGCAAAGTCCCCTGAGGCTGGAAAGGCACTTCACAGGATGAGTCAGCGTTACTCAGCTCTCCGCACGCCAAGATGTGTCAGATGGCGCATTTTCAAAAGCGTTCCGAGCTGTTTCTGTCTAGACACAGGTTTTCTTCAAAGCTCCCGAAGGGATCATTGTCATCTGCAGAAATGGGTCACCAGCCCACGCGTCACGCTGGGAATGACTTTTGAGATGGGAATGGGGGCCGAGGGACGGAATCCTTCCCTGCAGAGTGATCGCTGAAAAGGCAGGCTCTACCCCTGGGCCCTGTCAGCCATTGCCAACCCTTTCATCCCACCGGGCGGACCGACCGGCTGCGGGGAGAGGGCAGAGGGCCTCAGGTTGCTTTCTATTTTCTTTATTGGCCCACAAAACCATAGAACTATTTCCAGCGCTTTGATTGTGATCGCTGAGTTATGTGTGTGTTTGATGCCCGGGCTGTCTGGGTGGTGAGATTGGGTTTTAATCCTTTCGGAGCTATTTAGCTGCGTCCTTTGGCGGAAACCTGTCAGCGGCCTTTTCATGTTGGGTTACTCGCTGTCATTAAGCGTGGCCAGAATGAAACCGCAGATGCTGCAGGAGGTGCAGCCAGACGAGAAAACTCTCCCAACTGGTTTTTGCCTACAGAGCGGGCCTGGAAGGGGCCGCTCCTGAAGACATTTCTCATTCCCCTGACAGTGGAAACCTCTGGGGAAGGAATCCTATCTCGGAGTCATAGGGCCAGAAAGCGCCTTGGGAAATGACCTGGTTTAACCCTGGGGATTTTACTGACATGAAGGATTAAACCATAGAGGGCAGAAGTATATCTGGGCTCTCTTAAAACACCTCTAATGGCAGAAATGTCCCATTAGCTAACATTTTCTGAGGACCGACGAGAGGGCAGGCTGGCCCTTAAGTGTACTACTCTCATCGGATCTTCACAGCATTCCTCTGAGGTAGGTATTATATATCACTTCTATTTTATTTTTCATTTTTATTTTTTTTAAATACATTTTATTAAGTTTTTACAGAGAGAAAGGGAGAGGGATAGAGAGTTAGACACACCAGTGAGAGAGAAACATTGATCAGCTGCCTCCTGCACACTAGCCATCCGGGATGTGCCTGCAACCAAGCTACATGCCCTTGACTGGAATTGAACCTGGGACCCTTCAGTCCACAGGCCAACGCTCTATCTACTGAGCCAAACAAGTCAGGGCTATCATTTCTATGTTAAAGATGAGGAGATTGAAGCTTAGAGAGGTGAAGTAGCTTATCACACAGACAGGTGGTAGCAAACCGTGTCTGGTTCGTCTTCATCCATCCATCTATCCATTCATCCATTCACCTATTCATCAATCAGCAAGTACTTACTGCCTACATGGAGCTTCATATCAGGAAGAGTCAATAAACAAGCATAAATATGTATGTTTCAGTTGGTGATCATGGCTAAGAAAAATAAGACCAGGACTTCTGCAATTCAATTACTTTTCACCCTAATTTTCAACCATCTCCTCTTTCACTGTTCCGAAGTAGCCCTTTGCAGATTCAAATGACTACATTAACTTTCAATCCTAACCGTGTATTTGAAGACTTACAGCTCAATACCCACTTAGGAAAAATGAAAACAAACAAAACGAGGGACAAGTAGAATAAAGTACATTTGAGGCCCTGACTATTTAGGGGATCCCCCCGCCCCCAACACCCATGTAGGTGCACAGGAATCAAGGTTGATTTGTAGAGTGAGAACACTTCCTGATATAATTCTGGTCTGACATCGGAGGGAGAGGAAGTGTTCTTATAGAAGGCACACGACTTCAGCGATACCTTGGACAAAGTAGAAAGGACCTGGACTCCAGTCCTGACCTCAGCACTTCCTGGATGTGTTTCCTTAGATAAGTGACATGACTTCTCTGAACTTATCGCTTCATCTGTCCAGTTAAGGATAGTAACACCTAAACCATCTCACAGGCTTACAGTAAAGGTGAAATGAGGCCACATAGGTATAAGATCTCTATAAACCAGAAAGTTCCGTCATCACTATTAACCCATGTGCAAAGCAATTCCCTAAGGAAGACAGGGATAGCTTTGCAGAGAAATACAACCACTCTATCGATACCGAGGAAAACTTCTGTTCAACCCAGTTAATGTTAATTACATTTCTTAAGTACATATAATGAAGAAAACAGTAATATGCTAGGTTTTCTAATTTGTGTAATGAGCCACTCCAAAACTTACAATAGCCATGATTTATTATCAGAGAAATGGGATTGCTGGATGGCCTAAGATGGTCTGTTTTTATAGTCCTTCATCCCCAGGGAGATCTGAGCTTCTTTCAGTAACTGTCTCAGAGCAGCAAGTGGGAAAGAATGGAGGCTGCTAGGCCTTTGGAGGTCAAAGCCTCAGGAGTCACTCAGGGTCTGCGTTCTTTTGGTCAAAGCAAGTGACAAGGCCAGTGCAGACTGAGGAGGGTCCACCTCTTGATGGGGGAAGGCCACCTCACAGAGGAACCCAGGCCAGGAGAAAACTGCTGTGGCTGCTGGCAAATTAACCACCATAAATACTTTGTAGATGAGATTATCCTTCTAAAAAATTGTGTATTTTTAAATTATTTCAAACTTCTATTTGAGTTGCCAGAGTAGTACAGAGAACTCACACCCCCATTCACCCACATTCATTTATATTTTACATTTGCCCACTCTGAATAATTAAGTTCTAATTATCATTAGTTGTTTTCTGAATCTTTAAACTGAATGAGCCATCACTGTAAGCACTCATTTCTTCCAAACAAGGACCAACATGTGTTTTTCCAATACCGTCAAGCACTTCTTAAATTTTTAGTGGCCACTGGCTGGGTGTCCAATTTAACTCAATTCTGACACCACTGACCTGGAGATGGCCTCCGACCCCACAGCTAAATGGCTCAGTCCCAGACGACTTCAGACACCAATCCGAGTCTGGGTAGTTACCTGTGCTTTTGACAGAATGACTGTAACTTGAAGGTTCCCATGACCCCTTTTTGGGTTTAATTTGCTAGAACTGCTCACATTACTAAGGAAACCAATTTACTTACTAGTGATTTATTACAAAGGATAGCATATATGAACTAGAGGTCTGATGCAAAAAATTTGTGCACAGGGGTGTGTGTCCCTCAGCCCAGCCAGTACCCTCTCCAACTTGGGACCCCTTGAGGGATGTCTAAATGTCTGATCCCTGTAGTTCACCTGCCTGCCTTTCTGATTGCCCCTAACCGCTTCTTTCTGCCAGCCTGATTGATGCCTAACTGCTCCCCTGCCAGTCTGTTTGCCCCTAACTGCCCTCCTCTGCGGGCTTGGTCACCCCTGCCTCCTGCTGCAGACCTGGTTCCTCCCAACTGCCCTCCCCTGCTGGCCATCTTGTGTCCACCTGGGGGTAGCCATCTTGTGTATTGGAGTGATGTCAATTTGCATATTACTTTTATTAGCAAGGATAGAGGCCTGGTGCACGAGTGGGGGCCAGCTGGTTTGCTCTGAAGGGTGTCCTGGATCAGGGTGGGGGTTCCCTTGGGACACGGGGCAGCCTGGGTGAGAAGCCTGTAGTGGTTTGCAGGCCAGCCATAGCCCCCACAACCCAAGTGGAGGCCCTGGTATCTGGGATTTATCTTCTATAATTGAAACTTTGTAGCCTTAAGCAGAGGCCAAGGCAGGCCAGGGTGTGTGGAAAGCTTGGCTTCCTTCATTGCCAGGGAAACCCAAGCCTCCTGCTCACTCCATGGCTGCAGCCATTTTGGTCGGGTTAATTTCCGTATCTGCTCCTGATTGGCTGATGGGTGTGGCTTGTGGGTATAGCAGAGGTATGTTCAATTTGCATATTACTCTTTTATTAGATAGGATGAACAGACTCATGAAGAGATCTGGAAGGGTCCCAAACACAGGAGCTTCTGTGCCTTAAGTTCAGGGTGCATCACCCTGTAGGCACTAGGATGTGTTCTGGAAGCTCTCTGAACCTGGTCCTTGTGGTTTATGGAGGCTTCATTATATAGGCATGATTGATTAGATCACTGGTCATTGGTGACTGAAGTCCATCTCCAGTCCTTCTCCCCGCCCTGGAGGTCAGGGGTGGGGCTGAATGTTCCAACCTTCTAATCACAAGGCTGGTTCTCTAGGCAACCAGCCCCCATACTTCGGGACTTTCCAAAAATCACCTCATTAGCATAAACTGGTGTAGTTGAAAGGGACTTGTTATGAATAACGAGACACTTTTATTCCTCTTACCACTTAGGAAATTCCAAGAGTTTTAGCAACTCTGTGCCAAAAACAGGATGAAGACCAAATATATTATTATATAATCACAATATCACATAAGGACACTACTCTACATAACTGCCATCAAGAAATCAAACTTGGCACACCACTGCTGACCCATTTACAGATTCTATTCTAATTTCACCACCTGTCCCAACAAGGTCTGTTTTCCCCTTTTGGTCTAGGATACTATCCAGAATATATTGCTTTCAGTTGTCATGTTTTCAGACTCTGGAACAACTTGTCAGCCTTTCCCTTTCCTGGACAGTTTTGAGTGTAGACTTTCATTCTGCAGGAAGACCCTCAACATGGGCTCTGATATTTGCTCATGAGCAGACTCAGGCCATGCATTTTTGAGATGGTGCTGTGTTGCTCTCTGTCTTCCAGAGACATGACTCGTTCTACCATTCGTCACTTTGTTCATTTACTACCTCTCTGCAAGGTAGAACTTGAGTCACTACGCACTTCTCTGTAACATGCCCCCTAATAACATTATCTTCTTGGATCACCGGTGTTTCAGATGTTAGTTTTAGAGCAAGAGCTTTTAAAGATCAGAATCTAGCATAATGACTTGGCATGCTCCAAGGTGCCTGATGGATAATTAACAGCATCTTCATAACTCAACTGATCAAGATGGGCACAAGTCATGCTCTTTGGACAACATGAAAATCCCATAAAGTCTAGCATTGGAGCAGATGCAAAGAGAGTAAGGACTGTAAGTAGAAAATAAGGACAAAACAGGCTGTGAGTTTTGCAAAGGTTGTGAATGTTTCTGCAACATCAGTGATGCTGACAAGCAATTTTCAGGAGTAGAAAAACCTGATAGTGAACATGAAGAAAAAATGAAGTGTTAAGAAGAAAAAATAGGAAAAGTTAAAAAACATGTTATCTTATATTCAAGTTTTCAAAGGTTATATGAAGATTAAAGTGGGAGTATCTTAAGATCTGCAAGATTTTGTTGAATATTTAAACCTTCACTTCTTTGTGGCTCCACGAAATAGTCACAGAATTAGAAAATGGGTATTCATATTTTGTCTGTCTCGTGAACTGTTTTCCTAATTACATTCAGACAACAGGAATACCACAGCCCATCATCAGTGTGAATGTCAGTGCTTTTGAGAATATTAATTATAAACCGGCTGACTTAAGAGCCCTTATAAAGGGACCAAGATGTGCACAGTGTTAAGTCTCATCTTCATGCTCAAAAGAACCAGACAGGGACTTATCAAAGGGTGTTTCTAGCTATGTGCACATGGATAGGCATGGAGTATTTTTATTCCGGGCAATGAAAACAGCTGGCTACTTCAGCTTCATTGGAACATTTATTTTAAAGTGGCTTTTGCCTCAAATGGGAGAGTAACATCTTTAGAACAAGGGAAACAATGTTTATACCTTTCTTTTTGAACTCAAAATATTAGCCATTACTTTCTGTGGTCATTAATAGGGCCAACTTCACTGGAAATGCTACATATAGGAAAAGCTAACTAAGCAGAAATGCCATTGCATAAACTATTCTCTGTATTTCTCCTCATCTGCACCCTTCTCTCTAAGAATAACTTTTTCCCCCCACATTTGTCTTTTTTAGAGAGAGGGTGAGGGATAAATATCAACAACAAGAGAGAATCATTGATTGGCTGCCTCCTGCATGCCTCCTACTGGGAATCAAGTCCACAACCTGGGCATGTGCCCTGACAAGGAATTGAATCTGTGACCTTTTGATTCATGGATTGACTCTCAACTACTGAGCCATACCAGCTAGTCAAGAATTTTAAAGTGTTTAAAAAGACGAAATGTATCTAAATTAATCCGCAGCAGTTCTTGCACTGACATCAGTTAGTTTTGGGAGGAAACCTTGCTTTGAATTAGCCTCCAATGCCATACCATTAGGCAAGCCCAGTTACGGAAGTCTACACGGACACTCCGACGTTGCCTCATCTACAGAGAATCTAGCACCTGCCAAGAGCCTGTTTCTTTAAATTAAATGCCCTCCAGCATTCACTGGTAACTCGTACCCTTAAGTTTTTTGTGTACAGCTACTAGTCCAATCTGAAGGCATAAGTAGCCTGTAATTATTGTGTTGACTCCTAACTTATATTTATTGATAACTTTCAAGCTCCACCATAAAAAATATTTTAAGTTACCGAGTCTCAGAGTAAAGACACACTGTTATTTCATATCATATATTTTATAGAGGAAGCCTGCTTTTCTCCAGCCTTCCAATAGCATCTAGAAGATAGTCCAATGGGAGGTGGGGGGTTAGAAAGAGTTATTTTAAGTTGTGGGATGAGCTGTAAGAATATTTTTTAGGGTGAGTCTCTGAAAGCATCCTGGGAGACAATCAGAAAACATCAACATTGGCCAAAGTGACACAAGTATACTAAATGTCCTAAGCTATAAAATATTAAACACAAAATATAAACAACATATTACAACTTTATTAGATTTTTCTTTCTACTGGCTATTTGGACTCAACTGAGGCCCTAGTAACCTACTTTAACATCTTGAAGGTGTCAGTACATGACATGAAATCTGAGTAGGTGGCACAAAACTAGTCAACTTGTTAACACGGAGCAATCAGTATCACAGATGGGGCCATTTCCTGCTTTTATAATGATTCCATCACCCATGTAAAGGTATTGCTGCTGTAGTGCAAGTTATTATTTAAGAAATGTTTGCTAGACCAGGCATAATTAATGACAGATGTCAGCCAATGCCATTTTGCAGGCTAAGTCAAAACTCTGCCTTATGTTTAGAATGAGAGAGGTAGCGAGTCTATGAAAAATTACTTTTTCTTTTGGGTCCCTATTCCTATACTGCCACTCATATTCCCTCCTCAGTGTGTCCCATCATCCAATCACCTAACATCCTGACACGAGCTGTGGATACTCTCCCAGTAAAAGGGGTGTTAGGATTTTGCTTAGCGCAGGGGAAGGAGGTAGATGGTGGATAAATGGACAGAGTGACAAAAAGAGGGCAGAAAGGTACATTGTAAAACCTTCTCATTTAACAGAATGTTCTTTACGACACCTCTCAGGATGTGGAGAGAGCTTGGTGTAAAGAAGTTCATTCTGGTGAGTAAAGATTAGTATGACTGAGTAAGGTGGTTTTTTGAACTACCGCCACCCCCTTCCCCTAATAGTTTTCCCTAAAAATCTGTGGACGACCAGGGAGGAAGCATACGCATCCCTTGCCAAATGGGGACCATGTGACTCCTCCCAGAAGGTGATTTTATCACACTGGCTCCAGAGGCATCAGCCTCCCCATCAGCCACTTGCAATGGGCGGTTATGGCTACACAGTTTGGAACCTGTCAGGTCTCTGAGTTCTGATATCTGAAGAGCATCCCGGTCCACTTCCACTTCAGTAAGGGTCACTGGAGTCTATGGCCACCGTCAGAGTTCTACCCTTTGATAACAGCAATGGGTCTCAGTTTAATGGCTTTCTTGCTGATCCCAGCATCATGGCAGGTGTTCACCACATCCGTCACGTTCTTATAGGACTCCGGAGCCTGCAGGAGTGGAGTTAAATGCGGTAAGTCTACTCCCAACTTCACTTGTAATTAAATAAATGCATATTAAAACAAGACTGAGACTTGCCCTCCCTATCAAATAAGCAAAGATTAAAAAGGTGATTAAGTTCATGTTGGTAAGGAGGTAGTAAAATAAACACTCTCATCTTGTTTTATATTTTTTCAAAATTTCTCAAAATTTCCCTCAAGAACATATATCACTTATTAACTAAGAAAAGCAGCAAACACAACTGAATAAAACATGCACACTAATACTAACTGGAAGGAAAGGCACTAAACCACCCTATTAGTGGTAAATAACTCTAGATGGTGGAGTTATTGGAGGTTGTCAAAATTTCTGGAATTAACATGTTATCTTCACAAAAAGGGGAAGTTATAAAATTCATACATATAACTAATACTATGTGTATGCATATATCTGTATATATGTACACACACAAATTCGGTGGATTTCTAGCAAGACCTCCCTTCCTTTCTTCCTAGCCACACTCCCTGTTTTGCCACCATTAGAATGAATCTCATCACATACACCCTGTATCTCCAGTCACGTCAGCACAGAAGCTCAGGTCTCCCAAACTATTCCCATACAGCTCTGTACACACCCACTTCTGGCCCATCTCTTCCGATTTCTGAGACTTTCCACTATGGCCTCTGCAACTCCTTCCATTGAGTCAAGTGCAAAATCCTTTCCCTCTTCCCTTCTTTCAACATTCCCTTCACCTTTCGTTCTTGCTCTATCATGGATTTCATTTCCCCTGAGGGTGTTAATTCTGCCTCCCACTTTCTGAAATGGTAGTTGTTTTCTTTCTCAAACTAAATCATGCAATTAGGGTGAGGAGTGGGACAGGTGTCCTTGCTCTTCATGGTTCTCTACCATTCTCCCTCTTTCCTCCCTAAACACTACCAGTTTTGAACTTGCAGTCAGCATTTATTACCATCTACTACCTCTACTTGTAATTATCTGTTAGTCTCAATCACTCCCCATCATTCTGTGAAGATTTCTAGCCCCTTGCTCACTGTCGCTCTCTCCTGCTATAGTTCTGAGTGATGTCAGTATTGAGGAAGAGGACCCTTTCAGTACCTTGGCTTCTTAGTTCACTGACTTCTGCTCCTTCAATGCATACCCTGGCCATTCTGTCCCTGGGTCATACCCCAGAATTTATTACCAATGATCGCAAGTCCTTCACTTTCCTATTCCAAGGCTGGTGATCACAGCCTAGGTTTCCAGCTCACTCCCCAGCGTGTTCCATCTCTGATAATCCTGCAACCCCAGGAGACCTACGATCTCTTAGCAACACCCTCAACAATCTTGCTTCTTTTTCACTGTGCTGCACTTGCAACCCTGATTAAAAAGGTAACCCAACTTTGCCCAGCAGGTTGGCTCCGTGGTTGAGCATCGGACCCATGAACTAGGTCATGGGTTTGATTCTCGTCAGGGCACATGCCCAGGTGTGGGTCCAATTCCTGGTGGGGGGCGTGCAGTCAGCAGCTATCGATGTTTCTATCTCTCCATCCTCCCTTCCTCTCTCTCTACAATGAAAAATAAACATATAAAAGATAACCCAACCTCTACTTCTTGCCTGCACTTCTACATCTGAATGCACTTGAAAACCACTAACCACTGAATTTAGCTTAAGTGTGTCCTTGGTGCTTGCTGTCCTGGCAATTACCTAAAATTTCACCAGACAAATTACTCATTCTCTCTCTTTTAGGTAATCATTTCATACTTTCTCCTTCATCCTCACTCTCAGCTGCTGGCCCTATCTCCTATTACTCCAAAAAACTTGTTTCTTAAACATCCAAGCATAATCTCGCTTGGATTTTAGCACCTGCTGTTCTCTATGCCTGTATAGCTTAATCTTAGATACCCACATAGCCTGTTCCTTACTCTCTTCATCTCTTCATTCAAGCATCACCTTTACACCCTATTTAAACTGCACCCACTCCCAATCTCCCCTTATCCTTCCCATTTTTACTTTGTAGCACTTATTATCTAATGCACTATTGGTTTTACTATTTTGGAAAATTTCATAAGGAAGGAGTTTATGTTAGTTTTGTTCACTGCAGTATTCCTAGCACTTAAAACAGTACCTAACTAAAGCAGATGCCTAGTAAGTACTAGCTAAATAAATGAATAAAAAATATTATAAAGTATGCAAGTAAAAAATATACTAAGAGTAGTTATCTCTGATTGGTGGAATTCTAGATGCTTTCTTTTTTGTATTCCCTAAAATCTCTTAATTAAACATGTGTTGTTCTTAAAATCAGAGAAAAAAATAGTTATTAAAAAGTAAGGCTTTCTCACTTACCTCTTCCATAACCAGTTTGGGTGAGGCAACACGAATTGCAATTCCCATATCTGCCAATTTGTCTAACACGTCCTGGAAATCTAAGTTACGTCGAGATTTTGCTCGGGAAAGTGCACGGCCCTAAATTAGGAAAGAAATGAACTTCACTTTATAAATTTAATTTTGTGTTTCTCATTACTGTTAATTATCTACTCAATACAAACACATTAATTTTTAACTGTAAACAGTATGTCTGCTATAACAAAAGCTTTGTACTCTTTATGGTTTAAAACAGTTTGTCAACCTTAGCCTTACTGACATTTTAGACCAGGAAATTCTTTGTTGTGGTGGCTGTCCTGTACATTGTAGGGTGTTTACCAACATCCCTGACCTCCACCCATCAGATGCCAATAGTAAAACTCCTCTCCGCAAGGGTGACAATAAAAAATACGCCAGATGATGCTTGTGTGTGTGACACGTCACACTGGTTTTAATCATGGGGTTAAAATTAGGAGTTGGGAGGCAGCTGGAAATGAAAAAGGATCAGAGAAAAGAATGGGATTAAAACATATCTGTGACAGTTTGTGCTATGAGAAGGTATTCTAGACAGCTTCTATTTTCTACTACAGCACTAGCTAAGCACGCTAATGGCTTAGCACAGGGCTTGGCAAACTGGTTTGCAGCCAAATCTGGCCTGCCACAGCTGTTTTTGTAAATAACGGAGCAATGCCCATTTGTTTATGTATAGTCTATGGTTGCTTTTCCACTACAATGGCACAATCGAACAGCTGCCACACAGACCATATGGCCCACAAAGCCTAAAATATTTAGTCTTTGCTTTACAGAAAAAGTTTATCAACGCCTTGCTTAGAAAAGACAATATGCTGATATAGTTATGCAGTCTACCCAAAGGCTCTGATTTGCAAATACAGCATATTCCACAAATCTTGATTGGACCCAGCAAATTATGCAAATGACTAGGTCCGGTGAATGAGATAACTTGTGAGGTATACCTGCATCAGTTAAAGTTATACCTACCAGTTAGGCTAGTGTCACTGAGGCCTGGACTTTATGGACTTGCAGAAATCAGAAACAGTTGCTGGCCTGACAATGACCCTGCTAGTAGAGATAATGGATCGCTTTGGTTGGTTCACCAGACAGTATATAATATGGGAATAAATTCAGGTAGAAGACAAGACCCAAACCTCAACTCTGTCGATGCTCAATCAAGTATGTTTACCTGTTAAAACTCAAAACAATGACTAAACAGAAGAGAGCATTTCTAAGTGAGTTTTTATTTTCCTTACCGCTCCATGGCAGGTTGTCCCAAAGGTCTCAGTCATGCCCTGCTCGGTGCCAGTCAGAACGTAACTACAGGTTCCCATGGTGCCACCAATGAGCACTGGTTGTCCAGTGAGCTGAGGATGCACACAGATCAAACACTTTAAAATTCAGAAAAGCCTGAGCTTTACTATGCCTGAGATTTAAATGGCCTCTTGTATTGGAGGATTGTGGGAGAAACCTGAGCCTCTAACTGCATTTCTCTCACAACTATATTGACATTATTTTGATTCTTTGATAATAGAGAGGGGAGGAAAAAAGAAGGAAATAAAAATGGGAGAACCGGTAAGGCAGCAGAAGGCAGACTGAATGCAAGAGCAAAGCATTCAGCGATAGGTTATTAGGAGGAACCATCCTAAAGCCTCTCCAGGCTTTAGTTTCCTCATTTGTGAAAGGGGAGTAGGTTAAGGTCTTTCTAACTCCATCACAGTCAGACACCAAAAGGATAAAATGAACAAAACAGATTGAGCTTAATCTTAATCCTGTCTTCCAATCATCCAAAATCCTCAAAAAGATAATCCTGAAGTACAAATGACGGGGAGAGTCTGCTTCAGATATTAGAAATCATTGATTTCATGGATCACAGATTTTTTTTTCATAACTGCTGTTTTCCTGTTTAAATTAACCCATCTTTAGAACTACCTAAGTCAGTGGTCGGCAAACTGTGGCTCGTGAGCCTCGGTTTGCCGCTCTGTTGACTAACGAGTTTGCCGAACACTGACCTAGACTCTCGATTTGAATAATTACAGGATGTTGTTCCTTGAGATTAAACCCCTATCCCAGTGGTCGGCAAACTCATTAGTCAATGGAGTGGCAAACTTCGGCTCCCAAGCCACAGTTTGCCGACCACTGACCTAAGTCATGCACCCATTGCCTGAAACCACAAATGACTTGGTAATCACTTACTTGGTAATCAACAGCAATGAGGGGATGGTGAGGAGGGAAAGCTCGGGTGGATCCCTTCCTGTGCACTAACAGGGTCCGCTCCTTGCCATCCACCACGTGCTGCTCCACTTTGGCGATATTGTGAGAAACATCATAGATGACGTGCAGGTCCAAGTCGTCAGGGGTTGTGTTGAATACCTTGGCAAAAGCCTGAAAGAAAAAGATTAATTAAGTTAAAGGCCGCCAGAACCAGCTCTTCAAAATTCATCTTACTGATCCCAGCTAGCCTGTTCCTGAAGGGAGCGAGGGATTTGAGAGTTCACAAGAGTAGTATTATTAATCTTCACGTAAAGGTAAAAACTGTCTTTTAGACCAACTAGGAATTCCGTTCCAGAAATTCCAAATTTGGGTGAAAAGCTCCTTGACTAATTTTGACCCCCTCACCCCATTCAGAACTGACTCTTCCTCAGCCTTCCAAATTGTAGTGGATGGTGCTTCTCGCTTCTCCAGTACTCAAGGAAAATTCCAGGAATAACGTTGGCTTCTTCCTTCCATCATTCCCCAC
Organism: Lasiurus cinereus; assembly: GCA_011751065.1. Taxonomy (NCBI): domain Eukaryota; kingdom Metazoa; phylum Chordata; class Mammalia; order Chiroptera; family Vespertilionidae; genus Lasiurus; species Lasiurus cinereus. The sequence continues at coordinate 2,144,418 of JAAGEH010000109.1, forward strand.
ACCTGATGGTCTCCTTGTTTATTTTAAGGAGATACTAAAAGCTTACAGTGCCAATATTTTAAATATATATTATATAAATTTCCAAACCAAATTTCACAGGCTCTGATTCCACTACACTGTTTCAAAGCACTTAACTTCATCATGAATAAGTTGGAACGGAAGAGCAACTTCAAGTACCTGCCGGGTTAAGAAGGTCATGGAAGAGCGGTTGACCCAGGCATAGTTCCCGGCGGCTGCCATTCCCTTCAGGTAATCCTGGCCCTCCGGAGAAGCGATTCGAGCACAAGCCAACTGACGGTCATTGACTATAATCTTGTCTCTCTTCATGGCCTTTTCCATAGCAACCAGGGCATCTGAAACAAGAGAGTAGCAAGTCCAAATCAGCCAGCTTTCCCTAAATAATTCAGATTTATTACAGAAAGGCAGGCTATATTCAAACCCATTCTATATATAAAAAAAGAAGTTAAATACAACTTTCCCTTTGAAGAGTTTCTGAGTTCATATATTATCGAGACTATTTTCTATCAGAACTGTGACACAAGTTAAGTGAGCTACAAAGACATCTGCCCTCTAGGGATTTGTAAGGGAAACGAGGTGTGTACATGCACAGCAACAACATATACTCGTATGTAAATGAATTAAGAAAAGTAGCAGTAAACATATTTTATATCATCATGGTTTTTAAAAATAATTTCCAGTGACTTAGTATAAAAGAACTGGATAAAAGTTCTAGACTTGGAGGAAATCAAATCCATGACAAGTGTAGAGAAGTACTCAGCAGAAAGTTAAGAAATACCAGTAAATGCTCGGTATTTGCTACATGAAATATTCTAAGGGTTCAGGCTGGCACAAATTATTAAATTTTCATAGGATGAAATGTACATATAAGAATGAACTATAATATGCAATTTAAAGTTCATAATTCCATGTCTCTATACATTTTCATATATTCATAAATCTTTTCAAACATCCTACAAATTATTCAGAGCGATCTTCCTATTTCCCTGCCTCCTACTTTTGTGCATGCTGCCTTTTTGTCATGAGCATCCTTTGTTTACGACTGGCCAAACTGCAAACATTACGTGGCCATGAAGCCACTTCCGAAATACTGGCATGTTTTTCCTTTGTCTCTTCTATAATATTTAATCAATCACTACCTTCTGTCTTTACTCTTTCTTTGTAATGAACATCACATCTCTCACAAGACAATGTGAGGGCAGAGTTCTTGCCTATTCCATCAATGAATCCACTTTACACCTAATCAGTACGTAAATTTAAGACATATTTGTTAAATTCATGTCTACAATATAAACTCCACATTTAAGGTCCTTCTTGCTCTTTCTCGGTCAGATAATTTTAAGAAGACAACAAAATAACTGGAGCCAATATTTACTGAGTACTAAGCATCAGATACTGATGTAAATAATTTACATATACAATTTCATTTAATCTCCTATGAAAACACCATATGAAATAATTGTTATTCCCTTTTTTTTTTTCCAGACATGGAAGTTAAGGCCTAGTGAAATTAATTAGTTCAAGGTCTAGTTAGAAGAACCAGAGTAAAAATCTAGAGCTTTCTTTCTTAAATTTCTATATAGTTCCCCATAAAATGTACATTTGGATCCAGCCCAGCCAGTGTTGCTCAGTGGCTGAACATCAACCTATGAACCAGAAGATCACAATTCGATTCCCAGTCAGGGCCCATGCCTGTATTGTGGGCTAGGTTCCCAGCGGGGGGTACGCAGGAGGCAAGCTGATCAATGATTCTCTCGCATCACTGATGTTTCTATCTCTCTCTCCCTTTCTCTCTAAAGTCAATAAAAATATATTTTAAAAAAGAAACACAAAAAAACTAAGTCCAGATATGCACCTGTGGCTACTTGGTGGCCCAAGCCCCTGCTTCCACTGTGGATCATCACGCACACCTGTCCTTTATGGTCGATGCCCATCTTCTTAGCAGCATACTCATTGAAAATCTCATCTACGACTTGGATTTCTGCATAGTGGTTACCTGCTCCCAGGGTCCCCAACTGCAAATACAAGAACGGTAAAATAGCTTCTAATGTGAAAGAAAAATCCATTTAAAAGTAAAGAGGTAAAAAACAACCAATAACAAAACAAGAAAACAATCACACAAATAGTGTTTTATGTAACAAAAATACTATTTCTAAGCTTTTGAGATGCTTCGCTCATTTTAAGCCATAGTCCACACAACAGAGATAAGGCAGAGCAGCTCCTAAAGTTTACAGTATCATTATCTGCTCGAGGCACCACATATCAAAGCTTCATAAACCAAAAACCATACCATTAAGTGGCTCAAAGGACATTTTAAACATTATAGGGAGAAGGGTCAAATTTGGAGGTGAACAACTATGAGTTCACTGACATCATTGAAAGACTATCCATCATTGAAAGACTACGTCCCTTAACTGGAGCTAACAAATGATTTAGGAAACCAGAGTAATGCTGTGCTTGAAGAGTTTTTAGACGTTGCCTCGCTTTAACTATTCCAATTTTCAGGTGAGAAAATGAGACCCAAAGAGGCAAAAAAGACTTGCCCAAGTCACAGTGAATTACTGGCAAAGTCATCAAAATTAGTTGTAATATCTGGTATATTCTTAGCTCATGGAGACCATGAACTGACAAGGCATCTTTTTCATCTTAGATATGAGAAAACTTTCAACCAAAGCTTAGATTGTCAAAACAATTTTAGCATATATTTTAAGCCTGATCCCATTTTTTCCCACCCACTTCTAATTCATGTTATCTTGTTTTATCTTATAAACATTGGCAAACTCCTGATAACTTTTTAAAAGAGTAAGAATGAAGCACAAACAAGTTTGTACTCATTTTGACATACTATGAAAATAATCTGGGGATGTACATTTCCTACATAGAAAATGAGTAAGTTTTTTCCCACCACCAACAAAATAATAATATGAAAAATACTAACATGTCCCCCTCCAAAGTGAGGGTTACCTGAGGAAGGCCTCTTTTCTTCGCCCTCGCAGAGACCTTATTGGGGTCAGCTTGCAGCATTCTCCCATACTCCTCACAGTGCTCCTTGTCTTCAGCCCAGGCATAGCCTTCTCTCAGCGACCAGTCCACACCCATCTCCAAGGCCTCTTCCAAGTCTCTGAGTGAGTAATAAGGTGCCGGTCATTTCACAGTCAAGGCAGGTCAAAACCTAGGGATGATGAAAATCTCAAAGGGTAGAGGAAAAGCTACATTTACCAACTATCGCCTGTGTACCAGGCCTTGTGCCAGATACAAAGTTTATGCTCTCAGCAACGCGACAGTTTTCTGAGGAAAGCAGCTACATAAATAACTGTAAAATAAAGTAGTAAATGCTACACCAGAGATGATTATAGTTCTTCCTTGACATTTATATAACCCTGTATTTATGGTTTTCAAATCTTATTTACATTAGATTTGCCTCTCTGATTCTGCACTCCATGAGGTGCTAATCAGGCAGCCAAAGATTTATGACCATAATCAGATGTCACTACTTACCATTAACTTTACCACAGCTACCTGCCTTCATTAATAATTTATGGAAAATTAGTCAAATAATATATAAAGCTATCTAAATGCCCTTCGGCAATACAGGTTTTAAGCTCTATTCCTATTTTCACAGAAGTACAACATGCATTTAGAAGCTGAGATGCACACACATTAAAACCCCTAGAAGGAAAAAGCTTTGATCTTCACCTAAGGCCCAGACCTTTTCCAAAACAGTGCCAGGAGAGGATGCAATGGTCAATGTTCCTGCCTGCTACAGCCCACTTCAAACATTATTTATAGGACAAAGTTCCTATCTAAAAATTTATAAAAATGAGTAGCATTTATTTACATGTTCCAGGCATGCTTTTCAAAGTGGGCTGGACCTCATTCTTAAAAAGCTAATCAATTTATTACCACTTCCTGTAAAGAGGATGAACAATCCCCATCTCCTGAGTGTCCTGAATTGGACATGGCTGTGAGGGTCTCACGGGCATTCTTTCTCTCATTCCATTTATTAGAACCTCGTGCGCTTACTTGGCATTCATTGGGATGACACCTTTTGATCCCACCCCAACAGGAATGTGGTCAAACATAGCTTGGGCAAGTTGCTCCTTCACAGGCTGGACATCGCTTTCATCTAAATTGGTTCTTAGCAAGCGCACACCGCAATTGATGTCAAATCCGACACCACCTACAAAACAGAGAAAAGTCAGTCAAATATTAGGAAAATTAGGCAGTTGGGCATTGTGACGGTGGGTGCCCACCACTGATGAGGGTTTAAAGACAGCCATTCCTTTAAAAGTAACTTTTTTATAGTGGCCAATAAAGGGATTCTCTGTGGAAAAAGTCTGATGATACCAAAACAGTGTAAAGTGACTGACATACTAAAGGTACTCTGTGGGCCAGAGAGGCAATAATGAACAATGAATAACATGTAGACCAGAGATTAAAATGTGGGTTATGTTTCTTTCTTTCCTTGATCACAGCCTTCTTGTAAACTTTATGAATTCTCTAGTTTTACTTTCTTTTTTTTAATCTTTACTGTTGACAATATTATCAAAGTCCCTCTTTTTTCCACTTATTGCCTCCATCCACCCAGTTCCCATCCTGCCCTGCCCCAGGCCTTCACCACCCTATTGTCTGTGTCCATGGGTAATGTACATGTGCATACAAGTTCTTTGGTTAATCTCTTCCCACCCTTTCTCTCCTCCCCTGCCAACTGAGATTCATCAGTCTGTTCCCTGTTTTCATGTCTCTGGTTCTATTTTATTCACCAGTTTGTTTTGTTCATTAGATTCCTTGTTGTGTGCACTTGAAAAAATGTGTTTCCTTTGGTTCTTAGATGCACTGTAATGGCTGTATACACGCAACCGTGAATGTAAATTAGAGGTCAAGGCGTTAAGTTTGTCAACTGCATTTTTCAAACCTATATTCTTACGGAGGGAAAGCTGCCATTACCTTAAAAAAATACTGCTTATGTATTTGTACTTTTCTTTGTCTCTGGATTGTAGCCTCACAAATTCTTGCTGCCATAATAGCTTTTCCATGCTCTCAAACAGATTTCAAAAAATTTTTTTTAATCCAGCCTTCCTTGTTATTTCCTGCAAAGGATTTGTCTGAAACAACCATGTTCACCAGTGCCAGAGGCAGAACTCTCAAGATGTAATTTATACTTCTTTTATCCCCCCTCAGATTCTGATGTGAATTATTTTCAGTGAAAGCACACAAAGCAGGAAAGACATATACTACTGGAGGTGAATAATGACGACAATGAAAGCAAACACCCAGTACTGGCTATGTGCCTAGCATTGTTCTAAGTATTTTACACAGTTTAACTCATTTCATCCTTACAATAATGCTGCAATCTGCCCAAGAGGTAACCGTGACTTAAAGATACATACTTTGCCAGGGAAGTGTTTTGTAGCCAATGTTTAAATAGCGCCTGGCATATAGTAAAAGCATTCTCATACCTATGTGCTCTACTTGATATTTTAAGAGCTTCTGAGTATCCACAGTTAATTCTCTCAGTGAGGAAAAGAAATCATAGTGTTTGGCGAGACGCACACAGGAAGCAGGCATGCTTTAGTTCACCGAGGCGATGATACACTGAGAGGAGCTACACATTTGACAGCAGCGTGCAGTCATCTTACCTGGGGACACCACGGCTTCAGGGTCATTCATATCAAAGGCTGCCATATTCCCAATAGCAAACCCATAACCTGAATGGACATCAGGAAGTCCAATAGATCGCTGAAAGAGAATCAGAGAATGAAATACAGTTTTAACCTGGCACTCTGGTTGCCTGATGATCCTGATACTGATTCTCAAAGCTTTTCCCAAATCAAGATCCTATTTTCATAAAATATTCTCTATTGGTGAAAATTAGGTGTAAAAACTCCTAATCATGAAGTTAATACAGTGGAGGAAAACCCTTCTTATAAAGTCTGACCATTAACTAAGGAAACCTAAACAGAAAGGCCTCAGTATAACATGGTAACAGGTTGGCCACAGACTACCTTTGATGTGCTATCACATTTTAAAGGCATCAAAAGATAAGTCATTGACAAGTTGTGGTTTTGTCAGGTTAAGAGAAATATCTGATTTATATAGGTCCTTCGTATTTAAGCAATCATAGACAAATGTAATCCATTTAATGGCATGAATATTGTATACGTTCTACATCTAGGACCTAGAAAGGGATCCTGATCCAGGAGGAATGTAGGTTAAACAGGGTGAGGATTTATGGATACCAGACACTTGTGAGTTCTTTTTCATATCCATAAGCCATATCTTTTTATTCCTGCCTTCCTACAGCCCAGCATAGAAACTGGCATGAAGACCTCAAAAAATGTCTGTAGAATGGATTCATTTTTAACATCTACCTATAATAATGGAATCTGAATGTTAGATTGCATTGGGAACCACTTATACCATCCAATTTTATGTTACCTTCACTACCCTCTTTTTTTTTTCCCAGTACAAGCTAAGAACATTCATTTAATTGTTTTCTCTGTCCCTGTGATACCCTCAGTAGACAGAGAGATGCAGGAGTGAGGCCCAAAATGGCACAGATAAGAAAACCTGAGCAGGATGCTGGTCTGGCCTCTTGTTTGCGCAGAATGGCTTGGAGGGGAGGAGTGGTATCCTGGGTTTTGTGGGGAGGGGTCAGGGTTGTGAAGGAGAGGCCCCACCCTGTCCACAGCCTGAAGGCCAGAACGAGCATCTTGAGAACGAGGTAAAAAGACTTGCCTCTGTTGAGGCCTGAGCTCCAGGTCACCGGGGCTCCATTAATTCACTCCCCTCATTCATTCCTGGGTTGCAGCCTTCTCTAGTTCCCGGCTCCTGGACTGTAACTGGTCACTCTGTATTGCAACTAATTTTCTGCCTCGTCACTACCCTCTTTTTCAATCATGTCCAGAATGCTATACTATCCTCTCTCCCTCTCTTCAATCCCGACCCTTAAACTTTTTTCCGTTCCTTCTTCAATCATCCTCTTAAATGGGGCCAGTGAAAACTGCAATGGTGATGTATACTAATCCAGGAAAAATTATGTATAATGACAAAAAACAAAACAAAAAGAAAACAAGAACACATTAAAAACTACTTCCAAAGTTCTCAAACACTTATAGGCTATAGCCAAAGGGAACCAGAATCTGTGATATTATTCAGGCCCACTATTACTTCACCAGAAGCCCGCTGCACGAAGATTCGTGCAAGAATGGTCCTTCCTTCCCCTGGCTGCCGGCACCGCTTTTGCTCTGGCTGGAGCTGGCTTTTCGCCTTTGCAAGCTGCCCAGAGGCCCGGAGTGGCTAGGGTGGTGCGAACGCTAGGGTGGTGCGAACGCCTGTGTCTTCGCCGTGGCAATGACACAAGCATACCACCCTGCCCACTTGGTGCTTGTATATGCAAATTAACCCACCACCTTTGTTGGGTTAATTCACTTACTCATTCCAGACTGGCTGGTGAAGGTACGGTCAATTAGCATGTTACTCTTTTATTAGGATAGATGTCCCAGGGTTATTCCTAGATGTTCAAAAGTCATAGTCTAAATTAGTGGTTGCCAATTGGTGGTCCGCAAGGTCCGAAAGGTTGGCGACTACTCGTCTAAATGACACCACTACAGTTAGGCATGGTCATTTATCTATTCAACAAACGTTTAGACTAAGAGAAAATATAAATAATTATAACATGGACTCACATGAACAATCCCAGGCAGAGCTGCTACATTGCCAATTTGTTTCATGGCAGGCAGGAAGCCACCAACACCTGAAGACAAAAATTCAAAATTAGAGGACACATTTGATTTTTAGTAAGTATATTCCTACATTTCTAGGGTGCATTACATGACGGGAAGTGATTAGGACTAGTTAAACAACATAAAAAAATGTTTGAGATGGAAGTGTGAAGGCAGCTTCTTTAGAAGGCAGCACATAGGCAGAGAGGTAGCGAGGGAGACCAAACTAATGACAAATATCTGTCAGTATTCTGTGCAAACCAGGGAAGGTTGTTTGCAAATGTACTGGGAAATGTAAAAAATAATTATTAAACATTATGTTGTCAATGTAAAAAATGTATTCTTTCATAGTTCACCTTATTTATAAAAAAACTGGTTTTACTCTAAGTGACAAAGAGGGGCAATGTGGAGCTGAAAAAACACTGGATTAAGGGTCAGGAAAATGGGGTTCTAGCCCCAGCTCTGTCACTGGTTGCTGTCATTTTAGGTAAGTGAGCATACTCTGGCAGGAGGCAGGTGGGACTAAGTTTGCTGATCTAAAAAATAAGAGGGTTAAAATTAGATTTCAACTCTGCCATTACTATTAGAGCTTTTTACAGTTATATCATAAGCTCACTGTAATCCTGCAAGACAGGAGTAATAAAATGTCCTTTATAGATGAGATGACTGAAGTTAAGTGAGGCTAATCAGTGTACTGGTTAAGAATACTGACTTTGGAATCAGGTACTTCTGGGTCTGAAATCTGGCTTTGTCACCAAGAAGTTGTGCAGCCTTGGACAATTAAAATTACTTAAGCTCACTGAACCTTGACTTAATACATCTTTAAAATGGAGACAGTGTCTTCCTCTTACAGTTCCTCTAAGAATTACACGAGATAACCTAAGTAAAGCACCCGGTAAAGTGCCTGGCACATAGTAAATGCACAATAAATGATAGTTTTTATTATTATCCAAGGTTGGCTTCAAAATCAACTGGTTCCATCCAACTACAAATGGTTTATAAGGCCAGGTAGCTAACAATATAAGCACAAATTAAAAACAGTTTTGGGGTCTCATTTTAAGTCTTGGTCGTTTCCTGAAAATATTTTTGTATTTTTAGATAATGTATTATCTGAATTATATTTTTCAAGGTACAGGAAAGACATTACTTACATGACCACATGTAAAATTCAAATGCACTTACCGCCACCTCGACACGCATTCCTTAATTCCTCAAACATTAATTTTTCCAGCGCATCATTTACATAGAAAATTCCTTCAACCTGGTACCAAAGAAAATGAAGAACTATGTCAGAGCACATGTACATGACATATAGACGCTGGATAGAATACAATACTGTACGTAATACTCATTTTGCTTTACTCTATAAAATACTTTCACATTACCTTAAACAAGCAAACTTCCTATAGAAAGGTGTAAGATGTTCCCATCCGGAAACACAGTTGCCTCTGAAAAAATGTGGGGGTTTAAGGCACTGACACACCCCTCCCCCAAGCAAGCAGTTGAAAATCTGTGTGTAAATTCTGAACTCTCCCTTGGCTCCCCCCCAAAAAACTTACCTACGAATAGCAGTCTTGTTACCTGGAAGCCTTACTGATAACAAGAATAGTTAACATGTATTTGTATGTGTATTAGTACTATATTTACAGTAAAGTAAGCTAGAAAAAAGGAAATTATAGTACTTATTGAAAAAAAATCCACATATAAATGGACCCATGGAGTTCAAACCTGTGTTGTTCATGGGTCAGCTGTATATCTTAATAATGTAGTATTTTGAAATGTTCAAAAATTATTTTATTCATTCTCCCATTCTCAAAGCCACATTTAAGAATTTAACAGGTAAAAAATACTTTGTACACATGATAAAGGTCTTCCAATTGGTCTTATTGCCAAAAGGTCTCAGTGTTCTTGTGCTTCTAATTTATCAGTGGGTTTTAGTGTGATGACTGCCGGAGGGGATGTAGGGAAAGAGGCAGATGAGGATAAAGAAGGGATAAATGGTGATGGATGGATACTGACTTGGGCTGGTGAACACACAATACAGCGAACAGATGATGTGTAGAATTGTGCACTTGAAACCCGTACACATTTGTTAACCAGTGTCACCCCAATAAATTCAATAAAAAGGAAAAAAAAATCAACGGAATTTTGAAAAAAAAAAACACACACAGATGAATCAAAAATTCAAATTCTAAACATAACACTGCAGGCATCTAACATAAGTGTACTTTTTCTGTGCTTAACAAACAGCACATCACACTTTGTTGTGTCCCATGCTGACTTACAAATCTGCATTTAGGCAAATGGTTGAGTAAAAACAATTTAACAGCCTGGCCTGTGTGGCTCAGAGGTCGAGCACTGACCTATGAACCAGGAGGTCACGGATCAATTCCCCGCCAGGGCACAAGCCCGGGTTTGCGGGCTAAATCCCCAGTACAGGGCGTGCAAGGAGCCAGAATCTCCTTCCTCGTTTCTCTGCTTTAACGCAAGATCACGGGCGCACGTGGCGATGAATGAAGCCGGAGGGACGCAGGCAGCCCAGGCTTTGCTGCTCTCGGTCCGGGGCTGCCCGGCCCCCGCCCTGTCAGAGGGAGCAGCGAACCGGGCGTCCCGTCCCGGCCGAGCTTCTTACTAGGAGGGGAGAGGGAGCTGTGTCGTCACCCGCTGGTCCCCGAGGTCCTCCCGCGCAGTACGAAACACAATGCCTGCCCGGTGAGTCTGCCCGGCTGTCGTGAGCAACAAAACCCTTTTATTACAAACCAACGCTTAGCGGTGAATGCCAAAACCCGGTTGGGCGGACACCGATTTGCACACAGGTCACGTGGCCAGCGGGACGCGGGGGAAGTGCGTGCCAGTCCCGGCACCGCCGCTCCGCACTGGCCGTGCCACCTCGTAAAGGGCCGCTAACGTCTCTGAAGCTCGGGAAGGCGACACCTCTTACGGCGCGTCTGGGAGGCTTGTGTGTGAACACGGTCTGCGAACGACGCCGACTCCGCGTTTCCTAGGAAACACCCCTCCCCCCCCCGCGCCCCGCTTTGCTTGTCCACGTGGTTTGCAGACCGCTCCAGCGGGGAGACGGGGTCGGGACCCGGTCCCCAGGCCCGACGGCGGGGTGAGTGGGGTTGGGTTGGGGGTGGGACGGCCCCAGCGATCGTGGGGCATCGGGAGGGCGCGGAGGCCCGGCGGGTGGCCGCGGCGCCGCGAGCCCCCAGCGGGAAGGCCGCGCCGCCGGCTCCCGCCACGCCCGTCTCACCTGCATGTTGGGCACGAAGCCCTTCTTGATCCTCCAGCAGTTTTTGTTGATCTTCTCCAAAAACTGCAGCTCGTCGTTGTAGTTGCGACTCATGGCGGCGACCACGGAATCGACGCCCGGCGCCGCTTTGAAAAGGAGCTGCCGCGCTGTCCCCGGTCCCGAGCGCCACTTCCGGGACTCAGCGCGCAGGCGCGGCCGGCTCTGCTGCCGGAGGGGCTACGGCAAGCGCCGAGGCCTCAAACTCCTCGCACGACCGCTTTTCTCTCGGTTAAGTTAGACCGCCCTCTAGTGTTCACCTTCTTTGGGTAGTCACCTGTCATGGTCTCCAGGATAAAGGCAAGCGAGCTAAAATCCAGCAGTTTTTAGCCCGATCTGGCCATCTTTTGCTTTGGAAGTGCTCGCGGTCCTGGAAAACGTGCTGAATCTGGGTCAATAAATCAGCCTGGAGTTTCATCCCCACCAGTGAGGGAGGAAAGACGTCTGCAGCTGAGAAAGATGAACATGCTTTAAATACATGCCCCCACTGAACATTTGTAATGTTTCAGAATGCATTTGTGGATATACCATGAATAGCTTTTATGTCGCCAAAGAGCACCCCCAAAGAATTAAACATGCCGGTTTCATTACCACAAACACTTCAGGGGCAGCTCTTAGGGCCAGATGTGCGCCGTCTAACTTTCTCTGGTGACTAAGTACTCTGTGATCATGCTTTTGTCCGCAGTGTCTCATGTTCAGAGCAGAAAGTGAGCTTTAAGTGACTTCAGTTTCTAGTCCTACCTCTTGTAAACAACGACTGGGGAATCAGAAAGACTTGGATTCAATTTCTACTTTTGCCCTTTACCAGCTTTGTGTGGTTAATCGCTCTTGACCTTTGTGTCCTCATCTATAAAATGGGATCATAATTCTTCATGGAGAGGCTGTGAGGACGAAATGAACGGACACTCTTGAAGTAACATATATCTTGAAGTGTGGTTAGCACTCCAATCACCCACTCTCTTCCATCCCCCACCCCCTACTAGATTACAAACAACACAAAAGCAAAGTTTGTGGTTTCTCTTCATTTATTTTTTATTTCTTAGTTTCTATTCCTCCATGCCAATCTTTCTTTCTTCCTCTTTTGTCCCAATTACATCCTATTGATTAAGTGCTCTAACAATTAATCATCAAGTATGAGTTATCTAGGCTAGTACTCTGCACTGCCATTTCCCTTAATCTGGGAAGGAAAACATCCTACAACTTAAAGAAGTGATACAACTTCCAGAGTTTTCTGCTTGTCACTGGAAACACCTAGACTCCAGGCAAGAATCAAGCCTTGAAATCTGCACAACCTCAGTTTTCATCCACGTTAAAGATGCTAGATTATCTTCCTTCTGTTCTGTCTTATTTTATTTTTCAAAGGGACAGGAACATTTGCAAATAAAAAGACAAGGTTGACATTAATAGAAAACCATTTTAATTAAATACAGGGGACAGTAGCAGTAAATATAAAACACAAAATCCAACATACAGGGAGGGAGAGAACCTTCGAGAGCTGAAAGGGCTGAAGGGATCTCCACGGACAACACCAATCCAAATCTGTACTTAAGAGTTTCTCACACACCTCTTCAGAAACACAGGCCCGGCTCTTGGCCCCAGAATCTTATAAACACGGCAACACACAACATGCACTGAAACGTGAACACACATTCAAAATACCATCCCTCCACATACACAGAGACACACACACACACACACATCCTGCTTTAACTCTTTAACCCAGGTTGCCTCCCTCTGTCCCAGAGGGCTGGAGAAGAAAAGCGTTCAGCCTAGGCACGCCACAAGATCTTGAAGACTCCAGTGTGCACTGCTTTCTCCTTCTCGGTTTACCGTCGGTGGGATTAAGGGCCATGGACCTCCTGGAGTGGACTCCAACCCAGCAATCAGGGCACTGGTTTCCCCCTCCACTGTCCATTTAAGAGATTCAGACCTTCCCAACCATAGAAACTTGGTTGCTGTTTGGAGGGTGTTTCATACTTCAGGTCAGTGGAAATCAAAAGGAAATGCTGAAAAAGAGGTCACAATGACGATAAGGTGAAACGTATCATTTAATTAAGCCAAACCCATAGGATGTCTGGGTTTACCTGAGGGGCGAGGAAGAGGTGGTTTCTTTACCAGGTCCTACCGTGTCACATCCTCTCCTCCCCTGTCCCCCAGCCATGCCCTTTTGCAAGCTCCATAAACCACTTCTCCTCTCTGAATCTCACTGTCCTCATCTATAAAATGGGATGAATACTCCCAGCCTCCCAGGTTGTCTGATGTTAAAGAAAATAAAAGTGCACTAGAGTGCCTCTTGTTCTGTGATGTGAATAAATGAGGCTGCAAAAAGAAATTGGACCTGGTCTGATTCTAAAATTCAAGTGTAAATGCTCTTTATTGTTAGTTGCAAGCTTCAAGAGCTAAACATTTTTTGTCTATAAAATTCCTTGGGCTCAGAAAAAAACAAAAAGCAGAACAAAATAAAACAGAAGGTAAGCAAATTGAAGGAGGCTTATTCTACTATGAATAGAAATGGGGCAGTTAAGAGACTGTTCAGATTCTTACCTCAAGGACTTCAATGTCTGAATTGACCAATGAGATTTTGTTTGGCGTGGGCAGAGGAAATCCTTGCTGCAATTTTGCTAAAATAGAAAACAAGAGGGAACAGAAGTGGGCACGGGCACGGAAGTTTTGTCAAGCTTTTCAGTAAGGGACTAACAAGCAGCTTTGAAATAATCTGTCTTTTCATTCTGCCTGGTCCTGTGTTTTCATTTTTTCCTGCTATGTCCCTAGCATTGCCCCGGAAGAGGGGTTAATTAATCCATGCTTAAGAGAAACGCACCTGCAATTATGTGCATTTGGATGGCAGAAACACGCTGGCACCTTGTCCAATTTGTATTTTGAAAACACCTTCCTTTTTGGGTCCTGAGAACAGTCTGATCTCTGATACAGAGTATAATTTAATGCTGCTGTGTGTGAACATTTGTCATTCATGAAAATGGTGTCTATCCAGATGGTGGTCTTTGCATAAGAACCAGAGAGACACCGACGGCCAGGGAGAATACTGCCATTTCTGGCCGAAGGCGACTCTTCACTGTGTAAGGAGAATGAATGGTTTCAATCTCTGTAACTCAACCAGCGATAGCCTTTCTTGCTGAGTCTTCATGCAGAGTTGCTAACAAGGCTCGGACCTGGGACAACTCATTTTGCAACCGTATCCTTGATGGCACAAACTTTGCCAATTGTGGCCCTGGCCTGGATTCCCAACGACACCCGAGAAGTACAAGCTTTGGGTGGAAAGTCCCAAACAATCCCCAACATCTGGCCAATGCCAGAGGCACATGGTTCCCCCAGGACCTCTTACCGTTGGCCAGTGGGAGGACGCCAAAGTGGAGAATGGAGGACAAAATATTTTCAAACCTCAAGACCTGAAATGAAAGGGGAAACGAAATCAGGTGGGGCATTTTGAAAGAGCCATGCCTGGTTTGGACCTGCACTTACCGGTTTGGAGAACTATAATTAGAATCTCCCCGTAGAGATCCGTATTCCAGCTTCAAGACTCTCTGAAAGCTACTTGGTGGGAAGCCACACTACAGAGTTTCCCCGATCCTTTTTCCTCCTGGAGGATGAACCTTTCTGCTCCCCTCCCCCCTGGATCGTGGTGACGACAAATGCCGAAGGACCCACTGGTGGGAGCAAACGTGGCAGCTTAGATATCTACCCAGTAAGACCATCCTGGGCAATGAGCACATATCCCAATGAGTAGGCTTTCCGTAACTTACTGGGAAGCCCAGCCTCAGCATTGTTATGCTCCATGGTTCATGACATCGCCAGAATGCCCAACTTATCTTGAATGAACTATGGGAGTTGCATAATCTTAGCCAAGTGCTGATTTCTGGAAGACTCAAGTATTAAAAACGAAATGGGCTATGAGAATCATGAACTCATTCAATGAATATTTTTTGAACACCCTCTCGGCTTAGCAATAATAAGGACCTTTTTGCAGCTTAACAAGGGTGGCTCTGAAGCACATTTCCTAGCTTGACCTCTTGTTTATACCACGTTACTGTGTGATACTGGGAAAGTGCCTTAACCTCTCTGTGCCTCATGCTCTTCAACTGCAAAGTGATAATAACAGTACTAACCATGTAGGATATTGTCAGGATTATGCAAGTTAACATTATGCCTGGTATATACTATTGTGTTTTTTTTTTCTCTCAGAAATATCATGGTTAGTACTCTCTGTTGTTGATAGTGAGCAGTTTTTCTGGGTCTTTCTGGAAAACCTGGACTCATTTTGCCTCCTCGGGGCTCAGGAAATATTATTTACAAGACAGTCAGCTATGCATTCTCGCTGACGATCGTCTGCCATCTACCAAATGGCTATGCCACAGAGGTGTAATCCAGGGTGACCGTACTTGAGAACCACTGCTCTAGAATATAAGCACCGTGACGGTTGGATGCCAATTAGTGATGTGGCTGATCTTTTGGAAGCTTGGGAGGGCGGCTTCCAAGTTGCATGTTGGGATATATTCTTCCAATGAGGAGGTCACCAGGCTGCCCCCACCCCCAACCAGCCTTGACCTAATTTTGGGAGGTGGATAGAAAGCCTTCGAAGAGCAAACTTGATCATGGCCTAATAACAGACACGGAGCCTCGTTCTTTGGGAGTCAGTCTGGATCTCAAATTGAACTATAGAGGATTATTTTATAAAAAAATAAAATCTTGAAAATGCATCCCTCCCACATTACACAGTGTCTTAACAGTCTTTGGAGTTCCTTTTAAAGTCTGAGTAGATGAAAGTGAATTGGAGAGTTCTCTTGTTTAATAGTTAATGAGCTTGGTGACTCGACCAGTAGCTACATAAAGAATTTTAAAGTTAAAACCTACACTCCTGGGAAAACCAAGTACTCCTCAGAGGGATGGAATACAGTCATCCAGCTACTCTACAGGAGGATTCACATTCTCCCCGAACGGAATGCTGAGACTCTGCTTCCTACCTCAATATTCTCGCGATTGGACTCTGGCAAAGAGAGGCGGAACCTGAAAACAAAACCAGCAGGTTAAAGGAGGAATATTTCGCAACAACCATTTAAACAGAAACAAAAGGGGTAGGAGACTTGTTTTTAGCTCAATAAGCTATTATTAAAAAAATAAAACCCACCCAGTCTTGTAAGGACATAATGTTCTATTACATCTTTACCCCCCTATTTGCTGCTTAAGAAGCAGGGCCAGAATAGCAGAAGGTTAGGGTTCCCCAAGTGCTTTTGCTCTGTGGGACTTAAGTCTGTTGGCAACTTGGAATGCAGAACAACCTTAAGATACAGTTTTTAGTTAACAGCCATGCCAATCCCCCTTTCCATCCTTCCCCCAGCACCCCCTGCCTCCCCAACTCTCGGCCCCAATCTCCTCTGCTCTCGGAAGCTAGGCAGGGTTAGGCCTGGGTAGTACTGAGTTGGGAGAACAGTTCCAGGTCTTCTTGCTCTGAACTCAACCTCATAACTTCTCTGATCCAGGCTGGCACCTTATTGATAAACATGACAATGATGATGGTGATAATGATGACACTATATGACATGTCCTAGTTTAGGAGATTCATACACATTTTTTAAAAATAATTTTTTTGTTAATCCTCATCCAAGGATATTTTCTCAGAGAGCAGAGGGGAGAGAGGAAGGGAGAGAGAGAGAAACATTGATGTGAAAGAGACACATCAACTGGTTGCCTCCAGTACTTGTCCCAACCAGGGGTGGGGAGCGAACCTGCAACCCTGGTAATGCCCTTGGCCAGGAATCAAACCTACGACACGTTGGTGCATGGACTGATGCTTTAACCACTGAACACACCAGCCAGGGCTAACCATTCTTAAATTTAAACTTCATAGTAACCCTGTGATGGATGCAATTATTGTTGCCTCTTTTGCAGATGAGAAAACTGATGATCAGAGAGAATTAAATTACCCAAGTCTCAGAGTTAGCAACTGATGGATCTGGATGCCAAATCTCACTCTACTTGACTCTAGAGTCGATGCTCGGCTGAGGCCACAGCTCTCGGGAGGCCGTATCACCTACTAGTGGTGGGCAAACCGTGGCTTACGAGCTACATGCAGCTCTTTGGCTCTTTGAGTGTGACTCTTCCACAAAATACCACCGCCTGGGCGAGTCTATTTTGAAGAAGTGGCGTTAGAAGAAGTTTAAGTTTAAAAAATTTGGCTCTCAAAAGAAATTTCAATCGTTGTCCTGTTGATATTTGGCTGACCACTGACCTATGCCATGTTTTACCTGTTCAATCATAGCACATTGGGGAAACGTTGGCTTTGCCAGCTGTCTGGCATCACAGGCAGTGCAGGGCAAGGTGAACGGCGCTGCTGGGACATGAGAAGGGTGCCTCCCCTTTTCTCACACCACCTCCTATGTACCAGGCAGACCAGGTTGGAAATCTGGCCTACATACAGGCGAACACACGTGTGAGTTTTCCTTCTTTTCTTTCATCACAACCCCCAGCCATGATTGGCCACTTCTGGACCACCTGCTATGGGTGAGCTCGTCTGGGGTTCATCTTCGATCTCCCCTTGTTCTCTAGGCACATTCACCAGGTTTGCTTACTAATGGGCACGTCTCACCATCTGCAGAGAAACAGGTGGAGCCAAGAGCAAACTCTCCCTCCTGTTTCTGGAAAACACGCGAGTGCAGTTCAGACCACGAGGTGGCGACTCAGTTCAGTCCTTTGACCTTTCATTCTGGCCAGGCCCCTCGCCTGCTACCTTAAGGCTTGACACTGGAACTCATTTTTATGACAGAACCACAGAGTCCTTGGGAAAACGGGAGCTCACAGAGCCTTACTTTGCAGACATATAAGAAGATGGCTTATTTTAAAAGTTTTAGAGACAGTTTATCGTCCTGATCAAAAACCAGGGGTGAGGTGCAAACTCTGAAGCTTAGCAAAAGGCTCTTTGTGATCTGGGCCAATATAGCAAATATGACACAATGAAGGTCAAGTGCAGCAAAGCACAGGCACCCACAAAGCTGTCCCTCCAACCCCGTGCCACAGCAGACATTGGAAATCAGTCCTGCACTCAATCTCTACCCTATAATAATTATTATCTCTTTGCCTGACTGAACTCCCTGAAGACAGAGATTCACTCTTAACTTTGCATTCCCAGACTGAGTACAGAGCATGGGAAATCTAGGCACTTGCTGTTCATCCATCCATCCATCCATCCATCCACTCATCTATCCATCCATTCATTCACTGATTCATCCAGCAGATACTTACTGAATACCTAATGGATGTCAGTCCTGAGCAAAACCACAATCTTATCTGCAGCCACTGCTCTCGTGCAGATTATCATAGCCTCGTGGGGAGGCAGGCATTAACCAAATAACCCACGGATGAAGGCGTAATTGCAGACTGTGATAACTGCTCTGGTGGAAAGAAATACATTCATGGAGGCAAATGGGAAAAGAACCTCATCTTACTTGGTGGATAGAGGAAGTTTTCCAAATCACAGAAAAGCTAACATCTAAAGGATGAGCAAAGTTAGATAGACAAAAGAGGAAGGGTTTGGGCAGAAGTTGCAAAGGCCCCGTGGAGGGAACTGAGAGCAAGGTGATGCTGGAGTGGCAGACGGGGTTGACCAAGCTAGGTTTCTCAGGCCATGCTAGGATTTTGATACAGTGGTACCTTGAGATACGAGTTTAACTCGTTCCGTAACTTTGAGGCGGGGGAAACTATGAGACACTCGGGTCGCGGTAAACTGTGCAGCCAGCCGGCCGATCCTATCTCAACTGTTGCTCGTATTTCAAAGCAAAAATCGCTCGCTCGACGGCTCGTATCTCAAAAATCTCGTATGTTAGGGCACTCGTATCTCGAGGTACCACTGTATTTAGCCTAAGAGCAAGGAATGGACAGAAGGTGTCTTAGAAGGGAGGCGATGCCTGTGTTCTGTGACGATCACTCTGGCTGCAGCGGGGAGGGATGACCGGCAGGCGAGAGGTTTCCCAGGTGCTCCTTCCCTGCTCAGTGATGTGGGTCGCAATGTGCAGAATGTCACTTATGTGAGGGATGAAAGAAGCAATTAGCAATGCTAAGCAGTGTGTATTCAGGTGCTCTTTTGTGAGGTTACACACCTCACTGACTTGCTGCAGGAAGTCTGAGCAGGTGGGACAAGGCAAAATAGCCAGTGTGTGTGTGTATGTGTGTGTGTGTGTGTGTGTGTGAGAGAGAGAGAGAGAGAGAGGGGGGGGGGGAAGCAGGAGGATAAACTGCCCTTTGAGAGAAGCACTCTGTACACTACCATGTCCCTTAGCACCCAGTACTGTAATTGCCTGAAACTGAGTGTTTCTCTCACCAGACTGTGGATCTGGAAAGTAGACACCACTGTCCGCTCTCCTCTCTGTATTAAGAACAGGACAGAGCACATAATAGGTGCTTAATACATTCTCAATGAGCGGATATATGGATAAATGAGCAGATAAAGGACTTGGGTGGGGGAGTGTCTATTAGAACTGAGGTCACTTTAAGGGTGAGCCGGCAGCGTGTTCACTTTAGGAAACTCTGGGAAGTAAGGCTGGCTGGCTTGAGAGGTAGAACCCATCACTGAAGAGCTAGAAACCCCAGGCTGTGGATTCAATCCAACTATGGAAGATTTTGAGGGGAGCCCATTCCGGTATCTAAGGACTCTCTCGAAGAGGAAGAGTTCCCCAATGTTTTAACTCCATTGCCTTCTGCAATCTGGACATTCCCCCAAAGAGTCAGGGAGAAGGGGAAGAAGTCATTTGGGGTTCCCTTCTCCAATGGAGCACCCTTCCCCTCCCCCCCACAGCACCCCACGGGCATTCCCCTGTCCCGGCTTCAGCAGTCGCTCAGAGGAAGGGTGGAGATGGAGGTCAACACGATGGCAAGTCTGAGCTCTGCTGACCTGTCCGAGCCCTGTTCCAACAGAAACCGACTCGGTTCTTCCCGGACCTGTTTGCCTCTCAGCTGGCTCACCCGGGCAAATGTTTACCCGCCCAAACCTGAGCAGTGGAGGCAGGCGGTGACTATCTGCTGGCAGTCAGCTGCATTTGCATTTTCTGCCAGTGTGGCATGGGAGGGGTTGGAGGGCCTGTGCGTGCGTGTGTGTGAACGTAGTGGGGTGGGGTGCAGTTGGGGAGCATCCAAAGCCTCAGTCCCATAGCAATGTCAACAAATGACCCCAAGTTCTAAATGGTTCAACACTGATGTACATGCGATTGCTTCAAGCTCTGCTGGCAATGAAGAGGGTTAGCATGGCACCACCTGGATGCAAACCAAATCAGGGAAAGCGTTGTTTAATTTGGCCTCTGAAGTCATCTCCAAGTGTCTCCGATGTGGGCCAACCTGTTGCCGGGGTTACCGCCAAACAGAACTGTGTTTGGAACGAACTTCTCTATTGCAGACAGAGCAGCGAGAATCTGATGGATGACTGAGGGCCATCGCCACGGCTTTTAAGCCCATCTTGGTCACACTGTGATGTTGAAGGGGGAAGAGAATGAAACGCCACCGCCAGTAGGAACAGGTCTTTCTTGAGCGCTGATACTGTGCTGGGTATTGTGCTTTTCACGCTTTAGCTCCTCTGCCCATACAGCCACGCTATGGAGAGGTACTCCATTTTGCTGGTGAGGATGCTGATCCTCGGACAGGTCAATTAACTCGCTCCGGGTCCCACAGTTCCAAATGACTGAGGTAGAAGTCACACTCACACCTGTCTGACCTTAGAGCCTGCGCTCTTAACAGACATAGCCAACGAGGTCAAGTCTGTTATTTATACTCCCGGCTCTGGCTTTCTTTATCCTTCCTTCGCTCAGTTCCTTAATGCAACGAGAAATGGCACTGCCTCCTCTATCACTACTGATCAACGAGGAAGGTCACGCTCCCCGGTTCAGTCCCGAGTGACCCCATGCTCATGGGTTTCCGCTTCGAGGCAGGGTATTTATTTTCTCAGTCTTAGGTCTAAGTCTTCTTTTCTTCACTGCACCCGAGGCGCTACAATCCAGTAAGTCAATACTCCAGGCTGTGGAAACAGACTCACCCAGATTCACATTCTGGCCCCCGCTGTTCAATAGCTCTGTGACTGGAGTAAGCCATTTAACCCCCAGATCTGAACCACGGGGATAATGACACTGACCACCAGGGTATTTATTGGTTCAATCTACAAACATTTACTGAGTGCCGTGCCAGGTCCTGGGGATTCAGGGTGGTGAGGATGAAAGGAAATAATCTGTGTGCAGTGCTTGGCACAGGACCAGCAGACAGTAAAGCCTCAATAATACAGAGTAGTCATAAACAGTAGAACAAATGGCGATTTCTCTAAGCACCAGAACAAGGGAGCGAGGTGTTTTCTGCATAAGGGAACTCTTGAAATGATCTTGTATGACTGAGCACCACTTTCTGCTGGCTGAGGCCAGACCCCAATTTGAAATAATAGCCACAGCTATTATTGAACACCTAACATTCACTTTCCATGTATGAACTCATGTACTCCTCACAACACCCCCTGAAGTCGAAACTTGCCTGGGAGACTGGGCTGGGATCTGAACCAGATAGTCCGACTGCAAAGCCTGTGAGCTCACTACCTCTCTGGCCTCACCTCTGGAGGTGCCTCTGATTTCCGCAGCTCGCAGCTCGCGTCTATGCGGCCCACCCCTAGCAGCTCCAGAAAGAACTGCTCCAGGCAGGGCATGGTTAGAAAGGCGGGGTGTTCTGGAGACCCTGTGTCCCCGGTTCTTCTCAGGGATGTTTCCCTGATCCTCACCCGCTTTCCACTCCTTCCTGCTGTGTCTCTCTGACATCATCAGAGACAAAACCAGCCCATCCTGAAAAGCAGCGCTTGCCCAGGAGTGGGGATGCTGGTTGGGGTGGCCTGTGTGGGCTGCGGGGCTAGCGTTCTCGCTGCCACAGGCTAAGGCCACTCTCCCAGCATCCCTCTGCTCCTTGGCAAAGCCTCGCCTCTCAGGTTGGCTGCCTGAAGTCTGAGCAAAGGCCGGCCCGCTCACCTTGGCCACAGTCTGCTCCTTGCCCGAGGTTTGCTACAGTATCCCCTGCAGGCGCCACCCTCAGGCTCACACAGGCAACCTGTGCGGTTAGGACGGGCCTCTGCTCAGAGGGCCCTGCTCGGGTAAATGCCCTGCGGTCTCCCACTTGAAATTGTACGTAATTTAAAAAATATATATATTTTTTATTGATTTTTACAGAGAGGAAGGGAGAGGGATAGAAAGTTAGAAATATCGAAGAGATAGAGAATTAGAAATATCGAAGAGAGAGAAACATCCATCAGCTGCCTTCTGCACACGCCCTACTGGGGATGTGCCCGCAACCAAGGTACATGCCCTTGACCAGAATCAAACCTGGGACCTTTCAGTCCGCAGGCTGACGCGCTATCCACTGAGCCAAACCGGTTTCAGCGAAATTCTACATAATTTTTGAACAGGGGGTCAGCATTTTCATTTTCACAGGGTTGACCGATGTGCTTCTGCAGTTCCATATTTTCCTTGTTTCATTTAGTATTACAGGTATCTTATTGAAAACATCTTGCAATGGGGAAAAAATGGGGACATATGCGATACTTTCAACAATAAATGTTTTTTTTTTTTAAAGAAAGAAAATGCTGAAACCGGTTGGCTCAGTGGATAGAGCGTCGATCTGCAGACTGAAAGATCCCAGGTTTGATTCTGGTCAAGGGCACATCCCAAGTAGGGCGCGTGCAGGAGGCAGCTGATTGATGTTTCTCTCTCATTGATGTTTCTAACTCTTTATCCCTCTCCCTTCCTCTCGGGTGAAAAATGAATAAAGTATATTTAAAAAAGAAAGAAAACGTGTTTCTACAATAGTCCTGATAACCATCAAGTTGACTGATGGGTGATTGACTTTTCCCCTTCGTTGGTTTCCTATTCTTTTTGGACGCTGCCTTCTTTGTCTGTTTTATTCTTTGCCTATTTCTTCCCTTCACAGGTTCGATCTGGGCCATCTGGTCATTCTGTTTCTCCTTCCCCCAGGTCGTCTGATTCATGGCTTCAACTACAGGCCTCAGAGGGCTGAGGAAGACGGGCTGTTTCTCCAAATGGCCATTAGTGTTCAACGGTCTGTGTCTATGACCCGCTCAAGCCTGTTCACACCGCATGGCATGCAGTGGAGAGCCAGCCAGGCCATGTGGCACAGACTTCTGAGACTCTACCTTAGAGTAATGAGCTCCGTGTGGCAGAGCCTGAAGGTCTCTCAGGGATGATTCAGTCCAACGTCATTATTTCTCAGAGAAGGAAACTGAGACTCAATAGGCTTGATCCCGGATATGGAAGCAGTGAGCAGGGATTTGAACCTTCATTCCTTGACCTCCAAGTTTTAAGTTCTCTGCTCGGTGAATTTGTTAAAGAGGAATTTTAATTTATGGCTGTACCATTAGAATGTGGATTTCTAGAAAATAATTATATTACTGAAAATAATAATATTTAGCTTAATATTATTTAATGGGAAGGAAAAAAGGAAATGTTCGCAACACATTTCTAAGTCCCTACTTTGCAATGATCTGGACTATTGTAGGAGAAGCGTGTAAGTGATTCATGTTCTGTCCAGCGGTAACCACCCTTGCTGTCCTTGTCTCTACGGCCTGTGGATTCACTACGGTGAAGGTTCCCCACAGTCAAATCATTGGGTCTTACCTGTTCAGAGACAGGGAGCAGATCAGTCTTTGTCCCAGAATAACCAGGCCGACACTGGTGCTAGCGACCTGCAGACAACAAAAGCACGGATTGCTAAGAGTGAGGCTCTCTGGCCAGAGATTGGCCAGAGATATTATTCCCTAGCGTGGAAACATCACAAGCTCCATTTCCCCCTCATTCTGTGAGAGATTTGAACGAAATAATTCTAAAAATACTGTTTCAGGTAAGAAAACTAACTATAAAGACTTTTGCTTGATCTCCTTTAAACTGTTTTTTTTTCTCTCCTCATTTCTCTTCTCTATGTACTGTGTGTGTGTGTGTGTGTGTGTATGTGTGTGTGTGTGTGTGGTATTTCGCTTAGGTTCATTGGATTAGTCCCTTTCTATTGAATTGTATTTGGCCTTCTTCTGCTCAAATAAACTTGATGTCTACCTTGATTAGCTTATTTCAAGGGAAAAGACAATTAGCTGTCCATGTAACTGAAGCAGAGGGAAGGGCACACGGGGAGCAGAGAAGGGTGCAGAGCTATTGTACAATGTATGGGGGCTGAGCCCGGGCTTCTCACAGCTCCTCACACTCCATCTCCACCCTGTCCTCACTCCTAACTGATAGATCACTTTCCACCCCTCCAAGCACTTAGTTGACCGCTGCTGGCCAGTGGCCTGCTCCAGGACAGGCCTGGCATCCACCGGCCGCCCTCCGACCCCGCAGACTTACAAAGTCCATGGACACAATGGTCTCGGCAGTGGAATTCTCAGACTGGGTGAGCAGCATGATGGAAGCAGGGATGTCCAGGGTGAAGTTCCCCGGCAGTAAGCTGATCACGGGGGGCTCCGTGGCCATGATCCGAATCATGAAGGGCTGGGACAGGATGTAGATCTCCGCAATCTGCCGGGGTTCAGGGAAAAAGTGGAGATAGGGGGTTGCGAGTTGATGAGTGAAAGTCACAGATTTGGGGTGACTAAATATGACCTCGTGCAGTAAGAATAGACAAAAAGCTCCTTAATAGCAACAACAACAACATGCAAAAAACAGATAATAATGGCTGAGGTTTATCCAACACACGCTGTGAGCCAGGCACCAGGCCACGGCTGTTTGTATTATCTCATTTCGTCTTCACAAAATCCCTGGGAGGCAAGTTCTTTCCATTTCACAAATAAAAAAAAGTGAGTCTTGGAGAGGTTTAGTCATTTTCTCAAGGTTCCAGGTGAGTAAGTTGTAGAATTGGTTGTCAGATCTAGGTCTGTGTGATTCAAGATCCTTACTCTAAATCCAGGATTCTCTAAAAACAGCATGTCTCGCCTGGCTGGTGTGGCTCAGTGGTTGAGTATAGATAGACCTATGAACCAGGAGGTCATGGTTCGATTCCTGGTCAGGGCACACGCCTGGGTTGTGGGCTCAGTCCCTAGTGAGGGGTGTGCAGGAGGCAGCCAATCAATGATTCTCTCTCATCATTGATGTTTCTAGCTCTCTCTCCCTTCCTCTCTAAAATCAATAAAAATATATTTTAAACAAGCAAACAACAAAACAAAAATAGCATGTCTGTCTTCATCCTCAGGGGCAAGCCTGGCCTTTCAGTACACTCGGTCCAGCACTCAGGTGCTCTGAGGCATGGCCTTAATCGCTGCTTCACTAAAGGCACAAGCAAGGGCACTAACCCTTCATTTCCCACGGAAGCTCATTATTTCCAGTGTGGCGGAACCTGTGGGCGCCACGGATGATTTATCTTTTGAACTTAAAATCCTTTCATAGGAAGGTGTGCAGTACATCTTTGTGGACACTTGAACAGAAGAACAAAATTCCTCAAGAATGCAACCATGGACTGGGGCTTGCACCAAAAAGCAAGAAAAAGAACCCCCCAAGTAAGACACAAACAAACAAAAAGAACCCCCCAGTGTTCCGGAAGTAATTCCAACAAAACCAAATTCACCATCAAGGAGTCAAATCCTGACACCGCTTACCCGGGAGAGAATGTTGCCAACGCCTTGAGAGTTCCGCACCAAATGGCTGGAAATCTGGAAAAGGAAGCCCATCGTGTCAATGTGAGGTCTTTACCTGAGGTTGTCTTTGCAGGAAAAACAGAGCAGTCCCTGTAATCTGTATGAATGACGAAGCTGAGGCGCCAAAAAAGGTGTTTGAAGGCACCTTACCATTTTATAGACCAACCCCAGGAAACATGATGCGCAGGGAAGTACAGGGACTTGCCCTCCGGGGAGGCCCCCAGGAGATACATTTCCTTTTGAGAAAGTGGCTTTTGACCTTGGGAACACTGTGTACATCATGTATGTGTGATCCCTGTGTAAATACTCTATGGTGGTTCACAGCGCGTTTTGTACTACTGTCTTCCTTAAGGAGACATAGAAGGCTGAAGTAATTTATTTTCACAGACAGGTGGTTTTCAAGTCTTGAAGCTAGAAGTGTCTAATGTTCAGCACTGGGTGGTAGCTGGTATGGCCAACTTAGTATTTGGAACATAAGGTTTATGACAACTGCATAATTAAGACCTACCGAATGAAGATTCATAAGGGATGCTCAGTAACAGTTGTTGGATGGTTGGATGGAAAGAGTGTTCTCATATGCAAAAGGGAGGGGTGTGGCAGAGAGAATCAGCAAGTATCTGTGTTCTCACAGTCACTACAGATAACTAAGTTCAGTTGCTAACAGAAGAAATATTTATGTTGGCATAACATAAGGAATAACAATAATAATAACCAGCAACACTTAGGGTATACTTTCTCTGTGCTGGGCATTGGTCTGAATGCTTTACATATATTTAAATCTCTTTCATGTCTATATCAACCTATGGCTTATTACAGACATTAAAGAATTATGATTATTCCAATTTTTCAAATGAGGAAAAATTGGACTTGGGCTTGCACCAAAAAGGAAGTTAAATAAACTGAAATTGCCCAAGGTCACAGGTAATAAGTGACAGAGAGGGTCCTGTCATTACTTAAGAGCAATCTGGAACGGTGACTTGGAGTCATAAAAAAATGAAATGAGAAGAACTGGAAACTCAACAACTTTCCAACGAATAACATTCTTGCCACAACTCCTGCTTTCATTGTCCTGATCGGAGTGCTAGTCTACGAAGCCCAGGAATACAAGTTACGACATACAAGCCCCCAAATGGGATGCTTCAGATAAGATGAAATGTTGGAGCTGACTGTCATCCCCTGTCAGCTCTCCTCACCTCTTTTGTGGAGAGAGTGACATTGAAAGCCCCAGCGGCAAAATGGGCGAAGGATGCAGATTTAAAGAAATATTCGGAGATTCCGATGTAGAGCATAGAGTCGCTGCGTTCTGGGAGCACAAAAGGCACTGGGGAGAAGGGGGGGTCGGCGAGGTTTTCCAGTGGATAGAAGACACCCTGTGGGAAAAGACAGAGAGAGAGACCAGTGGGTTAGGTGAAGGCTCAAATATGCAGGACACCAGAAGGTGGACCCTCTCAGGTCAGAATAAGAAAAATGGTGGAAACTCATTAGGGAAGAAAAAATGTTAAGGCCTTCTGACTCTTTGTCTAATGACCATGTTTTAAAGCTCTGACGACTTCTTGAGCATACATCTGGGCATGTCCGACCACTCTGGGGTGTAACCTAGTGAAAGGTTCCTTGCCCGTCCTCTTCTCCAGGAGAGAAAGGCAGGTGCTTTTAGCTGGAGGTGACAGCTGAATACTTCCTGAGGTGCCAGGTAGAGATGTCAAACCCCTGACCTTCAAACCCTGTGATTGCCGAGTGTCTGGGTGTCACAGAAAGACTCGGGAGGCTCCAGAACTCTGTATGACTTAAAGCATTCAACAAATATTTATTGAGTTGACCTGAGTTGAACACGGCACCTTGAACTGCACCCGATCAGGTGTTCATGAATGCTCCCTGGGTTTCAGAAGTCTAGGAGAAAATCCATGGCATTTCTAATGGCCCTCATTAGTTGTGTAATGTTTAAGTGATCTGAATGACTCCGAGTGATTGAAATATAAGCCAATATGCATTTTTAAAAACAATGATAATAACTTTGGAGCAAAACTAAACACTTTCCCAGAATCAGCAAATAGCATTTTCATATGCTAATAGCCTCAGTAGAGGTCAGCAGCTGGAAGTTAAATGGACTTATCTGAGAGGAATAGAAGTACTAATGCTAATATGTACAATTACAGATGTAGTAAGTTCTAATAATTGTAGACCACTCACTTGCTGCTTCCTAGCTCATACCTACTCCCAGAGGCAAAGGTATCATGAGACTCTTCTTGAAGAAGACAGACGTGTCTTGTGCAATCCAAACAATCGTTTATCCACCAAGGAAATATTCAAGAGTCTTTCGAAAGAGCATACACATCAGGGATTGTTTCAAAGGAAAGGAAATTATTTGAAGAGCATGTAGGAATATTTCCTCTGCACATATTTGTTCCCTGAATACAGTCGGCCCTCTGTATCCTTAGGCTCTGCTTCAACCAACCGCAGATAAAAATATTTGAAAAAAGAAGAACTACATTGTGGCTGACGGGCACTATGGAGTTAGGCTTACAATGGTTGTATATACTGAGCGTGTACATTTCTTTTAACATCCAACTACGTAGCATTTATATTGTATTAGGTTATGTAAGTAATCTAGAAATGATTTAAAGTATACAGGAGGATGTGCCCAGGTTAATTGCAAACACCATGCCATTTGTTTAAGGGACTTGAGTATGAAAGGTTTGGGTCTGGGGAGGTGTCCTGTAACCAATCCCTGGAGGACATAGAGGGGTGCTTGTCCTGGCTGCTGGTAGCCAGGATGAGCGCTCTGATGAGGATGATAAAGTTACCTTCAAATTCAGGTCAATGTAGTTCTCGGTAATTTCTGGAGGACTCATTAGTGAATAATCCAGCAGGGTATAGTTGTCAATCTTGGTTAAAACTAAAACAGATAAAGCAAACAGAAAATTTACATTCATTAAAAGCATAACATAAGATTAATGTATAGCTAGAACAAATTTTTTAAAATTGAAGAATTTTAAATTATATTGTCTAAAAGAATAATTACCCTAGTTCATAAGTAATACACATTCACCTTTTTATTATTTATTTATGTATTTAATAGTTGACATTCAATATATTAGTTTTAGGCCCTGCTCACTTTTCAGGACCCAGGAAAAGTAGGTAAGTCAAAGAAGAAAGTAAAAACCCTTTTAAATCACATTATCCTGAGAGAAACGTAGTATTTCGGTATATACCCTTTTTATCGCTCTCTGCCTCTCTCTTTCTCAATGTACATACATTCTTTTTTTTTTAAATATATTTTATTGATTTTTTACAGAGAGGAAGGGAGAGGGACAGAAAGTCAGAAACATCGATGAGAGAGAGATACCGATCAGCCGCCTCCTGCACACCCCCCACTGGAGTTGTGCCCGAAAGCAAGGTACATGCCCCCGACCAGAATGGAACCTGAGACCTTTCAGTCTGCAGGCTGATGCTCTATCCACTGAGCCAAACCGATCTCAGCCATACACTCTTTTTAAAGAAGGAATTAGACAAACAAGTCACTTGTCAACATTAAGCCATACGTATTAGGTCGGTATAATGAGAAACTTGCACATTCTATGTTAAAGCCTACTAGGTAGCTAGAACTTAATTTTTTTTTCACTATAAGCAGGCATTACTGTTGTAATTAGAAATAATTTTTAAAAAGAAATATCCAGCTAAACCGATTTGGCTCAGTGGCTAGAGCATCGGCTTGCAGACTAGAAGGTCCCAGGTTTGATTCCGGTCAAGGGCATGTAACTGGGTTGCGTGCACATCCCCAGTAGGAAGTGTGCAGGAGGCGGCTGATCAGTGTTTCTCCCTTATCGATGTTTCTAACTCTCTATCCCTCTCCCTTCCTCTCTGTAAAAAATCAATAAAAAATATTTTAAAAAAAGAAAAAGAAAAGAAATATCCAGAGAGACAGACAGGAGTAAAATCCACTAAGTTGAAGAGGCAAAGGACGTTCTCAGGCACAGTGCTAACTGATCCACGTCATTTTGCACTGTCATTTTCAGAGCCAAGCAGAAGGCCGGGCAGGGGGCCGGGGGCCAGGGGATGCAGGCTGAGGCTGGCAGGAAGCATGGACGTCAGTGTCTGGGACGGTTATGTGTGCGCTGTGCGATGCTCAGTTCCCGCCCCGGCCTGGGAACCGCTTTCCCAACCACCACCGTGTGCTCTGCGACAGGAAGACTTCCTCCTAGAGCAGCGGTTCTCAACCTGTGGGTCACGACCCCTTTGGGGGTCGAACGACCCTTTCACAGGGGTCGCCTAAGACCATCGGAAAATGCAGATATTTACATCACGATGCATAACAGTAGCAAAATTTCATGGTTGGGGGTCACCGCCACATGAGGAACTGTATGCAAGGGTTGCGGCCTTAGGAAGGTTTGAGAACCGCTGTCCTAGAGAAAGGCCCGTGAGCGCCACAGCCTCCCTGCTTGCAAGTCACGCTTGGTTCATTCCATAGATGGAGATGTGAAGGAAGGAGAGATGAAGCCGTTTGCCAAGGCGAGGGAGCTGTACTCCTCTATGACACTGTCGTTTTAAATCTGTTTTCAAATTCACTGTCTCCACGGACCCCCCATCATACTGTGAGGGAAGTAGGACCGGGACCACTTTACAGGTGCAGGGAATGCAGCTCCCAGAGGTAAAGAAACTCGCCCAGCTGAAACGGGTTTAGCTCAGTGGATAGAGCCTTGGCCTGTGGACTGAGAGGTCCCAGGTTCGATTCTGGTCAAGGGCATGTACCTTGGTTGCGGGCACATCCCCAGTAGGGGGCGTGTAGGAGGCAGCTGTTCAATGTCTCTCTCTCATCGATGTTTCTAACTCTCTATCCCTCTCCCTTCCTCTGTGTAAAAATCAATAAAATATATATATATAAACTCGCCCGAGGCAAGCGAGGGCATGAGAATCCCCACCAGTTCTTTCTTCACTCCTTTCTCTCTCCCTGCCTCCCTCAACCATTAGTTTGCTTTTGTCCACCTGGATCCATTCATCAATCCATCTGCCCAGCCGCCCTCTCCTGTCACCCGTTCATCAATCCAATATTTATTAATGTAATGTGGCTTCGGCGCTGTGCCCGGTGCTGGGAACACGGAGATGAGTCACAGTCCCCGCCCTCCTGGAACTCAGTCTGGTGGAGGAGACAGCCATGGAAACGGAAAACCAGAGGACACTGTAGCAAGAGCAGATCTAAAACTGAGCCCTTGATGCCTCTCCTACAAACCTATCCTCACAGTCTTCCCCCTTTGGGTAAATGGTGATCCCATTCTTCCAATGATCTGGTTGCTCGGGGGAAAAACCTGGGTCATCCTTGCCTCCCCTCATGACCTACATTCGGCGAGTCAGCAGATGCCACTGGCTCCACCTGCAAGCTGCATGCAGGACCTGAATGTGCCTCGCCTTCTCCATCTAGGCTCAGGGGAGTCAGCAGCCTCTTGAGTGATCTCCCTGCTTCCACCGTGGCCTCCACTCCTGTCTATTATTAATCCACAGAAGTCGGAGTGATGGTCTTAAAATATAGATGAAATCGTGCAAGCCTTGCTCAGAACTCTCCAGCGGCTTCCCAAGGACCCACAGAGTCCTGGACACCTACCCATCAGCTTTCTCCTCCCTGACCTCATCTCCTGCTGCCCCCCAACCCCACAACCTGCGACTTGCTCTGCCCCCCCATCTGGCCTCCTCACAGCTCCTCCAGCACACCTGGCACGTCCCCTCTTCAGGACCCGTGAGCTTGTGGTTTCTTCTGCTTGAAATGTTCTCTGCCCAGATCTAGGAGGGGCTCACTCCCCACTTCATTCAGAGTCATACTCTGTTACTTTCTTTAAAAAAAAAATATGTTTTATTGATTTTTCACAGAGAGGAAGAGAGAGGGATAGAGAGTTAGAAACATCGATGAGAGAGAGACATTAATCAGCCGCCTCCTGCACGCCCCCTACTGGGGATGTGCCCACAACCAATGTACATGCCCTTGACCGGAATCGAACCTGGGACCTTTCAGTCTGCAGACCGACGCTCTCTCCACTGAACCAAACCAGTTTCGGCTCTGTTACTTTCTTAGGATTTAAAATGAAAACCACTCCCCCGCGCCTTCCCTGCGTTAGTTTTCTTCTTATCGCCCATCACTGGGATGCCATGGGTTTTACTTATGATCTTGCTCACTGTCTGTCTCCTCCCACTAGGCCCACGACTGTTTCCGAGCCTGATGGCTGCATGCCAGTGCCAAGAGCAGCACCTGGCTGTGCCACTGGTGAATGAATGGGTGGACTGGAAAGAGAGACACTTTCAGTGTCATGTGAGCACAGAGGAGGAGGGACGTTCAGGTGTGGACATCCGGTAAGGTTTCTTGGAAGAGACTCAGCCTGAGCTGAGCTTTAAAAGATAAAGGGGAGTGAACAAGATAAGAGATGGCCGAGGGGTAGCGAGTGGAAGGGGCTGCATCCCTCACTGCTTAGCACGGTGCTGGCAAAGAAACAGGCACCGATAAATGTCTGCTAAATGAATGAAGGGGTGAAGGAAGAGGAAGCTCTTCCAGGCAGAGGGGACACCATGAGCAAAGGCAAGGGGCGTGGGGCCGGGAAAGGCAGTTCGATTGCTGGAGCAGAGGAAGGTGCAAGATGAACAGAGAGAAGCAGGCGCCGGAGCGTGGCAGGTGGGTCTCGCCGTCCACGTTAAAGCATCTGGACTTGATCCTGAAGGCAGTGAGGAGCCAATGAAAGGGATAACCTGGGCCGAAACCGGTTTGGCTCAGTGGGTGGAGTGTCGGGCTACAGACTGAAAGGTCCCAGGTTCGATTCCGGTCAAGGGCATGTACCTTGGTTGCGGGCGCATCCCCAGTGGGGGGCGTGCAGGAGGCAGCTGATAGATGTTACTAGCTCTCTATCCTTCTCCCTTCCTCTCTGTAGAAAAAAAATCAATAAAATATTTAAAAAAATAAAAAAGTGATAACCTGGCCCAGATTAGCATTCACTATTCTGAAGAAGATGCATTTAGTGCAGAGCGGGGATTAAAGCTCCTGAGAGTTTAATTCTCTGAACTGTATCTGGTCTCCTGAAGCCACACCCGCCTGCAGAGAGGTTGGTTGTAGCAAAGAGCAGGCCCCATGCACAGGCTGAGCCCCTCCAGCCCCCCACCTTCCTGAGGCTCTCGTTTGCAGAGTGGAAAGCAGACAGAAGAGGCGGAGCTGTGCTGTGTGGAACAGCAAACCCGGAGAGCACCAGAGCGGGAAGGTGGGGGAAAGAACCATCCAGAAGCGACACTTCAGAGACTCACCCTCCAGCATGCTGAGATTGGCATTCAGTGCTTCTACTTCTCCCGTGATGATGGGACAGAGCTGGCCAGAAAAAGGGAATTTTAAAAGATGCAGGTTATCATATTATACCGGAAACCCCTCCTTATGGGCTTAGACCCTGCAAGCCAAAGGCTACGAGACCGTCTCCCTTGGGCCAGCGGGTCTTTTAAATGAGTGGATGGCCACGTAAGTCACTGAATGCTGACTACACTTCACAGCCACCGCGACTCCACCCAGAGAGGCCCATAAAAGAAGGAGCCGCTGCCTCCTCTTCCTGTGCATGACAGGACATGTGCCCCAGTCCACGCGGGAGGTGTCCCACCCGGGAAACCTGCTGTGCCTTTCCCCTGCTCTGTCACCGGTGCCGTGCTGCCGGGAGTGGTCACAGCTGTGGCCTTTACTTCCCCGCCAGGCTGGTTCCACAGGCATCTACTTCAATGGGAACCCCGTTGGGAATTAGACAATAAACCTTGAGTCAGACTCAGGCACATCTGGAGGGAGAAGGAAGGACCTCCATGGGCCTGCTGTGTGCCGGGTGTGTGCTAAGCCCTCAGGGTGGTGGTCACTAGCAGGGGCTGGGGAGGTGGGCTGCCTCCCTGGGCAAGTTACCTGTCCTCTCTGTCCTCAGTTTCCTCACCTGCAAAATGGGAGTGACAATGGTATCCACCTCATCAGGTTAACTAAGAGCAAGCCTTCAGGATCTGTTGGCTGTTGTTTTAACCCCATTTACCATCCCCTGGGAGGTAAGCCCTACTGTGCCCTATCTACGAATGGGGCAACTGAAGAAGGGAGGTTGACAGAGTCACGAGGCGTCACGTGACAGCTGCACGGCTGTGATCTGAGTGTTCTCTTCATTTCCCAGTGGCTCAGAGGGAATACTAGAGGCAAAGCATCTGTGGTTTCTAAGTTGTATGCACGCTCCGGGCAGACTTAACTTTGGGCCAAGAGCCATGCCTCGTTCTGAACCAAGGAATGGTCAACTGTGAGGTCCTTGAAGGTGGCAGCACTATGTCCCAGTTGCTCGTTAATATCCACCGGCCCCCAGGCCCTGTCAGGTAAGAGGGAGGAAGACTGAGAAGCCTCAGAGTCCCTACATGAGCCAACAACCGCCCTGGACAGGCTGCTTACTGTTTCTGCTTGTTGATTTTCTCGCTGCCATTCATTAAGCGGCTGAGCTGAGCACGAGGAGAGGAGATAGCCAGACCCTGTTACCCCTTTTTCAGAAAGGAGTCGCCCTTCGTTTCCACTCCTCCTCATCCCTCTCTCTGTCTCCCACAAAATACAGGTCAAGGGGTCAGGGAAGGTATGGTCAGGATTGAAAAGGGCACAGAGGCAACCAATCCCGTCTTTCCCCTTCCTCAAGCTCGGACTTCTAGAATCTAGCTAGAAGTAGCTTTGGGAGCCATCTTAAGTTACTTGTTTCTATTGGCCGGAAATATCCTATCTTCTTTCCCTTTCCTTACCTATCCAGATCCTACCTATATGTCAAGGCCCAAGTTCAAGTCCTGCACCCTCTAAAAATGTCTCCCAGAATACTTCCTGGATCTAGTTATTTAATTTTCCCATTTCTCTGAATCTCTTCAGTTCAATCTAATGATCATATAAGTATGCCCTAAATCCAAGTCCTCATTCAGTTATTGTTTCACAAGCCTGACTCTGCCTGACTTTTCCTAAAAAGATGATGTTACTTCTTTTTCATATCCCAACAGATGCTAGCCTACTGCTGGGTGTGCAGTGGGTACCCAATAAATAAATTCTTGTTGATTGTTTGGCATGAACTGGAGGAAGGGAATTCTACAGAATGATGCGTGTGAAAGAGCCTTGGATGGTGCCTAGCACACAGTAGGTGCTCAATAAAGGTTTATTGACCAAGAATTAATGCAAGCATGGTAGAACCGCTGCTGATGGCATTGGACCATGGCCGTGAACCCTCTAAAGACTTACCATTTCATTTAAGTTCTTTAAAATGGGTTTCTCCATGGGCTCAGCAAAGGAGTTATACAGGACACTGGAGAGAAAAGGAAGGGGGGAAAAAAAGGCTTACTGAGGGACTGTACCTGTTGGTTATTAACCTCTCCTACGTGCTGCCTGAGAATCCAGACTGCCCCCCAACTAGCCACCGTCCACCAGGGCCCTCTCCCTCACCTGAGTTCTCCCGAAAAGGAGACGTGGGCATGGCTCACTTGGGCGTGGCAGTCTTGGAGCTCCACGGTGGGCTGGCCCAAGTCATTTCGGGCCAGGCGAAGAATCCCCGTGAAGTAGACCCCAGAGAGAAACAGATCGGCTCCTCCCGAGTCTTGGCTGTTGGGAGAAAAAGTGCAAGGTTACCCAGGCCTCATCAGGGAAGAGATGGCTCAGTTCTCTCTCCATGGACTCTGAGCTCCCGGAGGGCAGGACCTTTGTCACCTCTGGGTTCCTGGCACCTACAACAGGCAGGATCAGAGCAGGTGCTGAATGAGTATCTGCTGAACAAATGAAGTGATGAATCATGGGAATGGTGACAGTTTTAAGGACCTTGCAGTTATTTCACCCTCAGTGCCCTGGCCCCACCCCAGTGGCTGAGCACGTACTGAGCACCATTCATATGCCATGCTTGTTTAGAGAGAGAACATGGTTGGGGAAGGGGGAGGGGTTAGGCACACATTTTGTAGGAGGGGCACGGAGGGGGAAGGGACACTTAGTCTGTGAACTCCTTGAAGGAGTGGAGTGTGTGTTACTCATGTCCATGTCCCCAGGACTTAGCTGGTGGCCTGATGCAAAGTAAGCATATAATGTAAAGCTGATGACTCAGCCAAGGCAAGAATAACAAGAATAAATACAGGAATCCATGCGACTTATCGGAGGATAAGTCATTTCTCCCAGTCCATAAGAGTTCCTGGAGTTTTTGAGATGGGAATACATGGTAAACAGTAGGCACTCAGTAAATGCTTGTTAAATGACCAAGTGTTATTCTGGGGCACCCACCAAGGCAGACCTAAACATTATACCTAGGGTGGCGACTTGCACTAGTAGGTGGTCTGTAAGCACGCCTTGAACTTGATCCCTTCTTTCCTATTTATTGAATTTTCCCATTTCTCTGACATGCAAAGGCCTTCTGTTAGGGGTGAGCTGGGCTCAAGCTGACTATCATCCTCCAACCTCCTTGTGATAGGAAGGCTCCCACCTCACTGTGAGGTAGGAAGGCCCTACAGAGGGCAAAGTGTGTTCAATGACTGGCTAAGCTCATACAGTGACCAATGAGGCATCTCAGATGTTGAGTGCATGTCCGTTTCTTCAAAGTCTTCTAGCTCTTAGGACATCTTAAAGGACATTTGACCAGTTACTCTGTCTTTCTGGTCAAGATGATTTCCTTTTCTTTCTTTTTTCTAAAATATATTTTTATTGATTTTTTTACAGAGAGGAAGAGAGAAGGACAAAGAGTCAGAAACATTGATGAGAGAGAAACATCGATCAGCTGCCTCCTGCACGCCCCCTACTGGGGATGTGCCCGCAACCAAGGTACATGCCCTTGACCGGAATCAAACCTTGGACCTTTCAGTCTGCAGGTGGATGCTCTATGCACTAAGCCAAACCAGTTTCAGCTGATTCTCAGCCCTTCCCCTCTCACCCCCAGCAGAGATATTCTTGATTGAATTCTATCCCGAAAAATGCTCTTGAAAAAGAGCGTTAATGGTTGAGGAAAGAAGCTTAATGTCAAAAACATTAGCAAATTCCTACACTTTGGATCTCTGCTCCATCCCCCTCCCCCACCAAGATAGCAGCAGGCTTCTTAGGGGATACTCACAAAAGGGGCGACTTGACTTCCCAGTCTGTGCTGATGTTGGCCGTGCCATGGTTGGTCAGTGCCTTGATTCCCACTCCTGGCACAAAGGCTAACGATGTGTTGGGAAATGAAAAGGCGTTGATTTTTATGCTGTCAAACAAGAGAGGGGGAGTTAGTGCGAGACATTGCTAAGTAAGGCAAAACCGGAAACGCAGTTGTAGAAATCGTGACTGTGAACTCCCACAGAGCAAGGAACCCCGGGTCTGCAGGGGTGCCCCTGGGCACTGCCTTCTAATTCCCCCTCAAACTCTGGGCAGGAAGCTCCCATGCCATAGTGAGGGGGGAAAGGAGCAAGTTTGGAAGAAAATTTGCAAATGATCAATCTACTTTTTTAACTTCTTTAAAGACAAAAAGGGGTACCCTGCCATCATACCTTTTCCTTTAGCTGTTCCCGAGTTTCTAAATAGGGGACATTAGTATTTGGGTTGGGACAACTAATTTTTTGTAGAGAACTGTTACACACATTGCAGGATATTTGACACATGTGCCAACCTAAATGACAGCAGTGCCCCTCCCCCAAATCCATGGGGACAATCCAAAGGGTGTCTCCTCCTCTTCCCAAATGCCCTCTCTGTGGACACTGTCTTCCCTCGTTGAGATGCTTATTTTTAGAGTTTACTTCCCCTAAGATTCTCTGATCTGTCAAACAGGCAACTAGGTCGCAGCGGGTGGCATGTAATCTACCGAGGTAGAAGGCCACATGCGTTATGATACATTATCGTTCTGAACATCCACCGAGTGATTACTTTAACCCTCGCCATAATCCTATGCGGCTGTTGCTGTGTTTGCAAACTGCAATTCGGAGGCGAGAAGACAAGAAACTTGGCTGAAGTCATACGTAAGTGGTAGAACCAGATCTGGAAACCTCCTCAGTCTGTCTTCAGACTGTGTTCTTACCCACTTAGGCTATGCCAATTCATTATTGTGCAAAGGGCACTCGACCTGGAGACAGGTTTTGTGCTGGCGGTGCAACCTTGGCTACGACATGTCACCTTTCTCAGCTAATCACTCAGAGGAAGTGTTACAGGCAGGCCACCTGGGCATCATTGCTGCAGAGGAGGAAGGCATTGCTGCGAGCTAAGATCAGCACAATTGTAAGACATAAGTGTGATAGCTGATAAAAAACGGTCATTTTGCTGTCTCATCTACTTTGTATTTTTTTTTTTACTTATTATCTGTGACACAGCCTGAGACCCCCTGTGGGAAGAGGAAATCGTGGAAATGTTTTCCTTTGGATACTATGGGTCTTACCCATTCTTTGTAATGACTGTAGAGTATTCCAAGCTGTGGATGTGTCAATAAAACAACAATAATTCCTTTGTTGGTGTCCACCAACAAGGGTGTTTCCAGTGTTTCTGTATTGTAAACAAAAGCACCCTGAAAATCCTCATACATGCAGTTTATGTATGAGGCTGTTTCTTTATGGAGGCTGCCAAAAAGCAGAATTGTTGCGTCAAAGGCATACCTAAAAAATGGCTGGCCCTAGCCAGTTTGGCTCAGTGGATAGAGCGTCAGCCTGTGGACCAAAGGGTCCTGGTTCGATTTTGGTCAAGGGCACATACCTCAGTTGCAGGCTCCTCCCCAGCCTGGGCCCTGGTCAAGGCTCATGCAGGAGGCAACAACTCGATGTGTTTCTCTCACATCAATGATTCTCTCTCTCTCCTTCTCTCTTCCACTCTCTCTAAAAATCAGTGGAAAAATATCCTTGGGTGAGGATCATCAACAACAACAGCAACAACAGAAAAGCTCCTGTAAATTTGTCTATATGATGCGAGCCATATATGCAATTTAAAATATTCCAGTAATCACATTAAAAAAAAGAGAAAAGAAATGAGAGTAATTTTATCAATTTTAACTCCACTCAACACATCTAAAATATCATTTCAATGTGTAACCAATATAAAAATTATTAATGCAATATATTTTCCTTTTTCCAAAATAAGTCTTCAAAATATAGTACTTATGTTATACTCATGATACACCTCAATTTAAACACTGAATTTTCATCACAAGTACTGACCTGTATTTAGATGGCATAAAATTTTCAATTGAAAAAGTAAGCTTACAACTAAGCATACTTAAAAGTTTTCCAATAACTGCATTTAGTATTGGTTTTTAAATTAAAATTTGGAATTAAGTCATATTTCAATTGCTCAACAGCACATGTGGCTAGTGGCTACTTGTTTGGACAGCAAGCGTCTAAAATTCCTGTAGCAACTTATCTACTCCCACCAGCAGTTCACGAGAATTCTGGTTTATCCTCATTTTCATGTACCCTTGATGTTATATGATTCACCCTGGATTTTTCTGCTATGGCATTGTACTTAAATAATTAATCTTTTAAAAAGTAACGTATAATTTTTCAATAAACCTGAAAATACATGCAATCCCTCCCAAATTACTTAAATAATTGATCTTTAAAATTTTTTTTAAATATATATTTTTATTGATTTCAGAGAGGAATGGAGAGGGAGAGAGAAACAGAAACATCAACGATGAGAATCACTGATCGTCTCCCTCCTGTCCGCCCCCTTTTGGGGATCAAGCCCCCATAATCTCAGCAGGTGTCCTTGACCAGAATTGAACTCATGACCCTTCAGTCTGCAGGCTGACATTCTATCCAAAGAGCCAAACCGGTTAGGGCAATAATTAATCTTATAAATATATATTTAATGTCCATCTCCCCCACTGAACATCAAGGGCAGAGGACTTATTCGTGTCATTCACTACAGTATCTCCTATGCCTAGAATAAAGCCTTGGTACATAGTCGTAGATGCTCAATAAACACTTGTGGAATGGCTGACATTATCACAGAGTAGAGCATCTGCCCGGAACTTTCCCTAGAACATCCCCCCCTCTTCCTTCACCAAAAACTCTTGGTTTTATAGAATGTCACCCTTCATAGCGGGGAAATTACTGCTCTGAAGGGTTAGGGTAGCAGGGAATAAATCACTGGATTGACAAAGCACTGTGGCTGGGACTGCTTTGCCTGAGGCCAGTGGGAGAAAATGGTGTTGCTCCAGAGGACGAAAGGCCAAGAGAGCAAGAGGGCAGAAGGCCATGTGCCCTGTGACTCTGAAATCGTGACTCACCTTTACGAAAACAAGAGAACATTTGATGAGAGTAGTTTATTCTTGAGACTGAGGTTGAATTCTGCTTCTAGGTTTATGGGGGTGAAGGTAGCGATGGAATGAGTAAGAATTTCCTTTAGACTTTGAGGGACAAGATGGCTACGGCGGACAACTGTGCTGAATTAGAGTTCTCATGTTAGGAGAGAGACAAGGACAGAAGGACACTCAGACGCTGAGCACATTCGCCAGGTGCATACAACTAGTATGCAGCGGAGACAGGACCTGGACCCAGGTGTTCTGACCCAAATGCCATGCTTTTTGTCAACTCCCTGACCCTTCTTTCCTTTGGTCATTTTCTGATAAGCCTCTCACCAAAGGCGGGTTAACTTCTACTAACAGGTGGTAGTGTATCCACTACCCCGAGAGTTTAAAGATGAACTTCACCGCTAACATTGCTCTTTTACTTACTTTGAGAAGTTGTAGTTCACGTAATCAACCTTCAGAAATTCGAGAGATTCAGAACCTTTTAAATCTGGAAGTTTTCTTTCTTTGGCCATTTGCTCAATCATCTCCATCCCAGCTTGAACGCCTGGGAAAGAACCAAAGAAAGTGACATTTATTGAATGAGGCATTCTCCTCGATACTTACAAAACAGCAGTCTTACAAGGTAAGAATTATTATTCCTGCTTTACATATGAAACATTGGTTCTAATAAAATTGCTCAAAACCTCAGAGCTAATAGCATGCGAGATTTTCATTATTTGGTCAGGGCCAAAGAATGTTATCACAGGACAGTATGATAGAGAAAGTATAAAATATTATCATTATTCACATTTTACCGATGATGAAACTGAACCTCACGTAGGTTAATCTTTGCCTAGATCACCCAGCAAAGAACTGGGGATCCAATAGTCAAATCTGGGCAATATGGCTCCAGAATCTATGCCTTGTTGTAGCCAGTTCCAGAAAATCATTCTCCCCAGCCCTAGATTCTTTAAGTTCAGGAATTTTTGGCCTGAAGTCCATGGGCCTTTGGGAACTTTTGGACCTCTTGAAATTCTAATAAAGGACTGTGATTGCTTGTGCATGTGCCTACAGGGGTGGGCAAAGGTAGGTTTACAGTGTTCCATATGGAAAATAATTAATAAGTAATAATCCTATATAACAAAAGCCTAATATGCTAAGTGTCCAGTCATCTGGTCATCTGTTAATTAATTAAAGTGTAATATGCTAATGATATGCTAAGGCTGCTCCACCACTCATTATGACATGCACTGACCACCAGGAGGCAGACACTCTGACCAGAAGGTTAGCTTGCTGTTGGGGTCCAACTGATTGGGACTGAGCAAGACAGGCCCAATGCAACCTGGTCCCTCCTGGCTGGCCAACCTCCCGCATCCCCTATCTTGCACCAGTGGGGTCCCTCAGCCTGTGCCCTCTTGCAATCTGGAAACCCTTGGGGGATATTGGAGAGCCAGTTTCAGCCCAATCCTGCTCAATGCTGGAGGTGTCCCCTGGTGGTCAGTGTGCTCCCACAGGGGAGGATTGTTGCTCAGCCAGAAGCTGGGCTCATGGCTGGTGAGCACAGCAGCAATGGCGGGAGCCTCTCTGACCTCCATGGCAGTTGGACATGCTCCCACTGTGAAAGGGTGCAGACCGGGCTGAGGGATTCCCCGCTTCCACCATGAGTACACAAATTTTGTGCACCAGGCCTCTAGTCTATAATAATAAAAGTGTAATATACAAATTGACCGAATGACCGAACAGCAGAACGACCATCTAGATTACCACACTATGACATGCACTGGTGCCAGCCCAGTCAAGGTGGGTGCAATGCAATTGGTTGGGGGGCCCCACGATTGCCCCATAGAGGGAGGCCCAGGTCACCCTCTGCAGGGTGATCAATGTTGGGGGGGCCTCTGCAGCTGATCTTGGAACCCTGGCTTGGTTGGTGGGGCCTCCCTCTGCTGGGCGATCGATTGTGGAGCCCCACAATCGATTGCTCCAAAGAGAGAGGGTGAGGTGTCACTGTGGTGGGTGGGTAGGGCCTCCCTCTTCAGGTAATGGATTGCCCCACAGATGGAGGCCCAGGCCACTGGCCAGCGACACTGTGGCGGGTGAGTGGGGCCAGCCGGTGATCACTCCGTAGAGGGAGGCCCAGACCAGTCAAGTGATTGCACACCATACCTGTCACCCACAGAGGGAGGCGACTGGTGGTGGGAGTGGGGAGGGTAGAGTCGTATAGATGGCAAGCAATGTACAGAGCGTTGGGGGGCAGGGATGGGGCTAACTGCTGGCAGCCAGTGGAGGAAAAGCCCCAATAGGCTCTGATTGCTGGCCAGTCCTACAGCCCCTACCTGAGGGGTCCTGGATTGTGAGAGGGAGCAGGCTGGGCACGAATTTTGTGCACTGAGCCTCTAGTATAAGAATAAACTGGCCCAGCTGGTGTGGCTCATGGTTGAACCTCTATCTATAAACTAGGAGGTCACAGTCTGATTCCCAGTCAGGGCACATGCCTGGGTTGTGGGCTTGATCCCCAGTAGGGGGCATGTAGGAGGCAGCTGATTGATGATGCTCTGTCATTACTGATGTTTCTATTCTCTCTCCCCATCTCCCTTCCTCTCTGAAATAAAAAAAAATCTTTTAAAAATAATAAACTGTGTTTCACATACTCACAACTATAAACCTACTTTTACCACACCCTATATGTATCTCATTTTTCAGGGGAGAGGGTCCACATTTTCATCAAATTCTCAAAGAATCCCAGGACTCCAGAAAGGTTGGAAACCACTGCTTTTTATTTGGGAATAGACCTGTCTTAATATGGTAGCACCACAGAACACATTCCTCTGAGTTATGGGAGAAAAGAGGTTGCTTCCCATTAAAGAGCTTGAGAAAAGTAACTCACATAGTAATGAAGAGTGATCTTTTCTTCTTAACCTTGTCAAGGAGGAAGCTTTGCCTTTTTTCCTTACTTTTCAGCTTCAGATCCTTTCCACTTATTCTATCCTTGTTGGACATGAAGTAGGAAAGAGTTTGTCCTCTATAATACCATGAATACTATTGCAATACAGGATGTAAACACTGAGTATAAGGATGGAAAGATGGAACCAAAGGCACTACCAGAGAGTTTTGACGGAATCCCAACACTGCCACTTATAGCCTGTGTGCCTCTGCAAGTTATAAAATCTGTTTATTCCGAACTTTCTTCATCTGTAACATGGGACATTAGTGAATATCAACCTTCATCTAGCTAATCTTAGGCCAACCTTTACAGGTGAGAAAATCATAGTTGTTGATTTTGCAGTTCCTTTCTTCTACACAATCTGTCCTTATCCCAATTTAGCTCTAAGAAAATCTCAGTCCAATACTTTCCCCTGCTTGTTCTTAATCTTTCATGCCCCTTTGTGCCTCTAATAAATGTACAGAGCCTCCCTCAAGAAAAATGCATGATCATCATTAAATTTTACACATACAATTTTAGAAAACTGTTTCTTTTGGAATCAAACCATTTCTGAAACTGTAAGTTATTATTTTTACTACAAATCTCATCCTCTCTATCCTATAATGAATTCTCTGAGATGTTCATTGTGTGTGTGTGTATGTGTATGTTACAGAGAGGGGGGGGGAATCTATGGCAGTATTTGGATATGCCAACTGTTAAGGTCATTATTTTTTAGGCAACACTTTCTTCCCAGCTATCTTAGCAGCTTCTGCTACTAGATCATCTTATGGCAAAGGTTGTCTCAGTTATGAAACAGTTCTCTCTATGAGCTTCTGGTTTTGGGTCACAGACTCTACCTAGAGGGGTTGCAGCTTGGCTTCTGAAAGCATCCAACTCACCATAGTCCAGAGCCCGCTGGGTCGCCCTTGCCTTGATTCCAGGGTGTGTGATCCAAGCAGATGAGATGTAGACATTCCACAGGAGGAAACATCCCCAAAGGACTTGGACCATCTTTGGACACATCTGCAATTAACCGACATTTATGGCTCCTTTATTATTCTTGACTTTCCCGTTGGTCAATTCCACCAGCATTTCTAGGCTTTCTCATTTTCATTGTTCACTTCCAGGACTACTGCACATCTATCCTCCAGTAATCATTTGTTAAACACACCAGAACATGTTCTAAATTCTGAGGATGTACAGATGACCCATGTGTGTGGCCCCTGACCTCTGTTTCCCATCGACTAGCAGTGAGTCATATACACCCACACGTACACCCACACCCACACCCACACACACACACACACACACACACACACATGTGTGATTATAACACAATACAGGATGATGCAAGGCAATATAATACAATTGTATTACAGTAATTTTAATGACTGGGATATGCCTTGGGGAGGATATTGGGGTGGGGGTGAGGATAGTTTTAGGGGCTTCTAGGCCAGCTCCAATGTCCGCTCTGTGACAGCTTCCCTCACCATGTCATTTTGCACTGGTGCTCCCACTGCACTTTGTACAATACATATGCATGCATGCATGCATTGAAACATTATGAGCTTTCTGGCAGGCTCACTGTTCCACTGCTATACCTCCAACCATTACACCAAGCCAGTACCATTTCATGAATGTATACAATCGGCTCCTTACTGGTCTCTCTGCCTCCCTTGCCCTCTTCTGGCTGTGTTCCACATCATAGCCAAGTAGGCCTCCTAAAATGAAGTCAGATCTTGTCACCTCCACCCCATAAAGCCTTTGAATGGTTCCCCATCTTATTCAGCATAAAAGCCAGGGCCTTCCACCAGCTGCAAGGCCAAGCCCTACTCCAAACCTCTACCTTCTCATTGACCTCCTTCCTTAACACCGTTGTCTGGCTCACCTGTCCCCAATCTCACTGGCTGACTTTATCTTTCTTGAACACTCTATGGGACCTGTATCCTCGGGTCTTTGCACCTGTTGTTCCTTCTGCCTGGTAGAGTCACCACACAGGTAACCAGATGGCTGTCTTTCACTTTCTTCAGGTATCTCAGGTGTTATTTCACTGAAGCCTTTCCCAACCACTCTATACAAAACAAGGATCGTTACCCACCCCCCTCCACCCCGAGACCCTGATATTCCCTATGCCTCTCCTTGATTTATTTTT
Organism: Lasiurus cinereus; assembly: GCA_011751065.1. Taxonomy (NCBI): domain Eukaryota; kingdom Metazoa; phylum Chordata; class Mammalia; order Chiroptera; family Vespertilionidae; genus Lasiurus; species Lasiurus cinereus. The sequence continues at coordinate 2,189,381 of JAAGEH010000109.1, forward strand.
CTCCAGTATGCACGTATCATCATCTAGCATACTCTATATAACTAATTTGTTCATTCATTGCCTGCCTCACCTGCTGGAATTTTTAGATTTCATGGGGGAAGAATTGCATCACTTCAGCACCTTGAACAGCGACTGGCACACAGTAGGTAATGGGTAAATATTGAATGATTGATTGATGGATTGAATGAATGTCTCTTCCTGGAGACTATGAAGGGGGCCAGATTAGCCTTCTGAGTTCCCACAGCACTTGGAGCAGTCCCTGATCTTGATATGCACCATACTGTGTTCTGATTGTCTTTGTCCCTTCAGCACAAGCACTGTCTTACTGCCTGGCACATGATAGATACATCAAAAAATCTTAATAAACACCTTCTTTCAGGAGGGACACCACATCTTCTTCACTGTTATCCTGCTTGTTCTTGGCATATATTAAACGTTCAAGGCATACTTGTTGAATTAATGGACTCAGTGAATTAATGCCACCCCATTTTCTAGATGAATGAAGCACAGGTACCAACAGCAAGTGACATGGGTTTCTTTTAATGATAGCCAAGTGAGTAATACATTCACAGGCCTTATTTATAGTTCTAGGAGTTTATAATCTTGGTACATTATCATTGCTGCATTCACACATGCCAAAGGCCCACAGGTGATAGAGGCCCACCGAGTTAACACACAGATGTGAAATAGATCAGAGAAACATTTGTGGGGGTAATCAAGGAAGAGGAAGTTGTGGGATCCAGTTAGACAGAGGGAGGGATAGGGCAGAAAAGGACTCAAAAGGGGCTCAGAAGCAATCTGGATGAAGGAAAAGGCATTACTGTAAGAGGGGTGTGTGTGTGTGTGTGTGTGTGTGTGTGTGTGTGTGTGTGTGTGGTGCATGGCCAAGACAAGTGAGAGCTTTGATAAAGGGGCTTGTGCGGGCTTATGGGTAAGGCCATAGAAATGGGATGGAGGTGGCACAGACAAAAGGATTTATTTGAAAGGAATAGAGCAGTTTGGCCAGGGAAGGGAGTATCTGGGTAGGGCTATTGCTAGCCTCTCTTGGCTTTGGTGTGAAATGAGTAAAGGTGGCCTCTGGTACAATGTGGAGCTGGTGAAAAGTGCTTTAGGAAAACCCCACATCAGTGTATCCAGTTTGGGGAGGCGAGCAAGGGCTGCCCCGCTCACCCCTTGGGCTGGCATTTGTCTAGTGCACAAGCTGGCCAACTCATAAGCTCAGATTAGTGAACGCTCAGGCAGGTATTTTGATGGATGGCCATGAGGCTGAAAAGTGTGTATCTACTATGTGTCTGTTATGTACAGCATCAGTCCACCTTCAGCTGTGAGGAGAGTCCTCATCTCCCAGGAACCCTCTCTGTGTACCCACTGGCCAGGCAAGCTGAACTCCTGGGTTGTAAACACAGGCCTTGCTTCCTGCCTAATGCCTGTGCTTACGCCGCTCCCTTTGACCTAGGCCTGCAGAAACCCTGTGCATCCAAAAGTCTGTTTCATTTTTATTTTTTAAATATATTTTTATTGATTTCAGAGAGAAAGGGAGAGGAAGAGAGATAGAAACATCACCGATGAGAGAGAATCATTAATTGGCTGCCTCCTGCTTTCCCCCTACTAAGGATCAAGCCTGCAATCTGGGCATGTGCCCTTGACTGGAATTGAACCTGGGACCCTTCCATCCACAGGTGGTTGCTTCATCTACTGAGCCAAACCAGTTAGGGCAAGGTCCATTGTAAACACAGCCTTCTTTCTGAAATCCCTTCTGAATCCCCAAAGCTAATCTCACTTCCTTTGGAACCCTCAGTCAAAACATTTATGGAAAAACATGTGTGCATGTTTATCTTCTTGCTTACTGTCGTCTCTCCTACCAGAATGGAAGCACCAGAAGGGCACAGACCTGATCTGGTTTGGAGGTCCTAGATCTTGGCTTGGTGTCTTGGACATAGGAATGATGGATAAGTATTCGTATAATGAACCAGTGAATCATAAATGAAGGCAGAGTCCATACCTCACTCTACATTGTAGTTCTTTGCAGAGGTGATTGAAAAAGCACCTATACACTAGCAGAGCACAGGTGCCCATGAGAGCAGGTGTTGGCCATCGTCCAGGAGCACAGTCAGGGAAGTGAGGCACTGGATCATGGAGAGGATGAGCGGTCAGTATGGTTGGGGTATGGGTATGGGGACTCAGAGTAGTGATTATTTACTATAACTACTCAGTTATTTCCATATTTTAACACTGCCATGGCCGTAGGCATTCAGTATGATGTTTCAGCCTTACAGAGTTGGTTTGGCTTACAGAGGACAATCTACAGAAAGAACCTGGGCAGCCATGCCGGGGGCAGGGATAAGGAGGGGTGGCTGGAGGACGATCAGGGTGCAGAACATACTAAGGGTAGCCCAGAGGAAAGAGACCGAGAGCTAAGGGGAGGGGACTTGAGTAAGAGAGGAGGGTGTCTGGCTCAGAAAGGAGTGACGTGAGGGCTGGAAGAAAGGCGAGGAGTGGATAAGCAAGTGTGAACTCTCCCCCATTCTGGGAGGCACATCTTATACTCAGAATGGACTCAGGAGCCAGGTCCAGTTGCCATCTGTGCTAGGCCTTTCTTAATCCTTCCAGTTGACCTGGGGGATAGCAGAGATGAATGGGACTAGGGGAGTAAGCAAAACACTCCCGGGGCTCAGGTTTATGGCTATTCATCAACTGGTAGGGAAGTGTTTCTACATTTTAACAAAAGATGAGGTCATGTGAACGTGCAGTCATGCTAATATCTGTAGGCAAAGAACTATAAATGGATGTGTCATAGCAAGGCGGGCATAAGACAGATTTTTCAAGAGGAAAACATTTTTCATAGCAGTGGAAAACAATGGGAAAAAATGTTAGACCAAAAAAACTATACCCATGAAACTGTGTGCAAATTAAAGTAGAAATGATCTCTCTGCCTAGCACAGTGGTCGGCAAACTTATTAGTCAACAGAGCCAAATGTCAACAGTACAAGGAATGAAATTTCTGTTGAGAGCCAATTTAAAAAATATATATTTTATTGATTTTTCTACAGAGAGGAAGGGAGAGGGACAGAGAGTCAGAAACATCGATGAGAGAGAGACATCGATCAGTCACCTCCTACACGCCTCCTACAGGGGATGTGCCCGCAACCAGGATACATGCCCTGACCGGAATCAAACCTGGGACCTTTCAGTCCGCAGGCCGACGCTCTCTCCACTGAGCCAAACCGGTTTCGGCGAGAGCCAAATTTTTTAAATTTAAACTTCTTCTAACACCACTTTTACAAAATAGACTCGCCCAGGCCATGGTATTTTGTGGAAGAGCCACACTCAAGGGCCAAAGAGCCGCATGTGGCTCGTGAGCTGCGGTTTGCTGACCACTGGCCTAGCACATAGTAGGAACTCAATATATATTTACTAACTGACCAACTGACTGAATTACAAGATCCTGGTTAACTAAGAAAGGTTCTCGAACAGGATGAAAAAATGAGAAAACCAAACCATCATATAAATAGCTCTCCATTCCTACAGCAAAAAAGCACGATAACTAAACAGAGATATTATTTGCTAAGAAGCTCAAAACAATGCTTTGAGGTGAATGTTATCCGACCTCTGTTTCGGACATGTGGACAGAGACTTCGAGTGTCTGAATGACCTGTCTGAGGCCACATAGTAAGTCAAGCCCCTGGGAATCAAACCTTATTCTTCTGGCTTCTACTTTTACTATTTATAATATATTTTTTTTAATGTTTAATGACTTGATAAATGCTGGAATTTTAATTTTCACTTGGGGATTTTAAATAGGAGTTCCTCAATGCCATCTTCTATGTGGGAAAAATAAATTAAGTATCTGGAAATGTTTAAGCATCAAGTGCAAACCTTTTTGTCTTTCCTGGGGCATATGTGAAGTTTTTAATTCCCTCCCAGCAGCAAAAGTCTGTTTCCCTTCTTAGTGAAAGAAAGTTTCTGAAGCGGGTCCACTTTCATGGAGATCCAGGACCTCAACATTGCATATGGAAAAACATATTTTTCCTCTAAAAATTTTATGAGTGAATGAAATTACTAGGTTATAAAGGGATGGATTGTATGTAATTTTCAGTTGAACTGTTTGGCTAGGAGGATAATTTATGGGCCAGGGAGGAAAGGAACCTTGTAAAGCAAGGAGATGACTCCTAAAAGGTTAAGTCATTTGGCTGACAAGTAAGGGCAGGATGAGTAGCCTGTTACAAGAAGGGATCCAAGACGATTTTAACACCCTGTTAGCCAAGTGAGGATTGCTTCTTTCTAAGATTCAAAGCCACAGAATCCATTACATTTCCATACCAACATCTGGGTGGAATGACACTCCTAAATTAGATGGCCCTTTGCCTGAGCCATTCCAATGACGAGAAGTAAGAAAGCTGGTAAAACTGAGAAAATTCCCGAGAGATCAATTTGCCATGACCACTCATGGGGGGAGAGCTTTGACAGATTTGAATAACTGCTTAAAGAAGTGATGAGTGAATGAAATGTAGCTTTCAACACAGAGGCAAAGGTGGAAAAATTAAGTTCAATTGGTTTAAAGAAGCCTGGAGTATAATAATATGCCAACCTCATGGGTCAAGACAAAATATATGTAAGAAATCAACAGGTACGGGAAAGGGGAAGGACTGGAGAATAATATTTCAAGGGATTCAGCCCGCACATCTGACTTTATATCAAGATCCCTAATGACAAGGACCTTGACATTTTACACCAAGTCTTTCTTTCCCAAACTCTATACACAACACGGACACGTTAAAGCTTTCAGGCATGAGGGAGGGTTGTTTGCTCTGGCAGGGCAGGGTCTAGGTGACTGATGAAGACCTGGTCCCCAAACAGGGAGGTCACAGCAGCTCCTTAATGCCAACCTCACTGGTTGAGACACAAGTTAAGACTTTTCTGCCATTGAAATGGAAGTCAAAAGAAATCCAGACTCTTGAGCAACCCTCTTAATATCACTGACCGATACAACACTGAACAATTCTCTTTTCTTCCTTAGCGCTGTTGACCGTCTTCTGGGTGAGTATGAGTGACATAAACAGCAATAAAACACAAAAACCGAGGCAGACAATAACTCAGAAGACATGACAGCTTTCCCCTCAGGGTGTCCGACCAGATCTGGGCCCTCTCCAGCGGGAGGGTGAAGCCCCATCCCCAGAGCTTGACCTGGCAGAGACCCGAAGCTGGTTCGTGATTCTTACCTTCAGCAGAGCAAGAGCCCAGAGCTGGGGAGCACCATCGATTCCCTCTGCCTTTGAAGTAGATGTGTTCTGCACTTGAGCTTTGAACTCGGCTGCCGCAAAGACAAGATGATTAAGTCTGAATCACCTCGTGGTGGATTTTTTTAATGCCTCTTTCAAAAGATGATACGAAATTGCCTCACTTCAATTACCCAATGGCATGAATGAACACTACAGTTTCTACCTAGATGAGCAGACAATGCCACCTATGCAGTAATTACCTCCCCGCAACACGCAGGCGCGTACACACACACACACACACACACACACACACACATACACACACACACTCCACATGTGAAATATCGAAGGCTACTATACCAGAATGATGAAGTCAACACTTCCAATGTATTGGATAAAAAAAAGTGTTGAATTGGAAGAGGAGCAATATTCCTCTCTGGAGTACTAAGCTGGTTTCTCCCGGTCAGGGTGCTTTCAGGTGTTGGCTCCACTACTGCTCAGCATACCTTTTGGGCTTTTAGTGGCTCAGATTCAGTCTGAAAGCATGAGGCTTGCTAGCCGGGCTGACCTACTTACCATCTTTATCTCCCGGGGTCACACCAGGGACCGCATCTCTGGGCGCCCGCTCCTTTTCAGTTTAGTAACCACTTCCTGTCTCAGCATTCCTTTGAGGGAAACTGGGTGGGTGCATCCACCGGGTATTATGTAACCTGATAGCTTTAGATTCTAAACCCCGTCCCCCAGGTTTTACTCATTGCATTTCTGATGGCCAGGGATTCTGATCGCATCAAGCGTCTGATGTCTTATTTACAGTTTTCTGGGTAAGATAAGGTGACAAATTGTGTCCTGTTTTCGCCAGGATGCAGGATTGTCGGTACTAAAACCAGGACAGTCCCTAGGAGAACTAGGAGGATGGGTCACCTTAGCAAGAAAAACAAGCATGTTCACTTGGCATTGTCTGCACGTCTGACAGCTTATCAGTTTTCTCATCTAGTGTATCTCCAGTTACATTTACCTACTTAGCCCAGTTTCCTTCGGGACAGAATGAAGATAAAAATAGTTTTTACCTTGATAGATTCTGATGAAAAAAAAATGTTGGTAGCTGTTTTAGCTTGTTCGGGTTGCTATAACAAAATACTATAGAACAGGCTAAGCCAGTGGTCGGCACACTCATTAGTCAACAGAGCCAAATATCAACAGTACAATGACTGGAATTTCTTTGGAGAGCCAAATTTTTTAAAAAAAATATATCTTATTGATTTTTTTTTACAGAGGAAGGGAGAGGGATAGAGAGTCAGAAACATCGATGAGAGAAAAACATCTATTAGCTGCCTCCTGCACGCCCCCTACTGGGGATGTGCCCGAAACCAAGGTACATGCCCTTGACTGGAATTGAACCCGGGACCTTTCAGTCCGCAGGCCCACGCTGTTTACTGAGCCAAACCGGTTCCGGCCAGAGCCAAATTTTTTGAACTTAAACTTCTTCTAACGCTCCTTCTTCAAAATAGACTCGCCCAGGCCATGGCATTTTGTGAAAGAGCCACACTCAAGAGGCCAAAGAGCCGCATGTGGCTCTCGAGCCGCAGTTTGCCGACCGGTGGTCTAAGCTAAACTGAGCTAAGCTTATATGCTGGGATCACATGGTTCTATAAGCAACAGACATTTGCTCCTCACAGTTTTGGAGGCTGGGAAGTCCAAGGTGAAGGTGCCAGCATGGTCATGTTTTGGGTAGGACCCTCTTCCAGGTTCACAGCTGGCTATGTCCTCACGTGGTAGACCGAGTTGGGAGCTCCCTGCAGCCTCTTTTATAAGGCCCTAATCCCATTATGCCATAGGGCGCGCCAACTAATATCACCTCTGGGCATTTGGACTTGAACATCTAAATTTTGGGGGGATACAAACATTCAGACCATAGTAATATGAGAAAGTGCTGTTTTGGCTGGTGGCTCAGTTGGTTGAGTATTGTCCTAGGCACCAATGGGGTTTGGATTCGATTCCTGGCCAGGGCACATCTCTAGGTTGCAGATTTGATCCCTGGTTGGGGTGCGTTCAGGGAACAGCCAAATGGTGTTTCTTTCTCACATCAATATTTTTCTTCTTCTCTCCTCTTTTCCCTTCTTTTTTCTCTCTCTCTCAAATCAATAAAACATGTCATTGGGCGAGGATTTAAAACAATTAAAACAAAACTATAAAGTGCTGTAAAATCTTATTCATTAGTATGTGGCCATGATCAAAGGTGACATGAGATACTGTAGACTTTCTCCTCATAGAATCATTTATTGGCAGGCACATCACAGATCAATCCACTCATTAAATCAACAAATATTTATTGGGCACTTACCATGTGTAAGGTCCTCTTCAACAAAAAAGACAGGATCCCGCCAAGACCTGTTTGGTTCAGTGGATAGAGCGTCGGCCTGCGGACTGAAAGGTCCCAGGTTCGATTCCGGCCGAGGGCATGTACTTTGCTTGTGGGCACATCTCCACTGTGGGGCGTGCAGGAGGCAGCTGATCGATATCTCTCTCTCATGGATGTTTCTGACTTTCTATCTCTCTCCCTTCCTCTCTGTAAAAAAAAAAAAAAATCAATAAAATATATTAAAAAACAAAACAAAACAGGATCCCTGTCCATATGGAGCTTGTGTTCTAGCAGATGGAGAGCTAAAACAACAAAATACACAAAAGGTGTGGATTATGGCATCGATGAAGGAAATAAGGGGATGCTGTTTGTGGGGTGGTTTCATCATGGGTAGGGTGATGTAACTGGGGGAGATGTGCTTACTTTGGTAGGCTGGTCCAGGAAGGCTTCTCTGAGGAGGTAACCTCTGACAGGCAAAGCGCTGAAAGGAAAAGCAGAGGGACCAGTGCAAATGGGGGCCAGTGCATCTGGAATGTAGCCGGAGCAGAAATAATGGTATCAGACATTTAAGTGGCGCTGTCGGTTGTTCTGGGAAGAGGATGGTGGGAAATACGAGTTCCTAAGTCATCCTCCTCGAGATGGAATTAAAGCCGCAGAAGTGGATGCCATCTGAAGCAGCTTGCAGGGTGCAGGTGCTAGCCTGGAGGGATGTGGGGTAATTTCAGGTGCTACACAGATGAACACCTGAAACTGTATTGTGATTATCCTTAGTGTATTAGAAAAAAAATACAGAGCCAGGCAGGGAAGATGAAAGACATCATACATCACATGGGAAACATTTTTATAAAATACCTCTCTTTCTGTCCCTTCCTCAGCATCTCCCTTGGATGGCACCAGTTTCTCCCCACCTGCACCCCCTTCTCTGGTCCTAGGTTTACTCTTATCTCACCTCCCCATGAGAGCTTCTTCGCTCTTCCTTCTCTGCTCCCCTATTCTACCCCCATTCCTTTCCTCTGGCAGAAAGATTGAGATGTTCAGCCTCCTATTTGCATCTCATGCCCATTAACCGGATCTGCTAGACTTCAAAGGAAGCTGAAAACTGTAAAGTAACAGTTGCAAATATTTTCTGATGTACTATTAATTTTTCTTTTTGTCACAAAAAACCTGAAAGTCTGACCATATCTTGGTGAAAACCCGAGTCATTGTTGTGTATCCTGGGACTTTCCACACAGGATTTGGGAGAAGGTCTCAGGAAGGGTGGCCTGGATGAATGAGGAGAGAGAACTTTGTCCTGCAGTCCTTGAGGGCTCTTGCCTGACCTGGACCTGCTCTCCCCTCCCCAACTCTGGGACCGTGGACAATTTCCTCACTCCTCTGGGGCTCAGAGCCCTCATCTGTAAAGGTGGAGATCACATTGACTTTGAAGAGTCATTATGAGAATTAAACTAAAAGAGTTGGCACATATTACATTTCTTATATGGTGTCAGTAAATTAGATTCATTATTGCCTTTCCTCTATTTTTATTTTACACTCATAATTTAAGATCTTTGAAAAACTTTTTACTTTTAAGAAATGTGTTCAATTTTGGTATTTATTTTTTTACAGTTACCCTCTATTTGGAAATTAATAGAAGTTTTCTCTTTATATAGTTTCCCATTTTAAAGAAATTTATGTACAGTCTAAGAAGTGGGCTGATTTATACGGGGAAGAAGTAAATAACAATACAACTCATGAGGGACATGGGATAATTTTGGGAAAAGGGCTGAAATAGAGTGTAGGAAACTAAGACTGAAGAAAGTGTAGTTAGTTTGTTTCATTTCATTTGAAAGGGTCTATATATTATTAACCAATGTCATCCGAATACATTTAATAAAAATAAAGAAAGGGGCTATAGAAATCAGCTCATTCGCTTTCCTTTTTATTCAAGGAATCATTTTAGGGCAAATTTGCCAAACTCATCATTAGAAACAACAACAAAAGCCAGGAGTACTATGCCCAGTTTCATTATTTATTTTAGTTTTTCAGTTTTAACTGGAATTTTTTAAATATATTTTATTGATTTTTTACAGAGAGGAAGGGAGAGGGATAGCAAGTTAGAAACATCCATGACAGAAAAACATTGATCAGTTGCCTCCTGCACACCCCCCACTGGGTATGTGCCCAAGCCAAGCACATGCCCTTGACCGGAATCGAACCTGGGACCCTTCAGTCCGCAGGCCGACGCTCTCTCCACTGAGCCAAACCGGTTTCAGCTTAACTGGAGATTTGCTGGGAATGCCTGCTTATCTAGAATGCAAACTGAATTATTTCATTTACTAATGGTTGACAGTGGATTAGTCTCTGTAGCTGAAGGGCACCTTTAATTAAAACTCCAAAAGAAAAACCATCATGAGCTAGGTAGAATAATTAATTGTTCATTTAAGAAAGATGCCAAGATACAGTGCGAAGGAACCGAGTGAGCATCTTAGCTCTTGGTTTCCAGAATGTCTGGGCTATTCTCATGTAAAGAAGAGTCTATCCTGAATATCAGGCTCTTTTTTTTTTTTAACGTGGAAGACAATTTATGTTATTCTTTATGGCAGACAAAAGGGGGAAGGGACAGGGATGGGGTGTTAATTGGGGAATGAACCAGAGAGGGCAATTTTAGAACCAAAGACACTTTGAGCTCTGACCCCTCACTGCCCACCACTCCCTGCCCCCAACATTTTTTGTTGGCAAAATCTGGTTAAAAGGAACCCCTGAAGAGGGAGAAAAGGGATAGAGAAAAATAAGAGGCAACATTTATTTTTTTTTTTGTTATGTTCTGGGCACTATCTATATATGAACTCTTTAAATTTCCACCAAGACTGTATAAGGTACAAATATTATCTCCGTTTTACAGATGAGGAAACCAAGAGGTTAGGTAATTTGCCTAAGCTTGGGCATCTCAGGTAGTAAGGTGGAGCCAGGACTCAGGATCTGTTATGCCCAGAGTTCGGGGTCCCCAATAATCAACCACTAAGGAGCCTTTGCCGATGCAAAAGCAAAGAGTCTTTATTCAAACCCGGGTTTGGCTCTCAGCCTCTTTCTGGCGCAGCAGTGAGGCGAGAGAGCGAGCCGGGCGGGAACAAGGAGTTTTATGGGGTAGGATAATTGGGAGGGCTTAGGAAAGTGACGAGGGTTACAGAAATTGGTCACTTGAATTAGGGTTTAGCCTTATTAGGACCCTCGCTGTGTTCCTGGAGCTTCATTGGTCCATTTGGGTGGGGGTCAGGGAAGTTAAGACATGGCTGGCACACCTGTGGCCACTCCCAGAAAAGGGAGGGGGTTTAGGCAGGGGTCCCAGCCCTAGAGGACAAGATGGAGGGGAGTCCATTTCCTTTCAGACCCAGGTGGGTAGATGTGCTGCTTCTGGAAGTCATTCCTAACCACTATGCTAAGAAGCTATGCTTCTTTTTAGGAAGGTCACTAAAGGGCAATCCAAAGTCTAGGGGCTGCGGAAGGTGAGGAGAGAAGGATGCTGTTGCCAGGCAACATATCTGGTTTTTCAAGCTGCTAATTGAGTCTGTGTAATTGCTGGTTTGAAATTGCTGGTTTATTCCTGACTAGAGGAAGCTGCCTGGAGCGGAGGTGCCTCTTGAAACAGACCAGTGACTCTGCAGTTCATGCAGAAGGGCTGGGGAGACGTCTGGCGGGATCACCCTCCCACCTGGCAGCATCTCCCCGTCTCTTCCCAGCTCCGTCCCAGGCCACACTCCCTTGAAGTCTGTGTGATGATGTTTCTGGGTGGATCCTGGTGATTGACTCAGACTCTGGCTTCTCCCACCCACCAGCCTCACTCTGGAATGATTTACAGCAGTGACTCCCTGCTGGTTTTGAAAAATAAACACACCCACTTACGTGCTTACCTCGACTTATTATCAGTTACCTGAAAGGGAGTTACATTTTATCATTTGCAGTTAAAGTCAACTTAAAGTCATGCTAAATTTTAAAGGCATATACATATGACTTTTCATTTTTATTTAATTTTATTGATTTTAGAGAGGAGGAGGGAGGAGGAGGAGGAGGGGAAAGAGAGAGAGATCAACATGAGAGAGACACATTGATCCACTGCCTGCCATACATGTTCCAACCATGGATCAAACACACAACCTAGGTATGTGTCCTAACTGGGAATCGAATTGGCGACCTTTTGGTGCATGGAGATGCTCCAATGGAGCCACACCATCAGTCAGGGCACATATGACTTTTGCGAGAAATGGAGGGTATTGTGAAACCAAGCAACAAGATAGTGTGATACAACTCTGACATGTCTGAGAACCCCTGATGTGAGCCCAGTTCAAACAAGAATTTGTATACTTTGGCATTAATGACACTTTGGGCCAAGAATTATTTTTTCTTTTTTAAAGAATAATTACTTTTTCTATTAAACAATTTTTTTTTCAATTGCAGTTGACCTTCAATATTGGACCACGTAATTCTTTGAGGTAGGGGGCATTCCTGTGCTTCATAGGATGCTTAGCAGCATCCCTGGTCTCTATGCACCACTCTCTCCTACCCGAGTTGTGACTATGGCAAAGGTCCCTTGACAGGCTTCAGCTGAGAACCAAGGAAACTAAAATGTGTGTGTGTGTGTGTGTGTGTGTGTGTGTGTGTGTGTGTGTATTTTAAAATATATTTTTATTAATTTCAGAGAGGAAGGGAGAGGAAGAGAGAGGTAGAAACATCAACGATGAGAGAGAATCATTGATGGGATGGAGCCCTCCTACATGCCTCACACAGGGGGTCGAGCCTGCGATCTGGGCATATGCCCTGACTGGGAATCGAACCGTGAGCTCCTGGTTCATAGGTCGACTCTCAACGACTGAGCCATGCCAGCAGGGCACTAGAATGTATAGTAAAGTATTCTAATTAGACTTTGCAGTAGAAAATGGCATTCCTCTAACATAAAAAATATTTTTCTTAATTACTCAGTAAACATAGGAATACTTTCTCTTGGTAAAAGATTCAAACAATACAGAGTTACAGCTCACACTGTGAAAATCTGAACGCTCCCTCTGACTTCTTCCTTGTCTCCTGTCGGCCTCTTTCTAGTTTGCTTTCCAATAATATTTTTATTTCTTCCTTCTAATAGGCTACAGACATCTTCATCTGGTCCATGGACAGGATTTTAATCATTTCAACAACGTAAGGATTTTTAAAAACTTACATGGTTCTAATTCCCACCCACAACATTTTTAAAGGCCCATTTCCATTTCTCCCTAGCACAATATCTACAAACATTTTAAATTCCTTCTGCAAAGGAGATATGCCCAGTCTCTGTTCTGTTTGGACTTACAGATATTTATTTTATACTTTGGCTTACAATCAAAGTCTTCATAATAATTCTATAAATCTAAAACCTCTAAGTCTTTTCATAAGTTAAAAAAGAATCCCAAACAACCTCAGTAAGACCACATGGGATAGCCAAATGGTTCCCAAAATGTGCTTTCACCGCAGCCTCACCTGACAATCCCTAGAAATGCAAATTCTGAGGTCCCTTCCCAGACCTGTTCAATGAGAGACTCTTCAATGAGAGATTCTGGAGCTGGGACTCAACAATCTGTGCTTCACAAAGCTCTCTACGCGATTCTGAGACTAGATAAAAGCTACCAATTCAGATAAATAAACTAGATTTGTAAGAAAACACCAAACTTGCCCTGGTAGAGACAGAATGAGGATCTTACTTTCCCAAATAGATATAGTAAGAACTCAGAGACAAGCATGAATATTTCATTTTAAATCTTGCTTCACCAGTCCTCACACTGGAAATGGGGTTTGAGGGATGTTGAAGATAGAAAAGACCTAACCTTTCCCATTGAGAAACTCATCATCTAGGATTAGAGAAAGCCTGGTGTACCAATAATTGCACTGTGATGTGATGGGTAACACGGAAAAGTATGTTCCCAGAGCTCCTGGAGCAAAAAGAAAGAGAAACACATTCTGCTTGGAAGAAGGGAAGGAAAGATAATCCAGATAGAAGGACTGGCAGGTGCAAAGGCATGCAAATTGACTATGTATGTGTATACATATATGTACACATATGTCTCCTTGCTCTGTCAGCTGAGAAGGCCTGGAAGCAACAACACCCCAATAGTAATGAGCACACCTAGCACCCAGATCTGGGTTTCTTTTTAAAAAAAAAAATATATATTTTATTGATTTTCCACAGAGAGGAAGGAGAGGGATAGAGAGCCAGAAACATCAATGGGAGAGAAACATCGATCAGCTGCCTCCTGTATACTTCCTACTGGGGATGTGCCCGCAACCAAGATACATGCCCTTGACCAGAATCGAACCTGGAACCCTTCAGTCTGCAAGCTGAAGCTCCATCCAAACCAGTCAGGGCCAGATCTTGGTTTCTAATACCATTCACCAATGAAAGGAACGAGGACTCTTTGAAAAAATGACTGATTCTAGGGTTGGGGCAAGATATATACAAAATGTAGCATCTTATAGTGCCAGAAAGTAAGGAAGTGCTTAGAAACAGAACAAATCAAATGCACAAAAAATTGGCAATGATGTCAATGGATATAGGAGCCAATGGAAAGATCTCCCAAAGGTCAAAGTTGGAACAATTTGAACAACAAAATAAAGTAGTGTTGGATTATAAGCCAAAGTATAAAACAAATAAGCCCAAACCAATTATCAACAAATGATTGATAGGGAATAGGCAACTATCTTGTACAGAAGAAGTTGAAAATAATTTATGTGAATGCTTCACCCCTGAGGAAGTAGAGTATAACTCCCTCTCTTTAAATGTGGGCTGTACACGGCTACAGTATGAAAAAGTAAAAAGGAGTAAAGTTACAGTGGAGAAGCCAAGTGACCAGGGTTAACACCAAGAACGAGAAGTCATATTAAGTATGTACTGTTGATGTGATGTGATGAGAATGGTGCTCTAGCATAAAGGGTCGTCTTCTCAGGAGCACATCAAATCATGAGAAAATATCAGGTCTCAATTGAAGGACAGTCTACAAAACATATGACCAGTGATTCTCAAAACTGTCAAGGTCATAGAAAACGAGGAAAGTCTGAGAAACTGTCCCAAACAAGAGGAAGCAATGACAACCAAATGTAACGTGGTGTCCTGGATGGGATCCTGGACCAGGAACAGGACATCCAATGAAAACTAAGGAAGTCTGAACGAAGTGAACTTCAGTTAATAAAAATGTATGCCATGTGACCAATGTGCCATCCTGAGATGTTAGTAATAGGAAAAATGGGCATTGTGGTATGGAGGGCTTCATAATAATTCTGTACTATATTTAAAACTGTTCTAAAATAAAGTGTTTATTTAAAAACGCCTACCGGGAGCCCCTGAATGGAGTCCCATGGAAGAGTGGCATCATGTGGTATTGTATGAAATACTACAAAAAAAGAAATTTAAATTTCTGAACTCTTGGAAAGTTGTAGTGCCTATTGCTTGCAGACATTAAGGTGACATCCTGCAAAAAAAGAAAAAAAAAGTCTCAAGGAGGGAGAGGGTGGAGAGAGGGGTATACAGCATTCTTATGGACCTCTAAAGTGTTGGGGTGTAGTCTTCTAGAGTTCCTTAATCCCTGGCAGTGCCCTGGGAATGCTCTGGTTCTCCTTCAGGACCCACATGCACTTCCCTGATTGGATCACTTTGGCCCTCTGGTAGTTACACTCTACTGGGCAAAGGATTGTGATGAGAATCCCTGGTGATTAGTTTTCTTTTTTTTAAAAAATATATTTTATTGATTTTTCACAGAGAGGAAAGGAAAGGGATAGAAAGCCAGAAACATTGATGAGAGAGAGACATCGATCAGCCACCTCCTGTATGCCCCCTTCTGGGGATGTGCCCACAACCAACATACATACCCTTGCCAGAATCGAACCTGGGACCTTTCAGTTCCCAGGCTGACGCTCAATCCACTGAGCCAAACTGGTTTTGGCTGATTAGTTTTCTTATTGTCATAACAACCTTAGTATTTTAATACAAAAGTTGTTATTTTACTGAATCTTTATAACACACCTGCCTGATATATTTATCTCTCTATATAAAAGCCTAATATGCAGTGTCTCTTTGGGAGTTCGACCAACCAGGAGTTCGATTGCTCACTATGACATGTGCTGACCACAGGGGATGGTGCAGAATGAAGGAAGGTCCTGGCCAGCAGCTACTAGAGGGACCTTACCCATGCACTGGGTCTTATATTGACTTCAGTGAGGAAGGGAAAGAGATAGAAACATCAACGATGAGAGTAAATCACTGATGGGCCATCTCCTGCATGTCCCACATGGGGAATTGAGCCCCGGGCATGTGCCCTGACCAGGAATGTAACCGGGATCTCCTGGTTCATAGGTCAATACTCAACCACTGAGCAACACTGGCTAGGCTGTCTGATATATCTGTTACCTTTTCATTTTTACAGGTAGTAACTTATTGAGGTTTACATTGTTTTAAGAGGTGGTTATGTAGTAGATGGTCTCCAAAGCCACTATGTTAGCCTTGCACTGCTTCCTAAACTTACATTTGCCACTATTATTTCAGATTTCTGTTAGAGCCACTGAAGCTATATCCTAACTAATATAGCCTCCAATAGAGTCATCTTCCACGTTCTAGGATTTCTGTGTAACATTCCTCCTGTCCATCCCATTATCTATCCCCCTGTCATTCCACTCGTTTCTTTCTTCCCTTAGTTACCAAAAGAGCCTACGAAATGAGCCGGTCTCTAATCCAACGGTCCGTGAGGCAATTTTGGCAAAGTTTGGAGACATCTTTGGTTCTCACAACTGGGGGAGGGGCATTTTACAGGCACTTTGTGAATAGAGGCTAGGGATGCTGCTGACATCCTATAATGTATGGACTTACGAGGCTTTAAATGCCAACAGTGCTGAGGTTGAGAAACCTTGACCTATCGTACCTCCCACTAATACGTCTATTATATCTACTGTGACAGGTTCACATTTCGTATCGGACCAATGCCCCTTTTTGTGTACACCTGTCGGTCTCATGGCTTCCTATCATTGTTTAAACAGCCTTCCTATATTTGGGGACATTCCAATATATATATATTTTAAGTTGTGCCTCGCCAAGAAAAAGAGTTCTGACCCCAAATTCCAGTCTCTTTTGCAGCCAGGATGCAGGCATGGGACTTGGTGTCTCTCAGTCAGACATAACCCTCTGAACCTTTGATTTAGAGGTGAGCACGGTGAGGAAACAGGCTCTTTGGGAAGTCTGGCACTGGGCTGGTGCAGGAGGCTGCAAAGTGTGTGGCATTTGAAGGTGGCAGCCATTCCGCAGTGGTGACAGCAGCTTCCGCCAGTGTGGGCTGCGGTGGCAGCCATCCCAGTCATGGTAGCTTCCTCACCGGGCCAGTTCTTCAGCATGGTTCTGAGCTTCATTCCTGGAAGCCTAGCCTGGAGCCACTTCTCCCATCCTTCCCAGAATCCCCTGGCTATCCAGTATCATTTTAATACACTCTTTCCCCCCTTAGTCACCCAGACTCAGCTTTGATAGCTCAGATGAAAGATCCCTGGTAGCTAAAGACACCCCTGCTTAAAACTCTCGTGGCTTCCCATACATTCTAGAAGAGGCCCCCCAAATTCTTTCCTTGGCCCAAGGCTAATGTTTATCCAGGGTGGTACCCATTGACTTTTACCCTGGTCCTGCCACCTTGCCTCAACCCCGTATTGCTTGCTACTAAAGAACCCTGCAGTTGATTGATTGATTCTTTTTATTATCTCTCTCTTCTGCACTGTAATACATACACCTTCTATGATGGCAGGAGTTTTTGTTTGTTATATTTTTGTTATATTGAATGTATCTCAAGGTCATAAAAAAAAAAAAGACCCTGCAGTCACAACCACCCTCCTCTGAGTCCCCTAATCCCCAGGACTTTCTCTGATCTCTTTCATAAACAAAGCCATCTGGATGCCTTACTACAAGAGTCGGTTCACTCTACTGTAAACTGCGTCTTTTCCATCTGAGTCCTCAGCACCTAGCACAGTATCTGGCACAAAGGCCAGGATGTGGACAAGTACTGCCACCTAGCGGGAGAAACTTCACTCCCGGTCTATGATTTGGACCAGTGGTTCTCAACCTGTGGGTCGCGACCCCTTTGGGGTTGGAATGACACTTTCATAGGGGTCGCCTAAGACCATTGGAAAACAGATACTTACATTATGATTCATAATAGTAGCAAAATTACAGTGATGAAGTAGCAACGGAAATAATTTTATGGTTGGGGGTCACCACCACATGAGGAGCTGTCTTAAAGGGTCCCGGCATTAGGAAGGTTGAGAACCATTGATTGGGACAAAGGCTATCATGGAAGGATGAAACTGGGATACGCTCTCCCTCAGCTAAGTTATCTTCATTATGGTCAGACCCTCCTCTCAAGGATCCCTGCCTATTGGCTGTAGTCATGCCTTTGGGTTGATCTCCCCACGCTGAAGGGTTGGTTTGGGATCAACAGAATATGACGTAAGTGTTGGTGCGTGACTTCTAAGGCTAGATCCCAAAAAGACACCGTGGCTTCTGCTTCGGTCTCCCTGGGATCACTTGCACTGAGCGAAGCGATGCCAGGCCAGGGGGCACTCGAGTGGAGGTCCATGCAGTGTCAAACTGAGGCCTCCTGACAACAGTCATGTGAGCAAGCCAGGCTGGAAGCAGATCTCCATCCAGAGAGTGAACCAGGAGGTCACGGTTCCGGTCAGAGTTCATGCCTGGGTGGTGGGCTTGGTTACCCATCCCCCAGCCCCCCAATGGGCATGCAGGAAGCAGTCGATCAATGTTTCTCTCTCTCTCCCTCCCTTCCCCTTCCTCTCTCTGAAATGCATAAAAATCAATCAACAAATAAAATACATTTTTTTTTAAAAAAGGCTTCAGATAACTGCAGCCTCGGCCTCCATCCTGACTGTAATCTCCCGAGAGGCCATGACGGAACCACCCAGCCCAGTCAGGCCCCCATTCCCCACCTGCAGAGCCTGTGGGGCAATACACACACATGTTATGGCGTGAATGCTATGCAGCAACCGAATACGAACATACTCTCCGACACACCGCTGACATTTTGCTGGAATGGGAGGACACGACCAGAGCCTGGCCTCCCCTGAAGGCTTCCCGGAGCAGAAGACGCAGGAGCCGGGCGCCGCGAAGGGCACGGGGTAAGAGCCAGGCACACCAGGGCCTTGCGGAGCGGCGAGGGGCGTCGTCTGCGGTGCCCGCTTCCGGGTTCCCATTCCCTCCCCCCAGGACCACGTGGAGGGAGGAGCCCCGCCCCGGCGGGGGCGGAGCCCGGCGGCCGCGCCGGCGCCTGCGCGGTGGGCTCCTCCTCGCTCCCCCAGGTGGCGCAGTCGAGCGCCGAGCCATCGATCACCAGTTCGCGCGCGCCCGTCTCGCGCAGCCCCTCAGCCGCCGCTCGCGGGGCGGACCGCAGGGGGCGCCCTCCAGAGGAGGGCCGAGCGTCCAGAGTCCGGCGGGCAGCGCGGCGCTGTCTTCCCGTTACACCTCGGCACCCCTCCCCTCCCTCCCTCCCCCCCGCAGCTCCGGGAGTCGCCGCTCCGGGGCCGCGGCCGCTTGAGGCAGACGCTGTCAGGCCGCGCCGTCGTCGCCACCGTTTCCGCCCGTGGGTACAGCCCGGTTCCCGGGCCCCGCCGCCGCCGCCGCCGCCATGAAGCTGCGGGTGCGGCTTCAGAAGCGGACCTGGCCGCTGGAGCTGCCGGAGGAGGAGCCGACGCTGGGGCAGCTGCGTGCGCACCTGAGCCAGGCCCTGCTGCCCACCTGCGGGTACAGGTACGCGGCGCGGCGGGCGCGGGCGGGCGG